>CM046948.1:116852696-117455152 GCA_025698515.1 Gossypium sturtianum | reverse complement strand
CTAGTGTATATCATTCCCAGCTTACGCCTATTCCAATGACGATAGGAGTTGTACCAAAGTTTATTCGATGGACATGTTGTATCCTCTTTCTACCTAAAACCAATGCAACCCCATACCCAAATGGTACGACGTGAAATGCCCAATGTGAATACAATGCGGGAATTACTGGACACCTGATAGAAAATCGCACCGCTTTCAAAAAGTTAGTCGAAGGCTTTATCAAATGGGCATTGTAAAATTCAATGATCCATCCTGGTGCGTAAAACTGCTACCCAACCATCTTCGATAAGGGGTAAATCTGATAGTCGAGGAACGCTGGAAATAAAATCAAGACTTAATATTGCGTGTATGAAAACCTCGCTGAAAGAAGTTTGAAGAAAATGGTGAAAAGGGGGTTAATCACCACAAGACTCAAGAACAAAGTCCCGAGAAGCAAGGAACTATTGTGAGTTCCATGATATAGAAGATCATGAGATTCGTAAATGGAATAAATTCAGTGGCACTTAGCATAGGGTCTAAATGGACAACAAGGGAGTTCAAGTCTTTGAATATACTCGATGAGAAGAGGTGTGCGCTCAGAGTGGGAGGGTCGACATGAGAAGGTCTATGAGGCCAACCACCCCGGTGGTAATCATCTCACGACTAAGAATCACTGAATTGAGCAAGAATTGCACCAAGATTTATAATCCAGAAACCTCGCTTGCTTTTCCTTATAAAGATAGCAAAAAGGTACCTTGAATTATGACTCTAATGTGACAATCCCGAGAGGTAGGCCTTGCTAGTACACAATAAGAAGGTCAGGATGTGAGGTTTCTATACACTCGGAAGACATTATGATGCCCCAAATACAAAAGTCGAACCTATAAAAGTGGGAAATCTGTGGTGGTTTAACAAAAGAGAGCAAGCTTTAACTACTCAGTAATGAGTCGTAAAACTAGAAAGAAGCTAAGAAATTCTTGAAATTCCTAAAACGCAGCCGAGTATAGTGTCGTGAATAATTACACAAGTAGCCAGCTCACATATCAAGACTAGCTTTACTCTTAAGCTCTGAGACACACCGTAACGCGCCTCGGCGAAGGTGTTAAACGGAACCCCTGTCGCCGATGATATTTTAGTGCACAAGTTAGACCGTCTGCTAACAACAACATAATCAGCCGATAATTTCATCTTCTTTAATGACGATGACATATCACCGAGAGCATGGATCCACTAAAGCTCGCATATCACCACCGTTGGCAAGGGGTATACATTACCGGGGTATTGATTGACAATGGATCAAAGATCGAATATATTGCCCTATCCATATTGAATAGGTTGCCCGTGGGATGCTCTCTCACATGAAAACATGCCAAAACATAGTGAGAGCATTTGATTACAATCGAAGGAAGGTAATGGGAAGGATCGGAGATACCTCTTGATCGGTCCAAACACATACGAGGTAGACTTCTAGTGATAGACATCAAGCCTTCTTACAATTGCCTATTGGGGAGGCCTTGGATTCATTCAAAGCAGGCGTGTACCATCATCGCACTAAAAGCTAAAGTTGGTAACGGAGGGTCGACTAATAACGATAAACGCTGGAAGAAGATATTATCGCGCCTCGTTACCAAGTGAATGTACCATACATCGAGGTCGATGGTGAAGCCGATAGAATACTCTTTTCTGGTCCGAATTTGTGAACACAACCTTCATCGCCGAGGAAGCAAGATCCCAATACCCAAAATATCCAAAGCCACGAGGATGAGCTTTACAACCGACAGTGGAAAAAGGAGCATCGCCAGAAAGGGACTCGGGAAATACCTCTATGGATGGGTCAAGTACCAACCTTGGTCGACAAACGGGATCGCTTTGGCTTAGGGGTGTTTCGCATTTGAAGTAGAGGAAGAAGGAGCGAGAGGAAGCAAGACCAAGAAGAGCACGATTAAGTGGGGTAGAGGTCAAATGGGAACCAATGACCTTCCCCAAATATCCGTAAGATTCGTGTCGAAGGAATTATTCACCTTGAAATGTATGTGACAAGAGAAGAAATTGTTGAAGATATGATGGGAAAAGTCGAGCATCAACGCCATATCCAAGAGGGAATGGTGGAAGAAAACTTATCCGCATCCGCCTCTATGAGCCCGGAAGTTACTCAACAACTCGGATCATGGAAGAGATTCTTGTAGTTTTTAGAGCTAATTCGTAGTAATGTTCAAAACACGCTTGTTGCTTTAGCCTAGAAGCAATAAGAATCCATTTGTGAAATAGGCTCATGTCCAACATCTTTATTTCAATAAAAAAATGCATTCTTTTTGTATCACTGAGCAAATATTCTTTTTATTCTTTCATTTCATTCATAATCACACCATACAAATAGCTATTCTTAGATTCATTTGTTCTTGGATATTCTTTCTGCGCCTACAACACAGTCTCAAGATATCAACAACATGAGCGACGCTCAGTAATTGATCTAAAATCTCTTTTGAGCGGGACATGTGTCTAGAGATTGTGATTTTGGAAGAAGGAAAAGAAGTGAAAATTGGAACTTGTATAGCTAAAGAAATAAAAACGAGACCTCTATCAGTTACTTCAAGAATTCAAAGATGTCTTTGCATGGTCATATCAAGGTATGCCCTGTTGGGCACTGGATATTGTAGGTACACCGCCTCCCCATAAAAGAAGAGTGCCGGTAGCCTCAAAGAAAAGCTCATGGATGAGGCCCGGATGTTATGATAAAAATAAAAGAAGAGGTCAAGAAGCAATTGATGTCGGGTTCTTACAAGTGGTCAAATACGTAATGGGTAGCTGATATCATCCCCGTCCCTAAGAAAGACGAAAAAGGTACTTGTGTGTAGATTACAGAGACTTAAACAAGGCCACTCCAAAGACAATTTCCCATTGCCTCACATTGACACCTTAGTGGAAAATACGGCAGTTACTCATCGTTTCTCCTTCATGGATGGCTTATCCGATACAATCGATAAAGATGCATCCCGAGGACATGGAAAAGGCACATTTGTGACCCTATGGGGAACATCTGCTATAAGGTGATGCCATTTGGATTAAAAATGCGGGGACAACGATCAAAGAGCTATGGTAACCTTTGTTTCATGATATGATGCACAAGGAAATCAAGGTTTACGTCGATGATATGATTGCAAAATCTCGAATAGAAAAGGAGCACGTGAAAGTTTTGAGGAAACTATTCTTGAGGTTGAGAAAATTTCACTTAAAGCTCAATCCGACTAAATGTACTTTCGGCTAGGGTCGTGAAAACCGCTAGGCTTCAGTAGTCAAGTGAAAAGGGAATTGAGATCGACTCTGAAAAAAGTCAAGGCTATACAAGAATTGCCTCCAAAGCAAGACTCTAAAAAGGAAGTTCGAGGTTTCCTAGGAAGACTAAATTACATTGCCCGGTTCATTTCACAACTAATCGAGAAATGTGACCCCATATTCTCGCCTTCTTAAGAAACACAATCCAAGTGTATGGGATGATGAATGCTAGAAAACTTTTGACAAGGTAAAATAGTACTTGTCCAACACCCAAAGCTGTCAGCCACCACCAAGTTTAGATAGGCCACTAATACTGTATTTGACAGTATTTGACAATTCTATGGAATGTGTGCTTGGCCAACATGACGAGACAGGAAAGAAAGAAAGGGCGATATACTACCTCAGCAAGAAATTCACTGAGTGTGAAATGAGATATTCGCCAATTGAGAAATTATGTTGCACCTCGATATGGATAACTCGGAGATTGAGGCAAAGACATGTTGTACCATACGACTTGGCTAATATCGTAAACTAGACCTCTAAAATATATGATGGAGTTGGATCGCTTTGAATGGAAGGATGGCTGATGGAAAATTCTCTTTCCAAATTTGACGTAGTCTAAGTGGAACCGTAAGGTCGTAAAGTGGAGTGCACATGCATTTTCCGCCGCTTGAGCTATGGAAGATTACGAGCCTTTGAACTTTGATTTCCTAATGAAGATCTAATGTATGTGGCAACTATCAAGAAGACGCCCGTAAGATCGCCCTGGAAATCAACTTCGACGAGCATCAAATGTCATGGTAACTGAACCAAGCGCCCGATATCCCAAAATGGGAGATCATTATCCGCTTACTTGCAAACCTGATTTTGATTGCATAAATAATATGGCAAAGTACACGGCATGTATCATGGGAATCCGTATGCGCCATAGAACGTAAAATTAAAGTGCTAGAGGTGTATAGGGATTCTCTTTGACTAGTGATCTATCACCAAAGGTGAATGAGAAATAAGAGACCCTAAATTGATCAATTATCGAAAGCTAATTCTGAATTAATTAAGGAGTTCGATAATATCACCTTCGTTACCTCCTCTCGCGAGATGAAACCAGATGGTCGACGCTTTGGCTACATTAGCTTCTATGATCGAGTAAATAAACAAGAGGATGAAGCCTATCCAAATGAGTATTTACGAGGCTCACTCATTGCTACAACATCGATGAAGAGAGAAGAAAAAGATGATCATCCTGGTACCACGATATATCGCAATATGTGAAGAATCGTGGAATACCTCGATCAAGCAACCGAGAATGATAAAAGAACTTTGAGAAGATCGCTAGTGACTACGTCTTAGATGGGGAGATCCTATACAAAAGAAGAAAGGATCAGGTGTTATTAAGATGTGTGGATGCCGTTGAGGTTAAGAAAATCCTAGAAGAAGTACATGAGGGTGTCTCATGAACACACGCTAATGGTTTTACAATGGCTGTGCAAAACCATGAGATTCGGCATTATTGGTCCACCATGGAAGGGATTGCATCAATTATGCCAAGAAGTGCCATAAGTGCCAAATTTATGGGGACAAGATTCATGTGCCTCCTTCACCTCTTCATGTTATGACTTCTCCATAGCCCTTCTCTATGTGGGGTATGGACGCCATTAGCCAATCTCACCGAAAGCCTCTAACGGGCACCGATTCATCTTTTGGTTATCGATTACTTCACCAAGTGGGGTAGAGGCCGCTTCATATGCCAATGTCACCAAGTCTAAAAAAATCGCAAGTTCTTAAAGAGGAGATCATATGCCGATATGGAATGCCAAAAAGGATCATATCTGACAATACATTGAACTTGAAAACAACAAAGACGAGCAGCAGCAGGTTTGCAGCCGGGCCTGTAATTAAACACCACAACTCGCCACCATATCGCCCAAAAATGAATGGTGCAATGGAGGCAAGATAATAAGAATATCAAAAAGATTGTGGGAAAGATGGTTGAGACTTATAAAGATTGGCACGAGAAGTTACTATTTACTCTTTATGCTTATCGAATGTTAGTCGACTTCCACCAGTGCAACTCCTTTCTCATTGGTCTATGGAATGCAGAGGCATGAGTGTTACCCATTGAAGTTGAAATTCCTTTCCTTCGAGTCTTGTCAAAGCTAAAGTTGGATGAAGCAGTAATGGATCCAATCCCAATATGATAAGCTAAATTTGATCAAAGAGAAGAGGCTGAAAGCTATCCATCACGGTCAAATGTACCAGAAACGAATGATGCGAGCTTACAACAAAAAGGTTCACCCCAAAGAATTCCACGAGGGGGACTTGGTATTAAAGAAGACCCTACCCCTACAAAAGGATTTCAGAGGAAAATGGATGCCAAACTGGGAAGGACCTTACGTGGTAAAGAAGACCTTTTTTGGAGGAGCGCTGATATTAACTGAAATGGATGGCAAGACTTTGCCTAATCCAGTGAATTCAAATGCAGTCAAGAAGTACTTCACTTAAAAAAAAAGAAAAAGAGGAGAGGCCAAGGCGAAAACCCGCAAAGGGTGCTTTAAGACCAAAGGGGTTTTGAATTGAAAACTCGTGAAAGGGCAATTCAAATATTGATCAAGCGGTGGGCATGCGTAGTCTTGCTATATAACACCCCTAACCCGTATCCATCACGCCGAATTATGGTTAGCTGTATTACTGCATGCATCGAGACTTTTACGTATAATTCATAACTTAATCATCGCTTTCACATCAAAGCCGCCCATTAATTAGGTCAACGAGACCTTAAACATGCTTTAAGATAGAGTCGACTAAACCGAACACATATCAAAGTTCTTTAAATTTAAAACTTTTGAACATCGCGCAGAGGTCACACGCCTGCTCGTCAGACAGCCGTGCGCTCCCACGGTTACTAGACAAACCCATGCGCCCCCGCCATGCCAAACAGAGCATGTATATCTGACTTATCCCCACGGCCACCAAGCACGCCCGTACCATGGCCGTGGTACTTTAGGCTAGCTACGACTTAATTCCACGGTCACTAGGCACGCCTGTGGTGCTATGACTGTAGAGGCAAAATAGGCCATTTGCAAGGCCATAATGCCACCCACACTTAGGTCAACCCTACAAAAACCTACCAATTCATTTCAAACACATTTGACATTCAAAAATTATGTCAAAAGATCAACATGTAATTTCATCCAAACACAACTCCACCATGCTAACTTATATACCAATTTGTACAACCAAAACACATATACATCCAAACATGATTCATCCACATTTACCTTCCATGTAACCATTTCAATGATGAAACACACATACTCATAATGCATTCATAAGCTTACCATAGCCTTGACCATTTCAATAGCTAACTTTACCATATCAAAACATGCATCATATATCATATTTACTCATGCATATTACTTAACACTTATCTAGCCACATCTCATGGCTACTTTTACACATTTCAAACATATCCAAAATGACTAGCCTATACATGCCATATCTAGCTATATACATTTCCAAAAGATACCAAAATGAGCTTAAGTAGTGTGATGACGATCCTCAACGGTCCCGAGCCTTCAGTAGCTTTGACGATCTATAAAACAGAGCAAACACACACGCAGAGTAAGCTTTCAAAAGCTTAGTAAGCCATATACAAATAAACTTAGCATAAAATGCATATAACCAATTTGATACAATAACATCATTACTTCTCATAACAAATTCATCACATAAATTCTTTGGCTCATTTGCTTAGCCATATCTTACCATATTCTTCAACTCAAATATCACATATACACATAATCATCTTAGTAAGTTCATATAGATACTTACCTTCCATACACACTTAGTGTACATATCAAACGCACTCTAAACAGATATACGATCACATAATCGCTTGTTTCTCAGACTTGCCCGCTGAACCATTCAAATCTAATAGGATACTCGTAATGCTCACAATAGTCGTGACAATGCCAACGCCCCGCACGTGGTGTAACAAATTTCGATTTAGACTTTAGTCTGGAATGCTGGTTTCAGACCACAATATGACATTGAAAATTTTATTTTATTATTATTTTAATATTTACAGCACGATATTATAGTTGTGTGAAATTTTCAGAAAGAAATTTGATCGCTTAAGTGGTTAATTCTTAAAAGGACTAAATCGCATAAAGCATAAAAGTTGGGTTCTATAAGTTAAAAGTGTCAAATAGCTATAGAACAATAAAGTAAAGGTCCTTATGTGATAATTAATCCAATTGTGAGTTAGTGGATGATATTTGGTTTGGCATTTGTGTAAATTTGATTATTTTTAAAGGTAAAAGGTAAAAAGGTAATTAAAATTAATAATAAATAAAATAAAGCCAAATAGTATCATCTTCCATTCATTTTACAACCGAAAATGGGGTTTAAAACAGCCATGGAAGAGCTTGACATTCGGCTATGGTGTTTTTGCTCAAATAGGTACGGTTTTTACTCGGTTTTTAATAATTTCTACGCTTTTGAGATCGTTGCTAAGTTATCTACAAAACCCATGCTTGAATTTTTTATTTTGGTGAATATTTTGAATTATGACATTGTTGAAATCTTGTGTATTTTGATGTTTGATGGTAGATTATGCATGTTAATGAGTAGAGGAACGATTTTTACTAAGTGATTTTCAAAGTGAAAATGAGTAAAACGAGCTAATCCAGAAAAGTTGTTATTGTTCATAAGTATGTGTTATAGTAAGAAATTGAAGTTGCTATAGAAGGGAAAATGTTCAGCATGTCATAAAACATAAGAAAAGGAATAAAGTTTAATTTATTTGAGCCTAGGGTAAAACCGTAATTTTTGAGTTAGGGGCAAAATTATAAATTTGCCAAAATTTGATATGTGAATTGAATTGACTAGTGTGTTGATAAAATGTGTTAAATGGCTGTTATTTGACATGTTAGATCAAGAAATTATAAAATTTGGACTAAGATCGTGGAAGAATAAAGTTGTGGGTTAAGTTGGGAAAATTAGCCGCTTTGCATTCGAGGTAAGTTGGTGTGTTAATAATAATGCAATAATGTTGTAATTTATATTTGAAAGCTAAAATAGTGAATTAATTGAATTATGTTGATTTAAATGTTATGAAACATTGTAAATTATGTATGTAACTTAGTAATATGTCAATTGGAAATTGTGGAATTAATAATGAATAGCCGAATGTGAATAAACCTAGAATTTAGTATGTTTAAGTTTGTTCGATTGAGATGTGATATTTGAATGTTCGCACAAAGATTATGAAGTGTATAAAAGGTTCGATATACGTAAATATGTGTGTGAGACAAAATTAAAAGTATCGTTATTCAGCCGGGCCTAGCAAGCCTTAGCCGTGAACTTAATCGGGCTTTGTTTCAGCGTGCTTATTGCCAAGTGATTGAATATCGACCGTGTCCAGTGTGCCTAGTGCTATGGTGTGTGATTCAAAGCCGATGCCTAGCAGTGTTTTATACCGTGATCTATTTTCAAATTTATATTTATAAGACCTCATAATTATGTGGTTATTGAGCAAGTAAGTTTATAAGCAAAAAGACGTACTAAATTTTATAAAATGTGAAGTATACATGTAGAAATAAATATATGAATTTTTATTTGATTTAGCCAAATGTATAAATGTTTATGAGATTTGGGAACAAGTTCGATTCAATTGAGATAGGATGTTTGAAAAGCTTCGTATGAACCTTAAGGATTAGTTAAGATTTCCGATATATGAATTATGTGTAAGATGATTTTGTATCGCTGATATCGGGCTTTATGCCAGCGTGCTTTGTGCCTGGTGTATAATATCGTGCTTTATGCTCAGCGTGCTTTGTGTCGGTGTATAATATCGTGCTTTATGCCTAGTGTGCTTTGTGCCGGTGTATAATATCGTGCTTTATGCTCAGCAGTGCTCTGCGGCCGTGTATTATATTATGCCTTATGCCTAGTAAATTTTACGTGAGCAACGGTAAAAGTAATCAAATGTGTTAAATGAGTTAAAGTGAACGGGTATTGAATTGATATAATGAAAAGTGATTGAATGTGAAAATGATTTAATCATGTGATAATAATGTGCAAGTGAACTTTGTAATTGATGCATTTATATGTGTAAGTGTGAAAATGAAATCGCTTTGTATAAGTGAAGTGCGTGTATGAAATTAAGTAGGAAATCGATGATCAAATAATACAGTATGTGTATGAAATTGCTATTGTATGATTTATATGTTGAATAAAGTGTTTAGTTATGATGCATCAATTGTAAGGATGCAAATGAGTGAGATGTGCCTATGATCAAATGATAATTATATGCTAAGTTATACTATGTTTTTGTGCATATGTAAAAAAATGAAAGTGAATACATAGAAATTATGAAAAAGTGAAATTTTCATTAAAACAAAGATCGACAACCGCAATTGTGTACTTTTGAAAATCACCAAAAAATAGTGGAAATTGAATTAGAAAGTGAAGAGATATGGATTGAAATCTCATTGAGTCTATTTTCATATAAAAGAAACAGAGCAAGCAAAGGATTTGTATATTTTGAGATATTTAAATTTTTTGTAAGACTGGTTCGTAATGATTACGTGATCCCCTGTTTGACTTGGAAAATCATTATAAATTGTACAAAAATAATTATTGATCATGGTTTATATGCTTATAATCCTTAATGAGTCTATTTTTTATTTAAGTAAACGAGAACATTATTTGAATTCTGTACAATGAGATAACTGAGTTTTTGTAAAGATAGGTCAGAACCATTGAATAGTGAAATAAGTGGAAAATTTAAGAATAATCTGGTATTGATTGGCCAGACCAAAAATTCTAGAAATTTTATGGCAAGAAGGTATATGGGTCTAATTTTAGGAAAATTAACGGAACTTAATTTTGAGTTTTGTAGCTTATGAAATAATTAAATCAGTGATTGTGACTCGTAAAAACAGCCTAAGTTGAACTTAAGAAAAAGGTGAAATCATGTGAATATTGATTCTAATTCCTTGAGCATATTTATTGAGAAATGGGTTAATATTACTAATTAAATTGATTATTATTATTGATATACCAACTTACTAAGCTTTCAAAGCTTACTCAGGCGCTTGTCCAATGTTAATAGATTTTCAGAGATTTGCTTCGGTTGGAAGTCGCAGAGGCCTTATCACACTATCCGGCTATTGTTTTGTAAATAAAATCTTTGAGTTTTGATTATGTGGCATGTATAGGATAGTTTTAATATGGTTTATTCTGATTTATGATGTATAACCATGCTAAAATGGTTTGATTGTAATGTAGGAAATATAGCATTTATGATCTTTTTTGGCTATGCATTATAAATGTGCAAATTTAATGATTTGATAGAGTAAATAATTGCTATTTGATTTTAAAGTAAATTATAGAAGTTGATATGGCATTGTGCATGAATTGCAATATATGACCATGCTGAAATGTGTATTGTCCGATAATGCCTCAGAACCCTAGTCCGACGATAGACTCGGGTTAGGGTTTTACACGTGGTCTTACATGTAATCGATATCGATGCCACCGTCCCGCATGTGGTCTTACTCAAATCAAATACGATGCCAATGTCCCGACATGGTCTTACACGTAAATCTCATTTTGATGCCAACGCCCCTGCACGTGGTCTAACACGAAATCTCATTTCGATGCCAACATCCCGCACGTGGTCTTACATGATATTACATAACCGCACACCTATGTCATGACATAGTTAATCCTATCTATTCCTAGGTTCGAACGGACTTCTCAGACGCTGACACTATGTCGATTCTACTTTAAATTCATATATACATCGCCTCATGTGCATTCATCCCAACAATAGTCATATGAACATATATATATAATTCAATACAACTATATTTATTTGTATATCGACTTACCTCTGATTCGAATATTTGTTCTGACTCTGCTATTCGACTACTTTCGCTTTCCCGCGATCTAAGTCTGCTTTCTTCTGCCTCTTAATCTATACATATTCAAATTTAACCCTTTTATTTACCAACATATTCATTTCAATCCAAAAACACACATTTAGGCTATTTGCAACTTAGCCCCACATTTGTACATTTTATCAATTTAATCCATTTTTCTCAAAACATCAAATATACAAAATCACCATATACTCATGCTTAGCCGAATGCTCATGTATCTCATACAAGTTCAAACATTTCATTTATTTCCCAATTTAGTCCTCAAAATGCTATTTTCTCGATTAAGCCCTAATTACTCAAATTCATCAAAATTCAAGAACAAAATATGTTCATTAAACACATATCTTTCATTTAACACCTAAACTCATCACAAAACTCACCATTTCATCAATGGCACATTTCATAAACAACATCAATTCTCAAAATTACAACATGGGTTTTATAGTATACTAAGCAACGACATTGTAAACGTAGAAATTATCAAAACTCGAAATCAAAATTATACCTTAATCAAGCTCAAAGAGTGTTGAATGCCCTAACTTCTTATTTCTTTTCTTTTGTTTGATTTTCGATGGAAGAACATATGAAAATATCCACCATCTTTTAATTTGTTTTTATTAAAACAATATTATCAATTCTTTTACCATATTAACCTTTAATAAAACATATAAAATTTATACACTTAATGGCATAACCGCCCATTAACAAACCACTATCATATTTATGGCATAATTGCCTCATAAGACCTCTATACTTAAAAGCCACATCAATTCAGCCATTAATCAAATAGAAACCCACTTTTACGAATTATGCAATTCAAATTCTTTGCTCAAATTTAACACACTAATGCATAAATTAATTCATGGAACTTTAGCACATGCTTAATCACATATCAAGAGCACGTAAAATAATATTAAAATATTTTATCGCTTTCGGATTAGTGGTCTCAAACCATTGTTCCGACTAGTGGTCTAAACTCGGATCGTTACATGCTATGCTTGAATTAACGGAAGAGGAGGTATGCTACATCTGGGGCATCGACAAAATACTATAGATCTCCTAAACACATGTTGAGCTCAAAATGGTCCTCAAGAAGTTCGCATTTTGAGAAGCTCTCAGTCATGATATCTAGGCACCTATTTGTCCCCTCACCTATTTTGTATTCCAAAGAATGTTTGCTTTCTTTAATTAATCCATTCTTTTCAGATTTTATTCCTAATAAATTTCAGTTTTGTCCAATTATTATGATCATTTTCAAGCATTTTGCATTGAAATAACGATCAATGGACTAATAATACTTTCACAAAAGGAGTTCTGTGTATTACTCTAGAAGCTTCTAAATAGTACAAGAACCTCAAACAAGACTATTATTTAGAACTCACCAAGCCTGAGGGTTGGAAATATTTGAGAAAGAAGAGTCTAAATGGTGACTATTTCTTTGGATTTTCTATCAAAGATATCAGCTGAACAAGAAGACAGGATGTTACGTCAGTAATACAACCTTAAGGAACAACGAGCAATGACAACCCAGACATTAAAAAGGGATCATTCTCATGACCTTCTGCATTCATACAAATATCATCCATAACACATCTAGTTAGGAGCATTCGATTCATTCTGATTATTGCATCCTAATCATTTGGCATAAGCATAGGCCCATGAAATCGATTCTACAGGTTATGTCCCCCAGAGGACGGTGTAGCAAGATCGGTGAATCCACAAATCTCATCTCCCTGAAGTAGCAGTGAAGTAGATTGAAGTCGCAGATCTTACCTCCTTGAAGTTGCAATGGAGCAGATCGAAGATGGCGAATCTTATCTCCCCGGTTACAAAGTGAGCAGACAGCCATTAACCTTATCTCCCCGGTTGCAGTGGAGCAGTTGAAGATAATGCACTTATCTCCCCGGTTGCAAAGTGGAGCAGTCAAAAATAACAAATCTTATCTCCCGGTTGCAAAGTGGAGTAGATTGAAGTTACAAGTCTTATCTCCCCGGTTGCAAAGTGGAGCAGATCAAGATAGTGAATCTTATTTCCCCAAGTTGCAAAGTGAAACAGATTAAAGCTACGAAGTTATAAACCTTATCTCCCCGAGGTTGCAAAGTGAAGCAGCTTGCAATGAGTAGATTCAAGCTACAAGTCTTATCTCCCTGGTTGCAAAGTGAGCGGATCAAAGCACCAATTCTTGTACTCCGGTTGCAGCTGGTTAGAGCAGGCTACTTGAAGAAGAAAAGCACCAAGAAGTCAAGATTCAATGAGATCGGGCAAAATTGGCTCTTTTCTAAAGTCTTTGCTCCATCCCCTGCTACACAACAATGAGCAAAGAGGGGCAACTGTAGTAGGCCCAATTAGCCCGGCCCAAACCAGCACACAAACAAAACCAAAACCAAAAAGCCCAAGAATAAATAAAACCCAAATTACACCCAGATTTACAAAAACAAGCCCCAAAAACCTAAGCCTGTGGCCCAAAACCTAAACAAGAACAGAAACCCTAACAGCCTCTAGCGCTGCTCGACCCTCTCGCACGCCTCCCGCTGCACCACCACCGGGCCTCCGCACTGCAAAAAAACAAAAGAGGGACAAACAAACAAAAAAAAAAAAAAAACAGAGCAAAATATTGTATTTTTTTTCAATTTCTGGCTATAAAGCCATGAAAACAATGTACTTTTTTTTTTACACACAAAATCAATACAAAGCAACTAAAAATAAAAAGCAGATCAAAGAAAAATGAAGTAATACTGTGCAAAGGTTCTTTTTATTTTTTTTCAAACTATTTATGTATATATATAAAGATTTTTTTTATTTTTTTAACTATACATATATATTAAAATATAGTATAAAAAAGAAAAGAAAAACTTACCTTTTGAGTTTTCGCCAGGCACGGTGGTCCACTGGCGGTGGACCACTACGCGATTGGCTGATGATTCCGCCTGACCTCAGCCCGCAGAGAGCAAAAAGGGGGGGAATATTGTTTTTTTTTTGGAGAAATGAGAGAAAATGAAATTTTTTTCAAATATTTTTGGCTTATATAGCCACTTAAAACGGCGCTGCTTTGGTCAAGGCTGGCCCTAAAGCCCCAAAACGATGTCGCTTTGAGCCTCCGACCCGAGATTTGACCCGCCTGTGCCTAAGATCCGCGTGTGTTTTTAACTAAAGGGCTAATTGCACTTTTAGCCCTTCTCGCTTTTTTATGGTTTTGCA
Organism: Gossypium sturtianum; assembly: GCA_025698515.1. Classification (NCBI taxonomy): domain Eukaryota; kingdom Viridiplantae; phylum Streptophyta; class Magnoliopsida; order Malvales; family Malvaceae; genus Gossypium; species Gossypium sturtianum. The sequence continues at coordinate 117,440,753 of CM046948.1, read as the reverse complement.
ATTAAGTTTCTTTTTATTTCTAATTTTGCCCTAGAATTTTGCTTTGATTTCATTTTAGCTCTGTAAAGTGCTACGCTTTGGAGGGTGGGGATATTTTCCCTTTAGTCCCTCCTTATTATTCGCGCACTCGATCTCAAACTTTTCTTTTTTATTTATTTTCAGATTCGCCCAAACTTTTGTTTTAAGTTCAATTCAAACTTTTTTGTTATTTCTACTGCTTTATTAAATTAATTAATTTTAATAATATTATTATTATTACTATTATTACTATTATTATTACCATTATTATTATTATTGTTATTATCAACATATTATTATTATTAATTAACTTTGTTATTATTACTTTATTTTCTTTAATATTTATTTACCTAAATATTATTATTATTAGTACTACTACCATTATTATTATTATTATTATTATTATTATTATTTTATGTTCATCATTTTTTACCTAAATTTCATATTTGTTCATACTTGTTTGTTTATTTTTCATTCCTCTACTTTCAAAATATTTGAATTTAGCTTTATGTATGTACATTGTATTTATTTACTTACTACCATTTTAATTTTTTTATCTTATTTTTTTATTTCACTATTATTTTTTATTTTTATTTTTACTTAACTAGTATTAGACTTAATTAATTAAAGCCATCGCTTATTTATTATCTTAGCTATATTCTTATCGCTCCACTTATATGTGTCATCATTTTATCATGCCATGAGTCGCTTTTAAGCATTTATTCATCTCTATCGATCTCGAATAAATTAAAACTCGTGTTTCAAACATTGTATTCTGCTCTCACACAATCGCGCTTCGCTTTTTTTTTAAATAAGTAATCTTTCGCAATTCGAGATTCAAAGGTTGTTCCCTAACTTACGGGTTTTGATTTTCTCGATAAACCAATAAACGAACGCTTTTAAAGCATAAATTTTAAAATATTCTCGGAATTAGGAAAATCGTGGTTCTAACTTACGGAATACGCATTTCTTTCTAAAACCGAGATAATCAAATGTCTTTCAAAATAAACAAACTTTTGGTATTTATTCTCGCTTTCGCGGTTTTAAGATATTGTGTCCTAACTTACGGACGTAATTTTTTATTCTCGATTAACGTGGAATATGCCTCTTCTCGTAAAAATTTTCTATCAAACAATGTTTTAACAAAGGACCGTATTTTTTTAATCTCTCCAAATTTTTGATTTTTGATATTAGGATATTAATTAATCAATTAGGTACCAATTTTGGGTGTGACGAGGGTGCTAATCATTCCTCGCACGTAACCGACTCCCGAGCCCGTTTTCTCGAATTTCATAGACCAAAATCATTGTTTTAATAAATTAAAATATTTTATTAAAACGGTCAAATTACAAGGTGATCCGATCACACCTCATAAAAAAAAGATTGGTGTCGACTCCCTTTTTTCGTTTTCGTTTTCAAAATAAAAGTCGACTCCTTTTTTTTTCAAAAAAAAAGAAATGGTTTCGACAACAGTCAACCACCGTTTCTCCAACACCAAATGAGCGGCGAAATCTGACTTAAGGAGACTGTTTATACATGCCTCAACTACTAGTATATTATTTCAATTTAATTTTATTTTCTGTTTTCCAATTTATATATATTGTTCTTATTCAATCTTGTGATTAATATAAAATTTTATATTACTATTATTTTACTAACGTTTATGCAACATATGCCACACAGTAATTCTTTTCATTTCTCCATTTTTTTGGTAGATAAAAAGGGAACATAGAATTACTTAATTTAGAGTACAATACAAAGCATAGTTATTTTATCAACCATAAAACTAGAAAGCATGAAGTCGAGAATATCGAAATAGATAACATAATCATTAAGGTACTACGTTCGTGACTTTCAGGTTTTCATGGAAAATAGAATTTATAACAATGGAGCTCAGGTTTTCACTTCCAGTTTGTAAATGGGAAGGGAGAAGAGAAAAAAATATATTTATGGTTTTTAATATTTTTTACCTAAAAGAAGGGGAAATTTGGATAATTTACCTGAAAATACCAATTTTTAACAAAATTTACGGAAAAGTACCTAAAAAATAATTATTTACCGCAAAGGGTCATTTCCCCTGAAAACGCATTCACGCTGGGCATTCGTGGATGAACCAAAGCAAAGCGCTGCCCAAGAGGGAGCGCTGTGCCACATCAAGAAAAAAACGCGCCCTGAAGGCGCTTTGGTCGATGTGATGGACGCGCTTTTGCCCTTTCCCCTCGATGGGGTTTTCAGTTGTTTTGAGTGTTAGGGTATAAGTTTTTAGGGTTTTAAGGCTACGGTTTAGGTTTTTAGGTCTTAGGTTTAGAGTTTTTAGGGAAAATTAATGAACTAGATTTTAGGTTAATTAATTAAAATAATTTTAGGTTTAGGGTTTTGGGAAAACATATCAAAGAAAAAAATTATTTGAATATTTTTTACAGAGTATCCGCAAAATAATTTTGAGAAGACGTTTCAACAAATAGTGACCAAAACGCTCAAGCAGATGTACCGTCAAAGAAGAGTACCAAAAAAGCTCCCACGTAGACACTCTTTTTGCTATAAAGAGTCTCGATAAAATAATTTTGAGAAGACGCTTTCAACAAATAGTGACCAAAACGCTTCAAGCATGATGCATCACAAGAAAAGTACCAAAAGCTCCCACGTGACGCTTGCTTGCCAAGTAGTCTCTAGCAAAATAATTTTGAGAAGACGCTTTCAACAAATAGTGACCAAAACGCCTCAAGCGTGATACATTGTCAAGAAGAGTATTGAAAAAGCTCCCACGTGGACACTCTTTTTGATACAAGAGTCTCTCGCAAAATAATTTTGAAAAGACGCTTTCGAACAAATAGTGACCAAAACGCTTCAAGGTGATGCATCGCCAAGAAGAGTACTCAAAAAGCTCCCACATGGACGCTTGCTATATAGTAGTCTCCGCAATCCTTAGACTATAAATGAGCCAAATTTCATTCTCAAAGTTGCATAATAGAAATTGAGGCAAAAGTAAAATAGAAATCAAGATGAGTGAACGATTAGTGCCGTTATTTACTATGATGGTGAGGTTTGTGACACCAAAAATGGTGTTGTTTTTTTATCTGAGAACACAACGCGATCTGTTTTTAAATCAAACATAGATTTGACAGTAACTCAGAAAAGAATTAGGCGCGAAAATCTTCTGGAACAACGCCAATGAAAGTTCACTTATTAAGTATAGATTTTGTGCTTCGCTGATCCCGTGAGATATGACTCATTCGACATCAAAGGTCCTCAAGCTTGGAGGCAATGGTGGAGACTCATCTTGCCAATGGATCACCCTATCTTGAGGTATATATACAATTTTCATCGCTAATGATCTTCCTTCGACTTCAACATCTATCATTGCTCGAGGGGAATACACGACCCAAGCCGATACTGCTAGTAGGAGGCGTGCATACTAAGTGCCCATGTTTGGTGGTAGTATGGAAAACACAACCCCGCACGACACTCCTGGCTGGTGGATGGGACATGCATATCCTTCCTTCGACGCTCGATGCTAGAAATACGATTGGAAAACATCATCAACTTCTAGTGGTTGGCAATCCACATATGATTGGGAACATTACGTAAAGTTGTTTAAGAAGGGATAATGTACTTCCATGACATCCACCGCGAGGCCCGCTCGCTCGCTGCGTATGATGGTGGGTCGAATGATGAGTCCGATGTGGATCCACTCGAGAGCCCTACCCGATGGTGCGTGGTTGCATTATTTTTCTCAACCGAGCCTGCTCCAACCGCACTCAAGATGTTGAAGACGGCTCAGATAAAGAAGAAGAAGATCCGCGATTCGTGGCGCATCGCTCCAAATTTCACATGCATAATGTCGATCTATCTCAAGACGATGCATTGGAGTTTCAACTACCACACACGTAAAGCGGATCGCATAAGTTCGCCGTTGATTCGCTAATTAGAAGTTGGTAAAGAGTTTTCCAACAAGGATACTTTTCTTGGTGCATTGAAACAATATAGCATCAAGAACGGGTTAACAACAATGTGGTTAAATCTAAACTCGATAAGTATGAAGCCAAGTGTGCAGAGCAAGACGGCACATGTTCATGGAAAATCATGGCCTCGCTGAGGAAAAGACAAAGCTTGTGGGAGATTAAAAGTACAAAGGTCCACATACATGTCTTGTCTTTCAGACAAAGATGACTAGGTGTTTAAGGTTTTTGAATAATACCGATATTGCGTAATGTTGCATTATTTAACGATTTCATTGATGTGTGTTTCACAAGATCACCCAAGATGGATTCAAAGATGTTATCGACTTAATAATATCGACGGTGAAGGCGGATCCTAAGACTACAAAGTACGCTTTAATTGGCAATATTCGTAGCTAATTGGGGTACACACCTCTTACCTAAGACTTGATAGCTAAGGTGGCGCGCTGGAAAAGTTACATAGTCGATGGGACGCCTCATATAATAAAGTGTGGCGTTGGTGTCGTGCTCGGAGAGATATGTCCCAGCAAAAGATAATGCATCTTGAAACGGAATCGCACAGATTACAACGATCGATTGCTCCGCGGATGCCAAGTGTTCAAGCCGCCTGTTTCGATCTTTACAATGCCGAGATGCATTTCTATATCGCAAGCCATTGGTATGCATTGACGGTACTTTATGTATGGTAGATATACACATCGGCTTATTGCTAGTCGTGGCACAATATGGCGTTGGGAGAATCCTTCCAACCGCGCTTGCAATAACACCGGGAGTCACCGATGATCGGGATTTTTTCTATCTAGGTTAAGGAGGCATGTCCGCCTCAACCCCGATATATGCGTTATATCGGATCGGGCCTCGGAATACTAGCCGCAATAGAGCTTATTGTGGAAGCATGTGGCATCGCATACACCATCGATATTGCCTAAGGTATGTTGGCGCCCAACTACCACTTCGCAACATCGATCTACAAGTGAACGACAAGAATCGACCAACATGGGTATGTAATATCTATTAATATAATTTCGCTTGTAATATTCAATTTCTTCTTAATTGAAGAGTGGTATGTAATATTCGCTATCAACTTATATTGGTAGGGTACTTAGATCAATAAGGACCGCTTTCACGAGATGTTGGCGAAGTTTGCGCCGCTTAACGAAGAAGGCGCAAACTACCTATGCAACATACCTTTCGAACAAAGGGACACAAGCATATGACGGTGGCTCACGATATGGTCATATGACTCAAACCCGGCCGAATGCATAAATTCTATTCTAAAAGGAACGCTGGCCATTTGCCGATAACATCGGTTGTGCGAGAGACATATTTTTTTTTTAGCGCACTATTTCCGGCGAGCAATGAAGTTATAAAGGCCAAATGCAAGGAGGCTATGTATGGTGCGCGAAGGTATTAAGTAGAAATTAACAAGGGGAAGGCACGCCAACACCATGCACACAAGCAGGTGTCACGATCGCGACAACCTATGGTTTCGTGTGACGGAGTTTGACAGATCGAACCAAGGTATTGTTGGCGGGCACTATCGCGGTACACTTGAGAAATAGGACTCGCGATCGTGGATATTTGATGCACTTCGCTATTAATGCGCCATGTAATTGCGCTTGTCGTAATCTCTCCCCTCGATCCCATGAGCTATGTCGATTTAAGTGTATAAAATAGAAAACATGTACAACGGTGGAGACACATATTCCCACCGGGCCTCGATGAACGTAAGTGGCCGCCTCAGACGCTTGCCCGTATAAGTCGGCACGGATAGAGAATCGCGTCGCAAACCAAAGGGTCGACTTTGCTCGACTAGAATACGCAACAATATGGATATCCGAGAAACAACCAACCAACGGAAGTTATGCGGATGGTGTAGGAACCTGTGCCATACATCTCGCCGTGCTCAAATCGAAATAGTTGATAGTCTCCTTATCATTTTATTGTAATTAACCCGCCATACTTTTTCACTTATTCAGCTTTAGTCCTAATTCATCCATTTCTTATTAATTTCTATATATAAAAATAAAAATAAATTACAATATAAAAATAAATTACAACTTTTATTTTATTTAGGATATAAAAATGAAATTACAATAAAAAATAAACAACTTTTATTTTATTAAAGATATAAAAATTAAATTACAAAAAAATAAAAACAACTTTTATTTTATTAAATATATAAAAATTAAATTACAAAAAAATAAACATCTTTTATTTTATTAAAGATATAAAAATTAAATTACAAAAAAATAAAAACAACTTTTATTTTATTAAAGATATAAAAATTAAATTGCAAAAAAACAATTTTTATTTTATTAAAGATATAAAAATTAAATTACAATAAAAAATAAACAACTTTTATTTTATTAAAGATATAAAAATTAAATTACAATAAAAATAAAAATAACTTTTATTTTATTAAAGATATAAAAATTAAATTACAATAAAAATAAACATCTTTTATTTTATTAAAGATATAAAAATTAAATTACAAAAAAATAAAAACAATTTTTATTTTATTAAAGATATAAAAATTAAATCACAAAAAAATAAAAACAACTTTTATTTTATTAAAGATATAAAATTAAATTACAAAAAAAACAACTTTTATTTTATTAAAGATATAAAAATTAAATTACAATAAAAATAAACAACTTTTATTTTTTAAAGATATAAAAATTAAATTACAAAAATAAAATAAAATAATGACTCGTTTAAATCAATGTTGGTGCCGGTTAATCGCGCCACATGGGGTGGTCGATTTGTTACACACTGGATTCCTCATTCTTTCTAGCTTCCGCCGGGTTGTGGAACCTCAAAGCGGGATTTCTGTTCCCGGCAGGAGTCTGGTTGTGGGTGTTGGGAGGATGACCCACCTTGATAAAATATTGACCTGGGAGGTGTTTGCATCGCCCATGGCGAGGTGTCCAATCCCATAAGGCGAAGGAGATTGGTAAAAGAAGAGCTCCCGACGGTGCCTCGTGGCGATCCTCATGCGACGCGCCTATAGATTGATCGCCACGGAGTAGTTTGGAACGGACTAACAGGCCATGCATTCCAACTCGCCATGGACCGGGAAAAGGAAACATATAAGGGTTAGGATACATATAAGGGCTAAGGTACGCACCGCATAATCAAAAGGCCGTGATGTGGGTGTCATTGGTCGGAAGTGTTGGGCCCTGGATCGTGTGGGCGCCGTTGATGGGCCCGCGATTGTGTCGACGCCGTTGATGGTCCCGCCTCATCACCCATTCTCCTTGGATTTAAAGGGCCCCGCTGCTCCTTTGTTCACGGTTGCCGCCGCTTCTCCTCTTCCGACAATAAATATGGCTTGCCATGGATCCTAAACCATGGCATGTATTCGCAAGACGCACGCTAACTCAGAACGATGATCGGTTCCCTGAGCAGTATATAATCATACCGTTTTCCCACATTTCGATATACGCCGACCAAAATCTTGGCCAATCCGTATGCAACTACCGTAAGTCGACTTTGTGCTCATCATCGAACACCTCAAGCGCCACGGAATCGCTTGTCTAATCCAAATTGACGCAGAACCCGATCCGACCGGGTGCATCTCCATGGTGGCATAGTTGACCAATGGCACCTTCACATGCCAAATGTTCAGATTTTGAAAGAACTCTTTAGGAATTACTGCCCGAATTGACGGGTCCTCGATGGTGTCCATTCAAACTATATTAACATGATAAAAATATTAGTTATATACTAAATACTAATTACTAAATACTACATACTAAATACTAAATACTAAATACTAAATACTAAATACTAAATACTAAACGACTATTTTATTACTTAAAATATATTTTATTTAATACTTACATGTGCTTCCGACCATTGCTCTAATAGAAGTCAGATATCTTCAAGCGATGTAGGTATTCCAACATAACTCATTTAATGGTTCCACCTAATTAAATAAATTTTTAGCATACAATTATATTTTAAATCAACGTAATCTAATATTAAATTTACCTCGTTATGAGTGGGAATGTATATGGGTGGTCGACTCGAGGACGTAAAAATGGAAATCAAACTGCGCCCATGATTGCAAAAGAGTGATAGGCAACCTCCGATTTTCGCTTTATTCGCCGCGCCGCCCACACACATCTCCCGATACAATTTTGCTAGCACAAGCAGACTTCAACTCAATTCACCCACGCTTCTAAAATCAACGAGTTTCAGCAGCCATCTCGTGATGTACGAGGTTTTGTGACAAGTCCGCATCGAGATAGCCTCCAATCATCTCAAGAATGTATGCCCGAGCATATCGATTCTTTCTATTTTGGTCAAATTATTATCCGCCTGTGAATGTGTCTCAGAACCAGCCCATCTCGATCCGACTCCAGTAAATGTTATCCGAATAACACCCAAAAGCTCAGAGCATACGGCCCCCAATCGCCGTAAGTTGCGACCTGGTGACTACGTGATCCATCCACCGGCAATCCTAATTGCAAATGCATGTCTTCCAGAGTGATAGTACTAGGGGTGTGCAAAATTGGGTAAAACCGGTACTTGTTAACCGACCAATTCGTTAATCGGTCTGTTAACCGAATTTTTTTCATCTGGGGTCGGTTAATTATTTTGTGATTTTTCGATTAACGGTTAATTCGGTTCAAATCGGTTTGTTAACCAAATTTTTCAGCTTTTTAACCAAAAAAATTAATAAATAAAATTATAATATATAAATAGGCCCACTATTCTCCTAAACCCAATCCCTAAACCCAATCCAAACCCAAATATCTAACTCCAACCCAATTACCCAATCCAACCCAATCATTAAAATTACAAATAATTTAATAAATAAAAATAAAATTCTAACACTAAAACTAAAATTATGTAATCTTTTTAATTATGTAGTGATTAATTTCGTAATTCGTAATTCAGCTTAATTCGGTAATTCGTTAATTTTTAACCAAAAATAAAAACATATAAATTTCGTTAATTCGTTAATCGATCAATTAACCAAAAAAATTCGTTCGGTTAATTTTTTTGAAAAATTTCGTTCGTTAACGGTTAAAAATTTTAAAAAGTCGGTTAATCTTGTTAATGTTATTTCGGCTCGGTTAACTACCGCTAACCGAATGAACACCCCTAGATAGTACACTCTCCGCATGGAAGATGGAAAGTGTGCGCCTCGGTCTCCACCTCTATCAACGCACCGATTAACTTCGGGTCCAACTTGCACCCCGCCTATCGTGGGTTACGTGCCAAAACCCGCTTCCCGCAGTAATTTCGATCAACGGCGATGACGGACTGCACATATTGCGAATATAGCATTGCAACACCCGATCTACAGATCGCTTAAAAATTATAAAATAAAAATTAATTAAAATTGCATAAACCTAAAAATATTAAATAGTATTAAAAATTAAAATTAAAACTTACCATTGTCATTTGATCGATGGAGATGTGTTTATTGTCGAGATTTAATTAATTCTCCCGCCATTGCTAATACGATCGAATATTTTTAAATTTATCAAAAAATATTTCAAAAAAATTAAAAAGGGCTTTTTTGTAAATATTAAAGGACTATTGTGAAATTTGAGAGGAACTTTAAAGGAATTTGAGAGAAATTTGAGAGGAATTTGAGAGAAAGTTGAGAGAAAATTGAGAGAAAATGAGTAAGGACTTTTGTGTGAAAAAATAAAAGGGTGGGTGGGTTTTTTTATATATATATTTTTACCGTTGGAGGCCCAACCAAAAAAAAAATTGACCGCTGGAAGCGGGCAAAGCGCTGCTTCACGAGGGGAGCTTTGTTACATCAAAGAAAGCGTGCCCTCAAAGACGATTTTTTGTCGATGTGGCACAAAGCGCCCTCGTGGACACGCTTTGTCGGGTTCATCCTCCAAAACGCTGCCCCACATGGCCCTCTTCCTAAATAATTATTTTTTGGTACTTTTTCTCAGAAATTTGTTAAAAATTGGTATTTTCTAGTAAATTGGCCGAGAAATTTTATCAAATCCTTCTCTGATTATTCTATTTTTTTCGTGTGGCTCACAATGCCACGTGACATTCTTTTAGTGGACCACATGTTTTTTTTTGTTAGAAATTAATACCATTGAACCGAAGTATCATAATGATAAATAGAACAAAAATATATGTATGCCTCCCTTAAAATATAAAATTATTATTTAAACCCTTAAATTTTTTTTTAAAATTTAAATAGTAAAGATAAAATTACATTTTAACCCCCTAAAATTATAAAAATTTAATTTAATCTTTTAAAACTTATAAAAATATAGATTATAAAAATAAAATTTTATTCACCCTAAAAAAATTATTTTATTTTCACCCCGATTAAAAAGTATATGGAAAGATGTAGTAAAGTACATTGAAAATTTCTGACATTATCCTGTTTTAAATTTATATATTTTAAAAGAACAAAATGTAAAACTCTGTCCTCAATATATTTTGAGGTGCCTAAGAGAAAAAGTGGAATAATTTGAGGATCAATTTTGCATTTAAACCTTAGTCTAATTATGTTACAACTGACTGGCGGTTTCTTATTTTGGGGTAAAATGAGAGGAAAATGATAGTTTGAGGACCAAGTTTGCAGTTAAACCTTAATCTAATTACGGTACAGGGGAAAAAAGCAAAACAACATAAACGGATGAACCCTACCAAACGCAACGCTCAATTTCCTCCAGCTTTTCCTTCGCGGTCTCGGTCTTTGGTCTTTCTTTCGTCTTTGTGCACTGTTATTGAATTTCGAGTTTAGATCTGCTACTGTATTCCTTGAAATTCCGTGTTTGACCTTCTTCGTTGAACCTCCCAAACTGTTTTCCTACCATTCAACGAATTAGGTTCTGGTCTGTTCTCTGTTTTGTTCTTTCGTGTTTAAAATCGCATCTGAAAAAAAGACAAAATTTTGAATCTTTCAAATATTTTGGTTTATAATCTAAACTTCATTAGCTCATGTTTGTTAAATTTGTTTGATTCCCATTGCGGTTGCTTGAGTTTATTGGGCGTTAACTTCAAGCTTTATTTTTATTCGGTGTCGTTTATTGGGTTTGTTAACTTCTGAAACCGATGGATACTCGGAGCCCTAACGGATCTTCGCCGCAGCAACCACGGTCTGTGAAGAGGCATGGAATCACGAAACCAATATTTTTGCGGGGCCTGTTGAGGCTGATATTCAACGGAATACGGAATTGAGAAGGTAATCTCGTGTGTGTATGTGTGTTTAAGGATTGCATAGTTTTAATGATATTTAATTCACGAGTTGTTCTTTATTTCTGCAGTTTTTGATAGAGTCTGGGCTTTACGAGAGCAAAGAAGGATCTTCGAAAAGTGAAGAGGTTCTTGGCCATATCACCGAGGTAATTAGCTAATAATTGAAGTTTGCTTGTTGCCATTAGAGGAAGAAAAATGTAAATAGTTGTTTGTACGTTGCTGTTTTGGGACTATTGGTTCATGTTTTTCATTTAATTACTAAGCACCTAGTTGGTTTGCACGTTATGGTGGTTGCACAGTGATGTAAATCTTTCATTTCTATAATTATTTTGGTATATCTTTCAGGGAAAAACATTTTCCGAGAAATAAACTAATTATGAAAGAGAAATGCACTGCAGATGGCTTTAGCATATTGTTCAGTTAAAGATGTTTGATCTCTTTTTTTGTTCGGAAGTTTAGGTGTTTTGATCTAATCTCATATTTTGGTGTAGTTCTGAAAAAAGTGAATTATTTTCCTTATAGATTGTAAAAGTTGGGTAAAGCAATTAGCACGTCAAAAGGGCTACACAGATCAGATGGTGGAAGAAGCAAATGCTGTCATCTTCACTTTTGGATCTTACCGTTTAGGGGTAAGTATGAACTCTAATTTCTATGAAGTCTACTATTTTGTTAACTCATATTCTTTCTGACATTGCTTGGCGTTTGTAGAAACTCTAGAATTATTAAGGTTTCTCTGTGGGCATGTACTTTGTCGGTTGCTCTGCCAACTGCCATTGATGTTAATTCTGTTTGGATTGTTTTGATTTGCGTGTCACAAGTTTAATCGATCCTTGATATTCATATGCTAAGCAACAATTCATATTTTGATAGGTGCATGGACCTGGGGCTGACATAGACACTCTGTGTGTTGGGCCATCTTATGTGAACCGTGAGTTTTTTTTTTATCTGCTTTTTTAAAAAAACAAAGAAAAAGAGTTGCATCTTCAATTAAGTTTGGCGGTTGTGTAGTTCGAGTTTGACTAATATTAATTTGAACTTTGCTAGGAAGATTTCTTCATCATTTTGCATGATATTTTGGCTAAAATGGAAGAAGTTACTGAACTTCAACCTGCTCCAGATGCTCATGTCCCAGTAATGAAATTTAATACAAGGGATATCAATTGATCTTCTTTATACAAGTATTTCTCTTTGGTTGTTCCAGATGTAAGTTTGTATTCCATTTGATGATTTTTTCCATTTACACGTGTCTACGTTATTGCTGCATTGCATCTCTTAATGCTTAAGTGAAGGCCAAGAATGATTTTCTCTACACATTGCAGGTGGTACGAGCTATTCTCTGATAAAGAAACCTTTCTTGGTTTTCTTGATATGTTGTCAACCTATTTGTTTTATAATAACTGATAGGCAATTTTAAGTATAAGGCGGTATGCCTATCTGGTATTTTTTTGTTTAAAATAGCACATTATACTTATTAAGTAATTGGCAAAATTGTCATATCTGACCTTTTGCAACTCATAGATACCTCCTAATATATGAGTTCTTTTAGTGGCCCCCTCAGTTGGTTTTTTCCTCAATAGTTTCAATAAGCAAAAGTGCCTTCTACTGTATTTAGACAATTTATAAGTTTGGGTTCAAAATGAATTTGACCAGCAGTTGGATGGGTCTTGGAGTGTTTTAACTGAATTTATGGTCAGGACCTGACTCTTGAAGGTTACATTTGCTGAAGGGACCGACCAATATAGAAATTTCATAATGTTCCGTTACTAGTTTTATGAATGTTACATTTGCAGTGCATGTTTAGTTGCTCTCAATTTTGATATCTATGTTCTTTTTTGAACTAATCAACAGGATCTTGATATCTCACAAGGCTCTGTGCTGGTTAATGTTGATGAGCAAACTGTTCGAAGTCTGAATGGGTGCAGGGTTGCTAATCAAATCCTTAAACTTGTTCCAAATGTTGAGGTGAGTATTGTGTGTTGACCTCCACTTGTTTTATTTGTATTTATTTTCTCATTTTGCACACTTCTAATCCATTGTATAATTATAGCACTTTTGCATGACGCTTAGATGTCTGAAGTTCTGGGCCAAAAGGCGTTGCATTTATTCCAATGTAAGATTGGTAGTTATTGATTTCCTTTTCAGTGGCTTTTTTGCTTCCGTATCATGTTTTATATTTTTTTTATTTTTTCTGTTTTTACTTGTTTATGGGTTACAGGATTTCTAGGAGGTGTAAACTGGGCTCTTCTAGTCGCACGGGTGTGCCAGCTTTATCCCAATGCAATACCTAGTATGCTGGTTTCTCGATTTTTTCGAGTATATACTCAGTGGAGGTGGCCGAACCCTGTTATGTTGTGCTCAATAGAAGAGGATGAACTTGGATTTCTCGTCTAGGATCCTCGGAAGAATCCTCGTGACCGGTTTCATCATATGCCAATAATAACTCCAGCATACCCTTGCATGAATTCCAGTTACAATGTCTCTATAAGCACCCTTCGTGTTATGATTGAGCAGTTCCAATATGGTAATAAGATATGTGAGGTGAGATTATACAAGGCTATTGTATTAAGGTCTTGCTGCCTGCATTGAGGCTTGAACCTTATTAATATTTTTGTTATCATGTAGGAGATTGAGCTAAACAAAGCTCAATGGGATGCTTTGTTTGAACCTTATCTTTCTTTGAGGCATACAAAAATTATCTACAAGTTGACATAGTTTCAGCAGATGCTGATGATTTGCTGGTATGGAAAGGCTGGGTGGAGTCACGGCTTAGGCAGCTCACCTTGAAAGTAAACATTAACTTCGCCAGTGGAGGAGTAAACATTTACTTTCGCCAGTGGAGGAGTACTCTATCGAGCTTTGATGTCTGAGCTAAATTTTCCTTTTTATGACTTTTAAGAAAAGAATTCAGTGCAGTGAATATTTTCTTTTCTCATGGTTTCTATGTCACTCTGCAGATAGAGCGGGACACAAATGGAATGTTGCAGTGTCATCCTTACCCAAATGAGTATGTAGATACATCCAAGCAGTTTGCACGTTGTGCATTCTTCATGGGCTTGCAGAGGAAAGTGGGAGTGACTGGTCAAGAAGGTCAACAATTTGACATATGTGGAACAGTTGATGAGTTCAGACAGGAGATAAGTATTTACCTGTATTGGAAACCGGGAATGGATATTTATGTTTCTCATGTTCGTAGGAAGCAGCTTCCTGGCTTTGTTTTCCTGATGGATATAGACGGCCTCGAGCATCGAGGCATCCAAACCAGCATAGTGGAAAACTTGTGAAGTTGCAAGGTCACGGTCAGGGTCTGCAGAAAGACAAATTAAGAGAAAACATGACAATGAAACAGTTGACAAAAATTGGACAAACCTGAGAAGCGGGCCTCTATTAGCCCCCAGAGGCTGGAGTCCGCTTTCTAGAAAGTAGTACAAGTGGATCTGGTGGAACATCTCATATTAGTATTGGTCAACCAGTTAAACCAGATCACCAAAGATGTGGGGATGTTGATGGAAATTCTGTTGATAGGCTGTCTAGTGGGCTGTTAGACAGTGAAGAAAGAAATGTTGAGATTACCATTCTGCGGGCTAGAATTGATAGTCCAGGGTCCTCACCATACGCGGGCAGCCTTCTCTAGATGTCGATAATTTGCCAGTAGATAGAAATGCAGAGCCTGCTGAACAGATGGGTGAACCTGTTCTTAGGCAGGAGTTCCTTACTGCATGTGAAGTTCCTAATTCTGAAACAAGGGAGACATGCAAGAGTAGCTTGTATCAAGAGAAAATTGAGGATTTGGCATTAGCTTACATGGATGATTTAGAGACTGGATTTTCTAGGAAAAAATTAAACTGGAAAGGAGGTGGTGTTGGGGTTGATCAAGAGGCGGTCAAATTGTGTAATAAAACAGCAGTAGTAGAAACTGCTGAAAGTGTATATGGGTGAAGTTCCAATGTGCAGAGCCTCAATTGCGTGGTGAATTTCTTTTTTTGAGGTATTTGGTTAAAAGATTGTAGCGAATGGCAGTGAGAATACTGGAAGTTCTGGAGAGGGGATCTTTGCAGGGTGGTGGTGTCTGCATTGCAGATTTAGATTCACTTCTGGAAAACGGACATCCAAATGCAAGTGATGTTCTCCAAAACTGTTTGTCTGAAGAATTGAAGGTTTTGAATCTTACTTTTGGACTTAAGTTACTTAATGTTTTTAATCATCTACTTTGTAGTAGCTGCTTCTCATACTGTTTTGTTTTCTGTTTCGGTTACCTTCTTTGTTGCTTGTCTTGTTCTGTATAGTTGGGCCATTGTGTTTTTAATCCGTATTTTTGTATATTGTTCTTGAGAAATGAAGTTTTGAGTAAGGAAATGGTCATAACTTGATGTTTAATGGTGTGGGAATAAAATCTTCATTTCAGATGACTTTCAGGATCTTATGACTCTGCTGTGTTCTTCTTTTAGGAAATCTTTGAGCATTTTCATGTAATCATTGCGATTGTCTAGTTGTCTTCCCTAATTTCTTTTAATTAAGGAACTGGTCATAACTTGATGTTTAATGGTGTGGGAATAAAATCTTTATTTTTGATGACTTTGAGGATCTTATGACTCTGTTGTGTTCTTCTTTTAGGAAATCTTTCAGCATTTTCATGTAATCATTGCGATTGCCTAGTTGTCTTCCCTAATTTCTTTTAATTAATGTTAATTTTTCCCCTGCCAATCTCCTAACTGGTACATATGTGGTGGCAGGCCCTGTACCACCATCATTAGGGCTATGTTTCCAGTGATTGTGCTTAAGATCCTGACTATGTTTATTGTCTAAAGGCTCAGATACTTGACCCTCCCTCTTATTTCTTAAATATCCATAGACTATTTTTGGGTAACTAATTGGCCTTTTGATCTTATTTTATTTTATAGCAAAATATCCCAGTTGGAAAGGTTGTACGTTCTCAAGATGGAGCTAGGTCTGTAACTTCACAGAAGCCAATGGTCAGGCATGTGCTTATGGAAATTCTGTTTTGTTTATGCAAATTATGATCTCTTTAGGCTTTTTTGTTTTTTTTTCAAATCATTTTTAGCAGGTCGAGTTTGAAGTCAATGACATAATGTGTTGTAGATGATGCATGTGAAGACTTGTTACCAAAGGAGTAAGGCCAGTGCCTCAGTAAGTGTTCCTTTAATTGCTTGCATAGATTGCCTGTTTTGCTCTGTGGTTTTAGATTGGAGGAGCCATGAAGCTAAGAATGCTGGTGCTTTGAATGGCTGCTATCTCAATTTTAAACACTCGTACTGTGGTGGCATTCGGTTTTGCCTCTATTTATGAATCAAGTATTATTAATCGAGGAATTGTATAATATCATAATGGCAGAGCTCTGTATCATTTATTTTTATTTTATTTTTGCAACTTTGGTTAATCCTTTGTATACAGATGATACCTAATAATACTATTTGATGCTTTCTTTCTAGTTGGTAAACTCATCTCTCTCACATACAGAAAGCTATGTGCAGCTAGACTACCAAGGAGTTTTTTTTTCTTACCTAGTATATTCAGCAGACGTTCCCATGTTAATCCTTAAGAAGTGTTAAAATAAACGAGCAAGGCTTGCTTTTTTAATCTTCTGAATCCTGTTGACATTGTTGTCCATATTGCAATGGTGTTTTCCACTTTAGAGTCACCGTTGCTATCTGTAGATTCAGACGACATAAATCATGCTGTCATCTTCCTCGGATCCCTTCTTACTGTGCTTGTAACTGGAAAAATAAGCATCAGTGTCTCTGCCTAGACGTGGGGCTACTTCAAATTCACTTCCCACTTTTTTGGCTGCATGACCATCAGGAAGACAACAACTACGAAGGATATTCGAAACTTCATTCATGGAAGGCCTGGTAGAAGGTGATGCATGTGTACAGAGGATTCCTACTTTGTATACCAGTATCATTTCCTCCAAGTAGGATGGTTCTTTGACCTCTGGATCAAGTATTTGATCTATTGGCTTATCCTCTGAGAAGTGCTGCCATGCCCATTCTACCAAGCTCATATTCTCGTCTATGTTGTTGGCTTTTCTTCCTGTCACCAATTCCAGCAGTACCACTCCAAAGCTGTAAACATCAACCTTTGCATTCACTTTTGTTGTATATGCATACTCTGCAATGCAAATGACAACTTTGTGTCAAAAGGGATGCTGCAATCTTTCTGATTCAAATGATAGTTGAGATTCGTAAGGGGACAACAGTAATGATTTTGAGTGCTTTTACCTGGGGCGAGGTAACCGAAGGACCCTGCAATTGCTGACATTGTTTGAGAACTTGCATGCCTAGTTAGCATCTTAGCAAGTCCAAAATCTGCAATTTTTGCATTGAATTCAGAGTCCAACAAGATATTGCTAGACTTCACATCACGATGGATGATTGGTGTAAGGCACTCATGGTGCATGTAGCATAGCCCCTGAGCAGCTCCAACCGCAATTCGCAACCTTCTTGGCCAGTCTAATATAGCATGGTGGATTGAACTCGTTCCTGACACTGAGCTTCTTTTATTCCCATGAAGCCATCTATCAAGGCTCTGGTTTTCCATATACTCGTATACCAGCAGCTTTGAATCTTCGCTGGAAATGCAACATAATAACTTCACTATGTTGGAATGGCGAATGTTGCTCAATATTTCAACTTCTGCTAAGAACTCTTTCTCAAGCTTGTGATCCACTCTTTTACTATTCCAAATTTTCTTCACGGCAACAGATTCGCCTGAATGGCTTATGACAATTTGATAAACTTTCCCAGAGCCACCACTTCCAATGAGATTGTTATCAGTCAAGTTGGACAGTATGTTTCTCTTTGTGAAGTCCAATCTCTGGAATGAGGTCAACTTCCATGTTGCTAGATACTCTTGACGCTTTCTCCTTTTATAGTCTTGAACTAGGAAGAAGGTCAATAGAAGGATAACTGTGGAAGCAAGGATGGCAAGTGCTACAATCATGGCAAGGTATTTAGATGACAGTCTCTTGGGCTGATGGAGTTTGGAATAGCAGTCTGGAAGCTTTAGAATTGGATGATCTGCACATAAATCAGCATTTTTCAGGAAACTGCTTTCATATACAAGGTTATTTAACTGCTTGGGAATCCTTCCAACAAGTTGATTGGATGACAAGTTGAGTGAAGTCAGCGTCAGGTTGCCTATTTCAGGAGGAATTTGACCAGAGAATTGGTTTTCAGATAAATCCAAGTTCAGCAGATCAGGTAAAGACCCGATCGCAACAGGGATTTGACCATAAAGCTTGTTATTGGAGACATCTAATGTAGTTAACGATCTCCATGAGATTATTTCAGATGGTAGTTCACCGGAAAAATTGTTACCGTCGAGAAGCAGAGTATCGAGGCGAGAAAGAGCTGTTATCTCCTTTGGAATTTTGTCTGAAAATAAGTTGTTGCTCGCTTTAAAGACGACCAAATTTGACCAAGATGCAATTCCGGCTGGGATTTCACCAGAGAACTTGTTGTTACTGATTTCCACCCTTGACAAATTCCATGCAACTCTACTTGGTAGTTTGCCCGAAAAGGAATTGTTTGTTAGCATCAAGCTCGACAAATTGAAAGTCATCCACAGATGTCGAGGAACCTCACCGGAGAACTTGTTGTTGTGAAGTTGAACAGTGCGCAAAGTAGGACAATTTCCAAGCGACTCTGGTATTTGCCCACTGAGATTGTTTGTAAATGCAACCACTCCTTGTAGGACACCACCAGCACATAAATTTTCAGGCAGTTGGCCACTGAATTGATTCTCTGACACCTCGAATCCTAAAAGCTTTGAGTGAAGGCCGAATTCCGGTGGCAAGGCTCCGCTCAATCTGTTCCGGAAAACACGAAAATCACCCAAGGCAGGAAGTCGACCAATGCCTGTTGGTATCCCTCCTGTTAACTGATTCGCAAACAAGTTTAGAAACACCAAATGCTGCAGCTTTCCGAAGTCTTCTGGAATGGAGCCTGTCAAGTTATTCACCGAAAGATCGATTTCAATCAGATTCAATGCATCGATGGTTTTGGGTATCCCACCGGACAGCTTATTGTGGAAGAGATAAAGAATTGTTAAATTCTTCAAGGAGAACATCATACTAGGAATGGGGCCTTCCAAATTGTTTATAGCTAGGTCCAAGTGCTGTAGACTGGAAAGATTGTTGAAACTTTCAGGGATTTCACCAATCAAATTGGTTGTTCTCATCCATAAGTACTTCAACTTGCTCATCTGACCGAACTCTAGTGGTATTTTCATGGGGACAAACTCGTTATAAGCCATCTCCAAAACCTCAAGGTTGGTCAAGTTTCCAATTTCTTTAGGAAATGTTCCATTGAACTGATTTTGGTATATGTACAAGGCTTTCAACTCCGGTAATCTTCCAATACTTGGTGGAATATTACCGGAAAATTGTTGCCACTAATATCCAAGTAAACCAGAGACGACAATCGGTCAATATCATCGGGGATTGGACCAACAAAATAGTTTTGAGAAAGGTCTAAGAATTGAAGCTTTGAACAATTGTAAAGGATTGGGAACTCTCCAGGAATGAAATTGTCGCAAAGGTCAAGGACAGTGAGGTTTTTAAGGTCACATATTGTTGGAGGAACTCTTACCGTGATGTTTTTGTCGCGGAGATGAACTTCAGTAACTGAACCAGCGGTGCAGTTGATCTCCGGCCAATCACAGGGTGAGGATGATGAGTTCCAGGATCCAATGGAGGGTGGATTGCCGAGCTGTTGTTTAAGTTTGAGAAGAAGGGTTCGTTCAGCGTTGATGTCTTGTGAAATGGCTTTGAAGGGCGTGGAGAGGAAGAGGAGGAAGAGAAAGGATAAGCATAATACAGACATTTTCTGGATATTGGACAGGTACTTGCTTTCCTTCTTTCTGGAAAAGGGCTGGTTTTTTAACTTTCATGGGTGAGTACGGCCTTGCCTGGGCTCACTCTTATAAGCAAGCTTTGGGTTCTGTTTAGTATAGACTTTCAGGTTCAGATTTCAGACTGTGAATCAGTTCTGGTCGCAACTGGTAAGAGTTTGGTCTTTACACGCATTAATTTTAATCATTTTCTACGATTGCCATTGCATTTACTCTAGAACCATTCTTACTTAAATATACGAGTTTTTTTTTTTTTACCTTCTGTGAAATGTTTTAATCTCACAAATGGAGCTAAAAGAACTCTTATTAATTGAATTTTTTTTACTCTACTTTTGACACTTACCTTTTTGACCTTGCTTTTGCTTGTGAATTCTGCTGGGAGTGTAACAAATGATTTTTCGTATATATATTTTATTTGATAAATAAATCCATTTACTGTGGATTTGTTTTTACTTTCTCTCCTCTTGCGTAATGTTTGAGTCTTCACGCTGTTTGAGTGTCAGTTTCGCAATTAGTAGCAAATATACGATGATTTTGGTAAAAGATAGTTGGTGGAACAGTCAACCATCATGCTCTGCACTGGTGCGCTGCTTCTTGACTAAAGTGAAACCTACAAAAGAGTGAAGCGAAAGCATAGGCCCAGCCATTGGAAAGCTTTATGGAGTAGTGGGCGAGTCAAGCGTTAGAAGCATTGGGTCAACAAGATGTATATTTATATATATATATAAGTAGAATTTGGCAACTTGCTGGAAACTTCCTCTTTTGTTTGAATCTTACTTTTACCAAAACCCATTCTTTTATTTTCCATTGGCTACCATTAGTTGTAATTTAAATTTATATATATATATATATATTATATCTATAGGTCAAAATATGCAATAAATTTTTGTTTTGAAAAATTTAGCACTTTAATTTTTAGGTTTCAAAATTTAAGTACAATTGTTAACATAATTAAAATTATTTTGTCAAATTTAAGTTCCTTATAATGTTTTTTGTTATAGAGGTTTTTTTTTAAAAAAATTTAAAATCTCACATTAATAAATTCAATAAAAAAATTTAACGATATAAAAAATTAGACATGAATTTTAAAATTTAAAAAATAAAAAGATTAAATTCTTTGAAATAAAAGTATAACAATTAAATTTTAAATTTATAATAGAATGTGGGCCTGAATTATTTTCTTTTTGTTAATGTCCGCCTGAATTTGATGTTAAGTAATATCATTGAATTAAACAAAGAATTTGTATTTAATAGATTAAGTAATTGTATGCATAATGATAATCATGTTATTTAAATTCATATACTATCTGTGTGCTGCCAATAGACTTGATTTTTGTAGTTTATTTTTTGAAAATTTGTATTCGATTATTTAGATTGGTACTTTCGTACTAATATAATTAGTTTGTATTCAGGGGTGAAGTGAGAACAACTTTTTAGGGGGCCAAATAAAATTTTAATTTTTTATAGTCTATATCTTTATAAAATTTAAAGGATTAAATTGAATTTCTATAATTTTAGAGGGGGCCAAAATGCAATTTTACCTTTACTAATTTAAAATTTTTAAAAAAATTTTAAGAGCTTAAATAGCAATTTTCTATCAGCCCCCTAGATTCGCCTCTGATTGTTCTAACGTATAATTGATAGTCAATTCGATGGTGACATGTGGTAGTCTCTTAATATGTCATGTGGTGAACATAAATTAATTTTTTTTTAAATCTTTAAAATATATAAATTAATAAAAAATATATATATTTTTTTACATTAAGAATGAATTTAGACAAATAGTTGCTAATTAATTGATTCATTTTAGATATATATATTTTAGTAAGTTTATATGTTTTTATTATTATAAAATATTAGGTTATTTATATTATTTCTAAATTAAAAAATAAAAGTTTAAATATAAAAACTAAAAAGATTAAAAATATTTTTACATAAAAATAACCTAAATACATAGTTGTCCAAATTCAAATGCATCTAGACAATTATTGTAAACGTACTTTTTAGTTTCTTTTATGGATTTATATATATATATATATATATATATTAATTTATATATTATATGTTGCAAATTTTATATATACATTTCAAAATATTTTATGCTTTTTATATATTTTTAAAATAATAACCTAAAATTTGATATTTTATAATATATATATATATATATATATATATAAACTTACTAAAAAGTACATCTAGAATGAATCTAAACAAATGTAAATGGGTGATCAGATTTAGATCTATCTAACAAGCATTTGTCTAGGTTCATTTTTTATGTGAAAAATTTATACTTTTTTTATTAATTTATATAAATTTAAATATTTTTTTTAATTTTTAAATTTATGTTTGCCGCATGGCATATTGAGAGGCTACCATGTGTCATTATCGGATTGGCCATCAGTGTCATTTTAGCATAAACTTTTTTTGTAATTATATTGAGATTTTCAATAAGTTGTGCACATGCATTGCTCAAAACGATAACCAATTTGATATAATATATAGGTTTTTGTTTGATACGTAAAATTTTTAATTATGTTGATTTAAATATTAGATATTAATTGATGACTCATGATTTTTTTTATTCTACATGAAATTAAAAAAAATTCTTTTATCAATATATCAAATAATCTAACATATATAAGAATTTATCATTCTTTTTTAAAGATGCATTAACGATGGAATAAAAAAAACTTCATAAGCAAAATTATAACATTGTCACATGTCGCTTTAATTATGTTGAAAAAAAAAAAAAAAGGAAGTAAAGACTCATAATATTATTATAAATTTAGTTGTGAAATTATTTTATTCATAATTAATTTTTTAAAAGGGAAGCAATTTGTTAAAGTAGTGTATCTATTGCTAATACAAGTCCTTCACCCAAATTCTAGGTGTTAGGCCACTTGGAAATTATTTTCTACAATAAGAAAAGAATATAAGAATTTGAAGTGCTAACTTTGAGTGGAAAATGGATGTAAGAAGAGGAGAAAAGAATATGAAAGCCATCAGTATCACAACTATTCAATATTCCAATCTAGAAAATAATATCATCAATGTGTTTAGTACAAATGGGTGCCCTCATTTCCAAGTCAAGTTTATACAGTTTTCACGTGTAGCGGAAAATATGGGAAAGGGATGATGGTGGTAATTGACCTCATTAATTAATTGCTCGCTAAAGCAAAGTTGTTGAGTCCTGTCCTTGGATCTTTTGGCTAGCTTTCGGGACTTGATAAATGTTATTGTGCGGTTGTTGCGGGAGCATGAAGTCATGTCTTATATCATTATACATTACCAGTAGAGTTTTTTAAGTTTTATAAATAGGTTCAAGGTGTGATAAATATCACATTTATTTATATATTTAATTTTTTCTGGTCAATAAAGGGAACATATATCATAAACAAAAGTCAAGCAATAGTTTGGTACAATGTTTCACCCCTAGCATCCGCAAACCAAAGAGGAAGGATGGTACTTGGAGGTGAATTACAAATACAAAATAGATCATCAACAAATAAAGCATCCGAGGGGGTGGAGGAATGAAAGTTACTCCCCAAGCGGGCAAGAGCATCCGCACATCTGTTCTCTTCTCGAAATACATGTTTTAGACTTTTAGAAGTCAAAGTAGTAAGGAGCATCTTGCATTCATCAATTGATAGAGACAATAAAAGATTAGAGATATACTAAGATCTAATGCTAAAATAAGACCATCTCTAAGTGCCCAGAGCTCAGCCTCGACACTAGTAGCTTTGAGTATTTGTTTAAATGAACTCGTCACCCACGTTCCATCAAGATCTCGTATCAAAGAACCTGCACCTGCAACTCCAAGATTTCCAAGCGAGGAACCATCAGTTAAGTTTAACATTTCCTTTATTAGGAGGTTTCCAACTAATAGGGAAAAAGTTTTGAACACTCCTTCGATCAACAGGAAAAGCCAACGCAAAAAATTCCACTGCTCCTTTAGTTGCTCTTTTAATAACTCATTCGACCTGTTTGTTATTACCGCAAATAACAGAGTTTCAGAGCATCCATAATTCCCATAGAATAAAAACGAAAAACAAATACAAAGAATTTTGGGGATATACTAAAAGAAAGTTAGAACCTATAGTCAGAGTTGCTATAACACCCCATTACCTGACCTAATCGTCGAGTTCGAGTTACAAGGTTTCACAATCGTTTCCGAAGCAACTATGGTCAAATCACATTTATTTACAAACCATTAAACATTCAAATATAACTAAAACAAGTGTATAAAATGATACATAATCATTTTCGGGTCTTATACGAGTTTACGAAAGCTCTTTTGCTAACCTGAGGTCAAAATAGGACCAAATTATAAAGATTATAAATTTTTGGGTTGACGTCACGATGCCGAGGGTTCCTCGTTGTGACACAAATCTCTGTTTGGTGCTCTTCGTGACCTTGAGCAATGATGTCGCCACATGGACTTTGCTCTGTTTCTCATCGTGACGTTAGAGGTTCGTTGTTGCGACATAACTCACTATTTTCATAAGAACCAATTTTGTACAAGTTTGGATAACCTAAAGTCATGTTTAAACACCTTCCATACTACCATATCAATCACCTACCAAAGCATATAAGACAAATTGTGCAAAACTGGCACTTCCAAGTACCATCAAATTACCAACTTCTAATATCAACTAATTAATTTAGCTTATACCATTCATATTTCCAAAAACCAACCAAAACACATATAAATTTCATAACCATTTGAGACATTAAACATTTACATAGGATTACAACTTTAGAAAACACATTCAACATGATTTTTAAACATTTACATAGGATCACAACTTGAAAATCTAACCATTTGAGACATTAAACCAAAATACCCCTAGGTACATGCCAAATATCCAAAACGACCCACAATATACAAACTTTGTTGGGTCGAAAATGGTAGTCTGGATGCTGACTTCAAGTCCTAGGGCTTCGAGAATCACCTGCACTTGCGCACGAAGAAAAAAAATCGTACGTTGAGCAATAAGGCTCTGTGGTACATTTATAATTCAAAGCATATAACATAAGCACTAAAAAAACATTTCAATTCCATACATTTATATCTATGCACATATCATCATTAATCTTACATTTTTAGTTACTATACTTATCATCATCAATCTTTGTACTTATATGCATATAACCAAATGTTATTTCATCCCAATCCAATTACAACATTAAGCATTCAAATATAAATATTTTCCACATATAACTTATATTCTATGACACATAATTTACTTCTTAATATCACATTATTCACTAGTTTCTGGAGTCTACTGACTCGTTCGAATCCATTTTAGCCTCCAGGGCTCGATTTCATTTGATTTGTATACTCAGCTGTGTGATTTCAACATGTCTTTCGCATTTAAGTACAATTCATTCAAATAGTATCAATTTATACACATTCGTATCATTCACAAAGTTACATTTTACAAGCCCTATTAACCCGACTTAGGCTCGAACGGGTACTTGGATCGTCCAACCAACACACCAAACTGGCAACGAAGTGCATTACCAGATAAATCAAAATAGGGTAAATTGGCACGTAAGTGCATATTAGCGCATACAACGCATCCTGGCGCACAAAGTGCATATCCGGCACAAAAAGTGCATCTTGGCGTATAAGCGCATAATCCTGTACATAAACCAATATTATGACATG
The DNA here is from genome assembly GCA_025698515.1 of Gossypium sturtianum. Taxonomy (NCBI): domain Eukaryota; kingdom Viridiplantae; phylum Streptophyta; class Magnoliopsida; order Malvales; family Malvaceae; genus Gossypium; species Gossypium sturtianum. The sequence continues at coordinate 117,415,040 of CM046948.1, read as the reverse complement.
CCAACTATATCCAACTCAGCCCGACTAGTTAATAAGGTATCAATATTCAACTCCATTTACAAATTAGTGCACATATCATTTGAAAATCATACACACCATCACAATTCAATTCATTAACATATCATATGTATTTCATATCATTAAATACATATTCTCACTCAATTCCAAAACATATTTCAGACGATTCATGCTATTTTCTATTTTATTCAATTTAGTACTCTATTTCGACAATTCATATTCAAGCTCAATTCAATAATTCAATATATCTCTAAATACTCACCTTGACACTCCCATACACAAATAACATGAAAATGTAATAAATTTAAATGACCTTAAATCATAAATGTACAAACTAGAATTTTTGGCTACTCGTAAACCATTTTCGTTTTTCCTTTCCCTATCGATGGTTCCTCGTTGATGTTAGCTATGAATAGTCATAAAATATAACATACTATCATATTCCATCCAATTCATAAGCAATTACCAATTCATGTAAAATTTTCAATTTATTCAATTTAGTCCCGGCATAACTTTTAATCTAAAGCTTCAGATTAAAATCTGATTTCACCAAAACTCATTAGGGGCCCTCTATTTTTTATTCTTACCAACAATTCATGACATTTTTTCATTTTATTCAATGTGGTTGCTATAGAACGAAACTAGCAATTCGGCTTTATAAATTAGTAATTTTCATAAACTAAGCTTAATTTCTAACAATTTCACACCAATTTTATTCAATTCTCAACAATAGCAACTTTCAAAACTTTAACAATTTTACAAATTAGTACATTGGTTATGTAATTCAAGCTTCCATGACCTCAAATTTATAAAAATTAAAGAAAAATGGCTAGGACTTACTTGAAATTAAGGATAGAATGTTAAAAACCAAGCTTCCCAAACCCTTCAATGGTGGACGGTGGTGAAAGATGAAGAAGAATAAGAAGTTTCATCTTTTCCCACTATCACATTATATGCATATTAGGTTTAATATTAATAAAACACAATTAATTAGCTTAATCATGTTTAATTAAGCTTTAATCCTTAATTAACTTAAACTAATGACATATAACGTCAAATCCTACTAACATCTATTGTAATTTGGTTTATTTTCCATTTCAATCCTTTAAATAATTGCTATTTAAGTCCTCAAGCCTTAATCTAATTAAAAATCTATAGTGATTAAACATTTACAATTTAGTCCCCGAGCCATAATTACTCACAATTTTAGTTAAATTACTAATTAAAATTTCAATTCATCTATACACTAACTTCATAATTATCCCTATTTAATATTAATAGACTTGATTTACGGAAACAGGGTCCCGAAACCGTATTTTTTGACACCACTAGAAGTCGGGTCGTTATAGTTGCCCAGCAATTAGAAGCCACCGGGTAGTGAATGAAGATGTGTTCCAAGGTTTCCCAATCTCCATTACATGATGGACATATGCCCATAGATCCAAAAGTTGTTTCCCAATCTCCATTACACCTATTTAGGTGTTTTCATGCTATCACCTTTTACAAAAGTTGTTTCTCATCTCACTAACATTCATTTTCTTCCATAAAAACTCAGCAAACAACATAAACACTCCCTATACTTTCAACCATTTTACAAATTAGTCCCCTCATTAGCTAGCTTAAGCTTTGGGGACTCCAAAAGTACAAAAATTATCAACTAAAATCATCAAAATCACTTACTTGTGTGAGGACAAGTTGCTGAAATTTCAAAGCTTTCAAAACCCTTCTTTGAATTTAAAAATCGGTGGAAGGAGAAGAGAAGGGAAAGAGATGATAACCTTCCTTTATTTTATCATATTTTATTCATTTAGTCACCAACTATGACCAAATTTTGACCAATTTAAATGCCTTTGTCTCCCTAGACTCTATGGCCGGCCAACACACCCCATATGGCCTAATTTCACTTTAAGGACCTTCAATTTTATATTCTATATCTATTAGACACCTCTACCTTGAAAAATAGAACTTTCGCACTTTACGCGATTTAGTCCTTTTTCACAATTAAGCATCCAATTGTTAAAATTAAGGCACCAAAATTCCCATGCAACCTTATAATCATGTTATAATGCATAAAATAATACTAAAATAATTTTCATTAACCTCGGATTAGTGGTATTGAGACTACTATTCTGACTAGCCCCAAAATCGGGCTGTTACATACTGAAGAAGTCATACACCCAATGCACCAGCTTTCGGTTCCTTATCTATTCGAACTCGGGTTTTTACTTACATCAAAGTGTACGAGTCACACATACATAGTTCACCATCCATTCAGGATTTAGGTATGCCACACTATGAATGTCAAAAGTGAATAAATCTATAAATGAATTCAAGATCTATTCTACTTGGGTCCAATATGATGTACTATCAGTCTAGTCAGTCACATCTATGTCTCTATCTTCTAGGAGTCATCTGGACTGATGCCCAAGACAAGGCATCTCCCCAATTGGACTTGATAGATGACATATTAGTTTTTCAATCGGTTTGCTCATTTTTGATTAAACTAAGGACATGTTTAGGTCTGTCTACTAAAATAAGTTGTCTTTTCGTATTACGATTCAACCATATAATACGAAAGTGAATGATGGACATATGCCCATAGATCCAAGGCCTCATTTTAACAACATTGACCTCGTTGGAAATATATTCAAACCATATTTCCACATAAAAATACACAGCTTAGGAGGAACCTTTTCTCGCCATATGTTCTGCTTTAGTTTATCATTGCGGAAAGGTTAGTTTTGATGGTTTTCACAGATAAAATCATATGCTTTTAAGGGTAAAAGTGCCTATTTTTGAAAGACCCCAAGAGAGTCTATCGGCACCAATCCTATCTCGATGTAAATGTGCTCATGAAAATATCATTGTAACACCCTAAACCCGACCGAAGAGTTTAGATCGAATTCAGGATGCTACATTGGTCACCGAAGTGATCGTGAGAAAATTCTACAAAACCAGTCGACCTTAATTCCATTTCCGAAACCATTCATATCTTTACGAACCAAAAACATTTAATCGTTTAAAATTCATTCAATAAGGTTACCGTTAAGTCTGATAAATAACCAGAATAAATGTACGAATGAAAATCTAAAGTGGAAACTGTACCACAGTCTTATAAAACCTTACAGCTCGAAAACAATATAATCAGAATATAATTTAGAAAGTAGAACCGAAATAAGCTTTTGAAACCATGACCGTTTGAGACCTCCGCATACCGAGTCCAGCGTCAGAATTCAGAAGGGTACCTGAAAGGGGAAACAGAAGAGGGGGGAGCTACTCGAGCTCAGTGTGAGATCAAAACCGTCTAACTACAGAACCAAATACAAAAAAAAAAACCAGAAAACAGTTCAAAAGCAGAACATACTTACAGCACTATACAAATCCAGATGGTAGGCTCAAAGCAGAAGTTTCGAAGCGGTTATTACAATTTGAGCCACAACAACTCACAAACAAATCACAAGTATTACGGTCGGACAAAACATTCAGAGTTCACGAAAGTGCACACGGACATAGGTACTTTTTAGTCAATCGATGCAGTCGGACCAATGCGTATGAATCTTTGTTGATTATAAAACCACCCATCCAACCAACACACCTCTCCGACCCCCATCACTCCACATAAGAGCTGTTTGAGCTCATCCAACCAATCACACCACATAGGACCTCGTAAAGCCCATCCAACCCTGCACTCCAATAATGTCCATGACCCTCAGGGTATTAGGACTGCCCTCGACCCTCTGGGTGTTGGGGCTAACAGTAAGCTGTACGGTGCCATACGGTAAATCGAGGTACAAACATGCAGTATGAACTGCCAGATCAGATAGTGGGAATACGCAGCGAAGCTGACATAAATGCTGTACAGTGCAATGCGGTAAACCGCTATACCAGTACGTTGCAGTTAAACTGCCAGTTCAGATAAATTTACGCAGCAAGGCTGACGTAAATGCGGTACAGTGCAATGCGGTAATCCACTATCAGCATAGTCCACAGCCCTCAGGGTATTGGGACTGCCCACGACCCTCTGGGTATTAGGGCATTTAGCAAGCAGATAAATTGCCAGCTCAGTTTAGTCTCAGTCTTCCTTCTCTTCAAAATCCCACCCAAAAACATTATATGTATATGTATGTGTGCAAACAGATGAACAAAATTAGAGTACAAGGTTACAGACAGTCATTCAGAGATAGAACTCACATCCAGTCAGTCAGAATCAGAAAGGTGAATACTCATATACCCAAATTAAGATTCAACTGCAATGTAACCTCGCAGAACATTGATGCCTAATCAGACAATCAGACAGAACCTTATTGCACACACACACCCCATCAACTGGGTTCAGAATCAAACATGTTACGCAACCAATCACGAATGTCACCTAAATCGAAGTTAGAACAGAGTCATAATTACCCTTACTAAAGCTTAGCCAATGGTTGAAACACACATAGTCACAATTATAATTAAATTGACCTAAAATTAATATTTGATGAGATAGGGCCATATGCCCGTGTACCCCGGCCGCGTGGGACAATCCAAGCCGTGTGGGGGTCCAAACGCCCGTGTGAAGCAAGGACACGACCGTGTGAACAGGTCGTGTAACTTACTGTCCAGTTTCGCTAAAATCAAGTGCAGGGCAGACACGGCCGTGTAATGATCTCACACGCCCGTGTGCCCACCAGACACGGCCGTGTGTCCCAAAACACACACCCGTGTGGGATCCCTAAATCCCCAAATCAGTCACACGGCCATGTGGCCAGGCCGCGTGACACCAAAGCTCAGAATCCTTAATTCCCAAACCCACACGCCCGTGTGCCCAAGGGACACGGCCGTGTGAAAATCGAAAAAATCCCTAAATCAGCCACACGGCCGTGTGGCACCCAATTTAGACTGAAAACCCTAATGCCCAATTTCACACGGCCGTATGAGTCAACACACGCCCGTGTAGCCGCCAAAATGGTCACGAAACCACCCTTAAACAGCCCCGAAAATGTCGCTTTAGCCACCAAATACGTCCCCAACCTTAGCAACATCAAAAATATATCAGAAAATGGAGTGTCGCACTCCCTTCAGCCATCAAAACTCCAAAACCAAGGAGTTAAAGCACTCTCTCGAAAAGCTGAAACAATTACTTGTAAAACAAAAGAAAAGTAGTCAAGGTTCGAATCCCACACCTGATTCGATGACGGAGAAGCGAGAATCCTAGAAGTATGCGCAGCGAAATCGTTTTCCAAAAGAACGGAAGAAAAATCAAAGCAAAAAGTAAAAAGCAAAAAGGAAAGAAAAAGGGAAAAGAACGTCCAACCAAAAGAAAAAGAAAAAAAAAGAAATAAAAATAACATTGAATATTTAAAAATATTAAATTAAAACAAAACAAAACAAATTGCCTCTCCAAAATGCACACACCAAGATTCGAACCCAAAACCTAGAGGCACACTGACACTCATCCAACCACTAGACCAACAGGCCTATTCTGTCACTAAGTTGCACGACTAAACACATATGTGCAGCCTCCTCACTGTCCCTACGCTCAAATCCCAAAACTTCTAGGCCCAAAAATTTGGGGCGTTACAATCATTGATTTTTGAAGGAAGTTACAATGACAATTGATGCCATCCTTAAATTTGCCAATGCTGTCAAGCTTATTGAAAAGTCAATGAGTTTTTCTCTTTTGAGAGTGGACTCAAGATTAGCTTGTCAATTGGTGCTTCTCCGGACCAATTATTATTCCAAAAACTTATTGAATTTCCATCACCAATTACCTATTACATCCCGTTCTCAATAAAGGAGCTTATCTACTTTAGGGCAACCTAAATAGGAGAATGATTTCTTCAAATTTTCATACTATTCCTTTTCAAGGATGAACCTCCACCCTAATTTGATCAAGTGAGCTTGATTCTTGTTCTTTGCTTTATGCAGTCCAAGGCCACCACGAGATTCTGGTTGAGTTATATTATCCCAATTGGTGAGATGAAATTTTTTTGACTCCTTTCGACTCCCTCAAAGAAAAGTCTATTGATGTGACCCAACTTCAAAAGAATAGGGGATAGTGGCAATAGTGGATTGAATCAAAGTGAGTTGCTCAGCTTGGAATAAGAGGCTTGCTTTCCAAGCACTAAGCTTTTTACAAAATTCATCCACTATGAATGCATAATCACCTCTCTTAACACGTTATGAGTGAATAGGGAACCATAAATATTTACCCAACTTTGATGTTTCACTAATGTTAAGAGAGTACTTTATCCACTCATTCTTTTGGGAATCATATTTGGGGAGAATATCATTCTCGATTTTTGTAGATTAATACTTTAACCTGACTCCTTTATAAAGAGATTGAGGACTCTCTTTGTAACACCCCTATCCCATCTCCGTTGCCGGATTAAGGTTACAGAGTATTACCAATCAAAACAGAATAATTATCTTTACAACAGAAATAATTATATAAATTAAATGCTAACATATATCAATTGAAACCAATCATGGAAAAAATAAACTTATGGGCCTTGAATCGAACCTACAAGGCCCTAAAAATAGTTTGGAAACAATCTAGGATCAAATTGAAACAAATTAGAAAATTTTGGAAGAACTTGAAAATTTTGGAAATAGGGGTCACATGGCCATGTGACATAGCCCAGATCGTGTGAACACTCGAAGTTCGGATACACGGCCGTGTCCCAACCTGTGTGTCTGCCCATGCGGGTATTCAAAATAGGGCCACACAACCGTGTCGCAGGCCGTGTGCCAAATCGTGTGTGTATTCGAAGTTGGGTCACACGACCGTGTCGCAAGCCGTGCAACATATTGACTTGAGACACATGGCCGTGTGAAACCTGCACCTAAAGCAATAAAGACACACGACCATGTGGGTGGCCGTGTGTGGCACACGGCCATGTGACAGCCCATGTCCCAGGCCACGTGCTCAATTTTTAACCCCTAAATCAAGCCAATTCAAACACCATTTATTGCACAATAAGATATACCATAACTAGCCTATTTTACATGGTTAAAAACATATTCAAATCACCAAATACATGCCAACTATTCATTCATCCTATGTCTAACCAATATGCCATCAAAAGGCACCTTAATTCACACACCCATTCAATTCAAGAACAAAGTTACAATTAAGGAATAAGCTTTATCATTAGTTAACCATTTATGCCTAAAACCACCAATGTAATTGACCAAAATATGGGCATACTCAACAAGCAACCATTCCAAATCATCATCATCAAATATATATACCATTTAGGATCAACTTAATTATAACTAATACAAGTACACATCCAAAAGCAAGCACATCACTAGATATACCAAAATAACTTAACAATTTACATATCAACAACAAAACACCTATATACATGCCACATCCCAAAATGAAAACAAAAGCTACCGAGATGGCTGGATAGTGTGAGCTCCAAATTGATCCGTTCAGTCAGCCCGCATAATGATAACTACAAAAGAACCAACAAAGAACAAGTAAGCTAAAAAAGCTTAATAAGTTCATAGTTTAAACATCATTTAAACTTACCTTAGCCAAGATAAATAAACAAGAAGATAATTTCTATCTCCTGATAACCAAATACAAGTTCACACCATATTAGTATTTATATATATATAATATAATAACACCTTTCCAAGAATTAATCAATTCATCAATCAAATTATCTCAATGTAACCATCCACAAATATATAAACAAGAATTTCATTCCAAAATTTATTACTTAATAACATCATAAATATGCAATAGTATTAAGTAAGTAATTAAGCTGTAAATAAATTAACATTTAGCTTGATGAACTATAGTAACTTGACTCGGATACTCGGGTAACTACACCACGCCAAAGGCATAATAGATGCGTAACAGAGGCACCGAAGTGCAAACAGAGGCACAATTGTGCAATCAGAGGCACTGTAGTGCAAACAGAGGCACCTAAGTGTAAATAGAGGCACTGAAGTGCGAAAAGAGGCACCAAAGTGCAATCCTGGGAAAGTGCGCATACTAACCCTATTGGCATGCCAATCGTATCCTAATCGTTTACTACGTTCAAACGGGCATTTATCCTAATTCATCACAATAACACATCAAAGGCACTTTCACAATGTTCATACATAATCTACAAAACCAGTATATTCATTCCAAGATTTCATAATTCATAATTACAACCGTTTCTCAACAAATACATACTCAACTTATACTTATTAGCAGTCAATACGTAATTAACATTTCAATATAAAATGTTTAAAAACTATTTAATTATCTAATTCATAACAACATCAACTTAGATACAAATACAAATTAAGTCATTTATACTAGGAACTTACCTACTATCCGCTACTGGTTTCTTTGCAGGGACTACTCCGTAATTTTTCTTTTCCTCGGTTATTGTTTTTATGATTCGTTTCTTGATCTATGTAGTAATTTAATTCAAATTATTAAATTCACATACATTATCAAACTATTTCTATGCATGTGACCCTTAAGTTTTCATTAATTACACATTTCCCCTAAACTTTTACATTCTTCACAGTTTAGTCCCTAAACTCGAAAATCCAAATTTAACAAAATTTTACAATTTTCCATGCTAGCCGAATTTCTTTCTAAACTAGTACAGTCCCTAATTATTCACAATTCACAAAATTTCTATGTAAATTTTAATATTTATCAATTTAACCCTTTAACTAAAAACTAACAAAAATCACTTTACAAAATAATCTTAATCAACAACCTAGACTACAAATTCACTATTTAACATCAAGAATAATTAAAATTCATCAATGGAAAAATCCGAAATCCTTAACAATTTCAAAAACGGAGGTATGGGTTAGTTGGACTTAGTTGAAACAATCTCAAAAATATAAAAATTACTAAAATTAAGCTAAAAAATCATACCATGCAAATGTATAAACCTTGGCCAAACTTGGAAGCCTCAACAATGGTGTTTTCTTCTTCAAAATTGGTGGGCAACAAAACAATTTGAAAGATGATAGTTATTTTACTTAATTTACTTTAGTTTAATTATTAAATTACAAATTTGTCCTTTAATAAAACATTCAATTAAACTTAAACACTACCCGTTACCGTCCATTAGTCTTTAACATGGTATAATTACATTATAAAACCTCCCACCTTTACTAAATAATTCATTTTTTCATGTAATCCAATAATAATTAAATTTTTACATCTATTACAATTTAGCCCTTTTTAATTAATTAACCAATCAAACATTAAAATTTCTGAACTGAACTTTCACATAAAAAAATAATATCTCCGTAAATACTTAATAAAAAATATTCACAGGATCGATTGTTAGAAATGAGGTCTCAATACCTCATTTTCCGAAACCACTTGACTTTTGGAAAAACCCACTTGTACCTAACTATTTATTTAATTAGTTAAAATTTCTCAAATCAAAATTATATATATATAATTATAACCGACTCATATGAATTAGATAATAAGTAATACGAACTTACTAGTCAAATTTTGTGGTCCCGAAACCATTGTTTCTGACACCACTGAAAAAGAGCTGTTACACTCTTAATAGATTCCGCTAATTTGGTGTTAGCCTTAGCGAGGAGGATAACATTACCAGTGAAGAAAAGATGAGAAAGTAAAGGTCCTCATCTTGAAGCTCAGATTGTTGGATCTGGTGCCTTGAGTGTAGTATATTTGTTTGTAAACTTCTAATTTTTTCGAACAGATTAGTTAATAAAACAATTCATTGATTACATTAATATACTTTGTATAATTGTCCTCATGTGGTTTTTGCATGCAAAAAAAAAATATTAGCTCACTGGTTGTATAATGTTTAAACTAATACTAAGCAGTATTATATGGTCGGATCGTAATACGAAAAGACAACTTATTTTAGTAGACGGACCTAAACATGTCCTTAGTTTAATCGAAAATGAGCAAACCGATTGAAAAACTAATATGTCATCTATCAAGTCCAATTGGGGAGATGCCTTGTCTTGGGCATCAGTGCAGACGACTCCTAGAAGATAGAGACATAGATGTGACTGACTAGACTGATAGTACATCATATTGGACCCAAGTAGAATAGATCTTGAATCCGTTTATAGATTTATTCACTTTTGACATTCATAGTGTGGCATACCTAAATCCTGAATGGATGGTGAACTATGCATGTGTGACTCATACACTTTGATGTAAGTAAAAACCCGAGTTCGAATAGATAAGGAACCGAAAGCTGGTGCATTGGGTGTATGACTTCTTCAGTATGTAATAGCCCAATTTTGGGGCTAGTCGGAATAGTAGTCTCAATACCACTAATCCGAGGTTGAGGAAAATTATTTTAGTATTATTTTATGCATTATAACATGATTATAAGGTTGCATGGGAATTTTGGTGCCTTAATTTTAACAATTGGATGCTTAATTGTGAAAAAGGACTAAATCGCGTAAAGTGTGAAAGTTCTATTTTTCAAGGTAGAGGTGTTTAATAGCTATAGAATATAAAATTGAAGGTCCTTAAAGTGAAATTAGGCCATATGGGGTGTGTTGGCCGGCCATAGAGTCTAGGGAGACAAAGGCATTTAAATTGGTCAAAATTTGGTCATAGTTGGTGAATAAATGAATAAAATATGATAAAATAAATGAAGGTTATCATCTCTTTCCCTTCTCTTATCCTTCCACCGGTTTTAAAATTAGAAGAAGGGTTTTGAAAGCTTTGAAATTTTAGCAACTTGTCCTCACACAAGTAAGTGATTTTGATGGTTTTAGTTGATAATTTTTGTACTTTTGGAGTCCTCAAAGCTTAAGCTTGCTAATGAGCGGACTAATTTGTAAAATGGTTGAAAGTCTAGGGACTTTCCATGAGAGTGTTTATGTTGTTTGCTGAGTTTTTATGGAAGAAAATGAATGTTAGTGAGATGAGAAACAACTTTTGTGAAATGTGATAGCATGAAAACACCTAAATAGGGCTTGAATGCAAAGATTGAAAATGTGTAATAAATGCATGAAATAATTGGATTTATGAGTAGTTGTAAGAGTAATAAATGTTCAGCTAGGCTTGGTTAATGAGATAATGTGATGAAAAATGATTTACGAGACTAGGGGCAAAATCATATTTTTGCCATAGTACAAGGGCAAAATGGTCATTTTTGCCTAAGTAAAGATTATGAAACATTATGATTATAAAATGATTTATTGAGTGAATTTTTGTTGTTATAGACCAAGAAGAGCACAAAATTAACCTTGACCGGGGAAAAGATAAGGTTTCGAATTAAACCGCAAATTAACACATTTTGCACCAAGGTAAGTTTATGTGTAAACTACTCATTTTGGATATACATGTTGTTAATGAATTATGCATTGTATGAATGAAATTATTCATGATTGAGATGAATTGAATTCGATAGATGTTGAGTAAATTTTCGTATGAGTTCAATTATAGATTAATGGTGGGCTATGTGCGATGTCACCGTAATTACTCTTCATAGTGGACTAAGTGCGATACCACTTTACTAATCATTCACGATGGGCTGTGTGCGATACCATCGTTTATATTATCATTTGGTGGGCTAAGTGCGATACCACCGTAATTATTCTTGTTGGTGGGCTATGTGCGAAACCACCGAGTGTTTGTTATCATTTCAATGGTTCATCGAGGAATTGTTTAAGTGCTTGTTTCATGTGGCTTTGTTGTGATAAGTGCAGGGAATGTATGCCATTAAATGTGAGCATTATGCTTGTTATATGGTGGGAATGTGGTAAGAGGTGATTTGAGTAAGCATGAGTATAGATTGAGGAATGATTTTGCTTAGTACATATTGCTATATATTGATTAGCATGTATTATAATGTTTATTGTTTACACGTAAACTTACTAAGCTTAAAGCTTACTCCCTTTCCTTTCCCCTTGTTTTATAGTGTCAAAGAGTCGGGTCGAGATACGAGGATAATTGGAAGACCACCTACACTATCAGCTCATCTCGGCATATCTAGACTTAGTATTTTGAGTATGGCATGTATAGGGGCTAGACTAGATGAATTATTTTGTTATTTTGGCCAAGTGTGTATTGGCTCCCTTAAAGATGAATTCTTTTGTATATAGCCATAGTTGATGGCTTATCATTACTAATTTATGTAAAGACAAGGTTATTCATGAATGTGTATGTTACATAATTGCTTTGCTTAGCAATTGGTTGAATGGATTTAGGTTGTGTGATGTAGGGTGATGAAAAGAGCTTGACAAATAGCTTTGTTCTTGTCCACACAGGTAGGCACACGGGCGTGTGCCTAGGCTGTGTGAGACACACGGTCAGTCCCATGGGTGTGTGGCTAGGCCGTGTCTCCCCTGCATGTTAGTTTTACAAGTCAGTAAGCTCTGTAGTAAACACACGGGCAGAGACACGGCCGTATGTCTCAACCGTGTGGAAGGCACGGCCAGGGACATGGGCGTGTGCCCAGGCCGTGTGAAGTCTGCACCTGAATTTGGAATTTAATTAGCCACACGGTCGAAGGACACGGGCATGTGACTGGCCGTGTGATGCTAGTCAGAGGCGACCACGGGCCAGACACACGGGCGTGTGACAGGCTGTGTGATGCAAGTCAGTGTCAACCACGGGTACGGCTCGTGACACGGGCGTGTCCCTCTCTCCACACGGGCGTGTGGCCCTGGTAAAGCAATTTTGTTTTATATAAGTTTTCAAAAGTTCTCGGTTTGATCTCGAGGCCCTCTGTTTGCATGATTTAGGCCTCGTAGGCCCATAATAAGAATGTTATGGATATGAATGAAAAGTTTTAAATTGGAAATGAAATTTGATAGCCCAGTGTTGTATGTTCAAATGAGATAAGTCCGGTAATGCCTTGTACCCAATTTCGGCGTTGAATACGAGTAAGGGGTGTTACACAGTACGTAGTGTCATTCAAAATAGTGGAATTCATAGCCTGAGACATGGGTAAATGATATCCTCTCATTGGCATTACATGGTTGATGAAAAGTAAACGTGGCCACGGATTGTTCGTCTTTGTCATGAATGACTTTATTACTATTTGATAGTAATTGACTTTTCATGAAGGAAGATGTAATGGTTACCATGAGATACCCATAGAGATTAAGGATATCTTATGAGGGTAACACACTTATGATAGAGTTATTGGACGAGCACTGATCGAGTTGCTTTCGTAATGGTATGTTGTTGGGGAGAGCTCAAGCACAATACTATAGTGGAATGACTTCATGACTAAATGAGTTTATAATTAATAGGAGAAAAGCTGAAATTTAATTATAAGTCATTTGAGCCCTAATTACATATGTCCAATTGCTCCTCCGCTAGCTCATTGAAACCAGAAATGAATTGCATGTTGAATCTGTTGGAAAAAATGGGTTTGTAAAACAACGGAAAATAAATTTAGGGAAAAACCAGAGTTGTAATTTTTTTTTCCAAAACAAGATCTTGGTTGTGATATCTAAAGTAATAAACACTTAATCAAAATTGTGCATTTTTAATTAATCTAGGATGAGCACTTCGATCGAGTAGTCTTCTCCGCTATCCTCAAGCTCACGTCTCCTGTGTGTGGGCTCGTTTCGAATCAGAAATTTTTTCACAAAAATTACCAGTGGGGTAATTTTACAATTTCTCTAAACTTTTGGGTCAAGTTGTTAATCAGAAAAATATTTCTAGAAATTTTCTGGAATAATCACTTCAGAGAATTTTCTCTCTACAATTTTATATTGAATTCAAGTGTGAGTAAATAATGACCCAATGCTCACTGTATATATGGAGAGTTTAGAGAGTTCAACTATGATTAAACTTAATCCTTTTAATAAAAAATTAATATAATATTTATCAAGATAAATATTAAATTAAATTTAATATTAAGATAATCACTTTAATATTAAATTAATAAAATACTATTAAGATATGTATTAAATTAAAATTAATATTAAACTATTAAAATAATAATATTATTATTGGAACAGTTTGTAACACCCCAAACCCGGCCTAGACGTTATGGCCGAATCTGGCGTGTCACATTGAAGTGTTTTTTGAAAACCATGTTTTCATTGAAAACCCTTCTTGAAATTTCAAACTTCTTGCTTTTTAAAACTTGTACAAAACCTCAGTTTGCGTTTGTTTATTTTCAAACGAGGTTTATTAAAAAGTTATTACCTTCAAAACCTTATTGTTGCGGAAGCTTAATTTAAAGCAAATGATTTACGAAAACATGATATTTATAAATTGAGTTGCGGAAACGTAATGTTAGAAAATACTTATTATTTTGGAAAACCGTGTTCTACTTCTAGCAGATATAAATCACAAATTTAAAATCCCAAATTATAAAGGCCTTATTACAACCCGAACCAACAAGCTCATTCTTAAGTAATGAGCTAAACAGAATAAAACTTGTGCAGTTGTGTGGCCCTCTCCGAGTCCTCATGACTCCGAATCGCATCTAACGCTGGGATTACTTGAAAGGTTAAAAACGGGGTGAGTTTACGAAAACTCAGTGTGTAATCCCCTTATTAAAAAACAATCCGTATACAAAAAACAGAATCAGTATGGGCCTGAGCCCTTTAACAAGAATCAAACAAAGTGTGGGCCTTAGCCCATTCTGATAAAAGGTGGCAATTGGGCCTTAACCCCCATCAGCCTCGGTTGGGCCTAAGCCCATATCAAATGTCACATATCACATCTATCTGGGCCTAAGCCCATCCGAATATCAGAATCAGTATATGCAATGCATAAATACCCATACCAACCTTGCACTCCGTCTCCTGTCCAACCCTACACACCTGTGGGGATTAAATCGACCCACCCATCCCTACACTCCTTATGTAGCACCGGTTGCGACACTAACCAATAGTCAATCATTTTACCCTCGAGGGGAAAAATAGTCATTTTACCCTTTAGGGGTATTACGGTCATTTTACCCTACAGGGGCATTACATTACGGTCATTTTACCCTACGGGGGCATTACGGTCATTTTACCCTACGGGGGCATTATGGTCATTTTACCCTACAGGGGCATTACGGCCATTTTACCCTACAGGGGCATTACAACCATTTTACCCTAAAGGGGCATTACGGTCATTTTACCCTACGGGGGCATTACGGTCATTTTACCCTACGGGGGCATTACGATCATTTTACCCTAAGGGGTATTACGGTCATTTTACTTATTTCGGGGTCTCGGTGCAGATAACGACCTCTCTGAAGGTCTACAGTCGCCTCGAGTGACACAGATAACCTAGATGGTCATAACGGTGTAAATGAGCCCAAGGCCCATTATTCAGCCAAAGTGGGCCCACACGCTCGTGTGGCCCATTTAGCCTAAATTCAGTCACGACTATGCGAACTACATAGCCAAGTACAGTATTTGCCACTTAACATGGATTTTATCCGTATGGGGCTCACGAGCCAATTGGGCCCACACGGCCTATTTCAGCCAAACGAGGCCCAAGATCACGAGAACGCTCGTAGTGGCCTCTACAATCTATCACCCATGATTTGTAGGCTCAGTTTACCACACGAGCGATCGCACGCTCGTGAGGCCTCGAATGCCGAAGTTTTGGCTTTTCGGCTTTTTCCGATTCACTGCAGAGATAGTGTGATTACACACCTGATTGCGAAATGTGTGAATGACCCACAAGAACTCCAACCTACATTCAATCAAGGCAATCCATTAATCACTTGTCAATCGGGTTAATCGAATCCCAATCAATTTATCAAAAACAGCCTCTACCGAAAATACTTGTCCAACAGATTACCTCTCCCTTGACTAGATCGATCGGTTGTGGTTTGCCCACTTGATCCCAGAGATTGGTGCAACCACCTGCCGCGCCCCGACAGAAAATCCCGAACAGCTGACACTTTACGCTGCTTAAATTTGGGGGCAGGGGCTACGTGCCCATTCTCAGCTGGCACCATTCTTGATCCTTCTTCAGAATGGCTACTACTCGCCACCATTGATATCTCTTTATGCAACATATTATCGAAAACCTCCATTTCTCTTCTAGATATTTTTAGAACCCTAAGAACAAAATAAGCGTGGCTTGGAAACACAGTGCTAATGAAATAACTAACTTGGAAAAAGTTGGAAGACTTACCAAAATTGATGAAGATGGAATTGATTGGAATAGTTTTGGTATATTCGGCCAAGCACAATAGGGAAAGATGATAAACTGAACGTACACAAAAAGCCTTATGAAGAATTTGACTATGATTGGAAGAGAGTGGAAAGCAGAGAAGAAGAAGATGGAGAGTAGGTTCGATTTAGAAGGGAGGCCTAGAGGAGAAGGATTCAGAAAAAAAAGAAGCAGAACCAAGAGTGAGAGAGGAAAGTGATTTCGACAAAGCAAAGAAAGAAAAAGAAACCAAAAAAAAGGTTACCTATTCGGCAATTGTAGGAAGGAAGAAAGTAGTGGAGATTTTGGTCACTTCAATAGCTAAAACGCAAACCCGAAAGGAACCCCGAATGGTAGAATAATCCAAAAGAACATTCGGCACCTTCCTTTCAACCCACTCAAAACTGAACAAAGAATTGCCTTGTGCCGAAAATGCTCCCTCACTTCCCCTTAGCCGAATTTCACTAAGCCTTAGAGTCCCAATCAGCCACAACCCCTACCAACCTCCCATTTTCGAATTTCCTTAATTTTCTCCCCAATCTTCTCCTTGATTTGCTCCTCAAATCCCTCCATGACTAGTTCAAACTTCCCATTGCAGAGTTTCAGTCCAACTCCACTTCTACTGCTGCAAGGAACTAAAATAAATATTCTTTTGCATGCCAAGGGATTCGAACCTCAGACCACTAGTACACTCCACACGCCACTTTCCACTTTTACCAGTAGACTTTTTGTGTCATGATTTCACCAAAAATATTTATAAAGCCTTCAAACTAAAGCCAATATTCACTTAAGAGCAAAAAGCAAAAATTTTGCTAAAGCCCAGGTTTAAACCCAGGACTTCTCCAACACTCCCAACTCTTCCTAAATCACTTAGCCACTAAAGCAAACAAGCAATTTGTGTCATTTTCTTGCACACATAAATATTTATGTGCAGTCTCCTAGCTGATCCCATGCTCAAGGCCCATTCCTTCTAGGCCCAAATTCGGGGCGTTACATTTCACCCCTCTTTAAAAAAAATTCGTCCCCAAAATTTCCAACTTTCAGAATAGTCGCACCACATAGACTTCACCAGCACGCTCCCACTGCGCACTCTGATTTCAAAATAATATTACAGCCTCTTGAACCACGTCCGCGTGTATCTCTTGTGCCCATTGTCTATTTGCATTTTATCAGAACTAACAGTTTAATGCAGATCGAAGTTTCACTACAGTTTCAGTCCCCTATAGTTTCAGTTTGCTCTATCTAGATTGGTATAGTCTAATTTCTAAAGTAGTCACAATATTTCCTAACTTACCGCATTTCAATTTCTAAACAGACAAAAGTATTCATAAAACTTATGGATTCGGCGCCAGAGACTCGGTGTGCCACACTTTTCAGAGGAAGTATCTCAAAACACTTCACATATTCAAAAACAACCTTTTGGAATCCAAAAATTTGAAAACCCATTCCATAGTCGAGTTTTGTAACTTGACTCAGATACCACTAAATGTAACACCCCAAACCCGGCCAAGACGTTATGGCCGAATCTGGTGTGTCATATTGAAGTGTTTTTCGAAAACCATGTTTTCATTGAAAACCCTTCTTGAAATTTCAAACTTATTGCCATTTAAAACTTGTACAAAACCTCAGTTTGCGTTTGTTTATTTTCAAACGAGGTTTATTAAAAAGTTATTACCTTCAAAACCTTATTGTTGCAGAAGCTTAATTTAAAGCAAATGATTTACGAAAATGTGATATTTAAAAATTGAGTTGCGAAAATGTAATGTTAGAAAATACTTATTGTTTTGGAAAACCGTGTTCTACTTCTAGCAGATATAAATCACAAATTTAAAATCCCAAATTATAAAGGCCTTATTACAACCCGAACCAACAAGCTCATTCTTAAGTAATGAGCTAAACAGAATAAAACTTGTGCAGTTGTGTGGCCCTCTCCGAGTCCCTCGCAGCTCCGAACCGTCTAACGCTGGGGATTACTTGAAAGGTTAAAAACGGGGTGAGTTTACGAAAACTCAGTGTGTAATCCCCTTATTAAAGAAACAGTCAGTATACAAAAAATAGAGTCAGTGTGGGCTTGAGCCCTTTAACAGTAACAGTACAGTGTGGGCCTTAGCCCATTACAGTAACGGTGGCAATTGGGCCTTAGCCCCCATCAGCCTCGGTTGGGCCTTAGCCCATATCAAATGTCACATATCACATCTATCTGGGCCTAAGCCCATCCAAATATCAGAATCAATATATGCAATGCATAAATACCCATACCAACCTTACACTCCGTCTCCTGTCTAACCCTACACACCTGTGGGGATTAAATCGACCCACCCATCCCTACACTCCTTATGTAGCACCGGTTGCGGCACTAACCAATATTGCAGTGTAGCTGCCAGTAATAATAACGCAGCAGAGCCGCCATGCTGACAAAGATATGTGGCAAAGCCACCGATGTGATACACTTCCTCCATAACAGTATCCCAACCCCATGCAGTATGTCGTGTATGCAGTATGCCATGCTCAGAATCAGTCATATTATTCACATTTAAGTCAATCAAACCATAGTCATACAACCACAGTCAAATCAGTCAAATCATAGCACAAGTCAGTCATTTACCCTTGAGGGGAAAAATAGTCATTTTACCCTTTAGGGGTATTACGGTCATTTTACCCTACAGGGGCATTACGATCATTTACCTTACGGAGGAATTGCGGTCATTTTACCCTACAGGGGTATTACGGTCATTTTACCCTATAGAGGCATTACGGTCATTTTACCCTACAGAGGCATTACGGTCATTTTACCCTATGAGGGCATTACGGTCATTTTACCCTACGGGGGCATTACGGTCATTTTACCCTAAAGGGGCATTACGGTTATTTTACCCTATGGGGGCATTACGGTCATTTTACCCTACGGGGGCATTACGGTCATTTTACCCTACAGGGGCATTACAGTCATTTTACCCTATGGGGGCATTACGGTCATTTTACTTATTTCAGGGTCTCGGTGCAGATAACGACCTCTCCAAAGGTCTACAGTCGCCTCGAGTGATACAGATAACCTAGATGGTCATAACGGTGTAAATGGGCCCAAGGCCCATTATTCGGCCCAAGTGGGCCCACACGCTCGTGTTGCCCATTTAGCCCAAATTCAGTCACGGCTATGCGAACTACATAGCCCAGTCCAGTATTTGCCACTTAACGTGGATTTTATCTGTGTGGGGCCCACGAACCCATTAGGCCCACACGACCCATTTCAGCCAAACGAGGACCAAGATCACGAGAATGCTCGTAGTGGCCTCTACAATCTATCGCCCATGATTTGTGGGCTCAGTTTACCACACGAGCGATCGCACGCTCGTGAGGCCTCGAATGCCGAAGTTTTAGCTTTTCGGCTTTTCGGCGTTTGCCGATTTACAGTAGAGATAGTGTGATTACACACCTGATTGTGAAATGTGTGAATGACCCACGAGAACTCCAACCTACATTCAGTCAAGGCAATCCATTAATCGCTTGTTAATCGGGTTAATCGAATCCCAATCAATTTATCAAAAACAACCTCTACCGAAAATAGTTGTCCAACAGATTACCTCTCCCTTGACTAGATCAGTCGGTTGTGGTTTGCCCACTTGATCCAGAGATTGGTGCAGTCACCCTGCCGCACCCCGGCGGAAAATCCCGAACAGCTAACACTTTACGCTGCTTAAATTTGGGGGCAGGGGCTACGTGCCCATTCTCAGCTGGCACCATTCCTGATCCTTCTTCAGAATGGCTACTACTCGCCACCATTGATATCTCTTTATGCAACATATTATCGGAAACCTCCATTTCTCTTCTAGAGATTTTTAGAACCCTAAGAACAAAATAAGCGTGGCATGGAAACACAGTGCTAATGAAATAACTCACTTGGAAAAAGTTGGAAGACTTACCAAAATTGATGATGATGGAATCGATTGGAATAGTTTTGGTATATTCGGCCAAGCACAATAGGGAAAGATGATAAACTGAACGTACACAAAAAAGCCTTATGAAGAATTCGGCTATGATTGGAAGAGAGTGGAAAGCAGAGAAGAAGAAGATGGAGAGTAGGTTCGGTTTAGAAGGGAGGCTGAGAGGAGAAGGATTCAGAAGGAAAAGAAGAAGCAGAACCAACAGTGAGAGAGGAAAGGGATTTCGGCAAAGCAAAGAAAGAAAAAGAAACCAAAAAGAAGGTTACCTATTCGGCAATTGTAGGAAGGAGGAAAGTAGTGGAGATTTTGGTCACTTCAATAGCTAAAACGCAAACCCGAAAGGAACCCCGAATGGTAGAAGAATCCCAAAGAACATTCGGCACCTTCCTTTCAACCCTCTCAAAACCGAACAAAGAATTGCCTTGTACCGAAAATGCTCCCTCACTTCCCCTTAGCCGAATTTCACTAAGCCTTAGAGTCCCAATCAGCCACAACCCCCTAACAACCTCCCATTTTCGAATTTCCTTGATTTTCTCCCCAATCTTCTCCTTGATTTGCTCCACAAATCCCTCCATGACCAGTTCAAACTTCCATTTGTAGAGTTTCAGTCCAACTCCACTTCTCCTGCTGCAAGGAACTAAAATAAATATTCTTTTGCATGCCAAGGGATTCGAACCTCAGACCACTAGTACACTCCACACGCCACTTTCCACTTTTACTAGTAGACTCCTTGTGTCATGATTTCACCAAAAATATTTATAAAGCCTTCAAACTAAGGCCAAGATTCACTTAAGAGCAAAAAGCAAAAATTTTTCTAAAGCCCAGGTTTGAACCCAGGACTTCTCCAACACTCCCAACTCTTCCTAAATCACTTAGCCACTAAAGCAAACAAGCAATATGTGTCATTTTCTTGCACACATAAATATTTATGTGCAGTCTCCTAGCTGATCCTATGCTCAAGGCCCATTCCTTCTAGGCCCAAATTCGGGGCGTTACACAGTTCATCTGAAATCAAATTCTTTGGTAGAGTCCCAGTAGGAGTGTAACTCTTCCATTTCTCAACCACCGATGACCAACCATCGCCGGCCACCAGTACGCTGCCATCGCAGCCGATGGCATTGCCGTGTCCGATGATGCAAGTGCGACACTCTTACGGCATCCCTAGCAGATTCGGTCCGGGCCAATGACGACCCGACTGGTCCAGTCTAGCCACTGGTTGGACTGTTGGTCCGGTTTCACATATCGAGCTCGGTTCTACCAATTTTTAGGTTTTGCTCTCGATTTTGGGATCTCGGGCCCAATTTCCGATCTCAAGTCCAATTTTCAAGTTCAATTACCTATTGGATCAATTGTCTGACTTGAAAATTAACTTCCAAAAATATTATATTAATTTTAATTAATTTGATTAATTTAATTTTACTCGATCAAAATTAATTTGTTTAAAAAATCACTTAGATTTTCCAAATTAAATTTTCAAGAAAATTCTTTAATCAAATTCTCTAGTTGAACAATTCTCACGACCACCTAATTTAATTCTACATCGAATAAATTGACTTAATTAAATTATTCCCAAAGTCGCAGAATTTTCTTCTGATTCAAATGCAGTCCGATCGAGCTTTTGTTGAGCTAGTGGAGGGACCAATCAGACATATACAATTAGGCTCTAGTGATTGCAATTATGTCTAGAAGCATCGTTCCAATAATTCGCAATTACTTAATCATGGAGTCAATCCACAAGAAGTTCCATGATTGAAAACTCCTTATTATATACTCTTTACGAAAGCAATTCATCCAACTGCTTTGTCCAATGACCTCGTCATGTGTGTGTTACCCTTATATGATATCCTTGATTCATTTGAGTTAAATCCGTTCACTCAATACAATCCTATTGTATCTCATTGTCACCATTGTGTCTTCTTAATGATGAATATGATCACTGTCAACAAATGACTGTGATAAATTGCTTGTTCGAGAACAACCAACCAGTGGCCACGTTCCATATTTATCAATCCACACAATGCCAATGAGAGGATATCATTAACTCTTTAATTGAGCTACGAGTTCCACTAGTGCTAGTAAAGC
This sequence comes from Gossypium sturtianum, assembly GCA_025698515.1. Lineage (NCBI taxonomy): Eukaryota > Viridiplantae > Streptophyta > Magnoliopsida > Malvales > Malvaceae > Gossypium > Gossypium sturtianum. The sequence continues at coordinate 117,392,912 of CM046948.1, read as the reverse complement.
CATTCCATACACAAGTCATGTACCCAACATACCGGCTATGTGCTCGATCACCTTTCGAGCATAAGCCTCCACTTATATCAAAGCACATGAGTTGCATATGCATGGTCAGTGACTAACTCAGGATTTAGGTAAATCACACCATGAACGTCACAAGTGAATTAATTCACAAACGAATTTAGAATTAATTCATCTTGGGTCCAGTCTAATGTATCATTCTACCAATGAATACATCTATGTCTCTACTCGTAGAGTCAACTGCTCCGATAGCCAAGACTAGTCATCTCTCCAATTGGAATTGTAGACGACATAATAATCCTTCTTAGTATTTGAATCAAATGCTCACTTTGATTCTTTTACGAGATTACGAACTCGTTTAGATTATCTACTGAAGTAAGTTGTCTTTCTCGCAATGTAAACATTCTTTATAATGCCACTTATCTTCAGTTTGAACTTTAGATAATCAATGAGTTAATATTTGCTTGTCACAATTTCGCTATGCATGCAAAATATAAAAGACATAAATACAAAAGACATAATAGTGAAATGTGAAATTAACTTTATTTATTTATTCATCGTTAAAATAAATAGAAAACAGTTACATGTTTACTACAATATGGGCACATTTCCAAATAGAATCAAATGAACAAAAAATGGATAGAAATTGAGAAATGGGAAACATTTGAAAATGAATGTGGTTTTCTCAAAAATGAAAATGAAAATGAAAATGACCTGGAAATAAATTTATGGTTTTCAAATTAAATGAAGTTCGAAAATAAAAATAAATCATTTGGTCATAGTAAATCCATTGAATGTAGAAATATTAAATATATTTTCTCATAGATTCTTTTACGGTAAAGTCGTCATGATTTTAAAGAAATTAGAATTGGGTTGAGAAAATGATTTAATTCAGAAATTAATTTATTTAATTAATTTGATATGTTTATTTTGGGAAATAGAAAAACTAATATCGGGTTGGATCGAATTATAATGTACTGGGTTAAAAGCTTATAATTGGACTCGATATGGGAGAAGCCCAAAAGCCCTTCATGTTTAAGAGAGGGACGACAAACCCTAGTTTCTGTAACTAGGGTTTCCACCCCCTATACTTCTAGTTAAACTAGGAGTTCATTTTTCTATTTGAAATATATTTCTACAATTCAACAAGTGTTTTACTTCTTCTCCCTATAAATAGATGGAACCGGTAGGGCTAAATATACAACTTTAAGATATTGTTACTATACCCGAAAATAGTGAGATTTTATTCTCTAAGTATTAAATTTATTTTCCAAAATAACAATTCTACCATTTTCTATTGAAAAGAGATTTTGCTTTCACACTGAAAGTAAAGAAAATTATTTCTAATTCTGCGTTTGATTGGAATCGTTCGAGCCCACACTCGAAGTAGTTCGTGGTACAAGAATTGTGAAAAAGATAGTTTGATTGAAAGCCATGAACAATAAGGATCACTCTATTTGAAAACACAAGAGAAATTTTGATAAAAGATTTATTTCTATAAATATCACAAACTGGCTCGTTTTCAAAATTTTTATTTTCCACTAAAGATAACCATTTTTGAACCGATTTTTTTTTCCAACACGGATAAGGTTCTGGTTTCTATTCTCAACTTCTTTGTTAATCTTGAGGTTTAAGTGTTCCATACACATGGAAATGTAAAAGGGATAGGGGGTCACCTCTTCAAATACCCTTAGAAGGATAAAAATTCTTCAGCCTAAACCCATTCAACAACACCGAAGTAGTAGGTGATGAGATGCAATTTTGAATAAGCTTGATCTAGATTTCTAGGAATCTGAAGCAGGTTAGAACTTTCGGATAAAACACCTTTCGAGTTTATCATCAACTTTTCTTAAATCCAGTTTTATAATCATTGTGCCTACCTTACCTTTCATTCTCTTGAGGGAGTGGGTAAGTTCTTGACAATAATAGTGTTATTCGATGTTTGCCACCCCGAGAGGAAACTAACTTGTCTTGGGGATATGATATCTTTAAAAAATGACCTAATTCTCATCACCATGAGTTTAGTGATAATCTTGTAGACCATATTGCATAAGCTAATCGATCTAATTTGGTCGATGGTAGAGGCTCATTGTGTCTTGGGTGTAACACTCTATACTCGACTCGATCGCCAGGTTTGGGTACCCAATGTCACAATTAACCCAATTTAATTAACAAATTTTTTTAACTTGAATTATTTACAACTTATATATCACTAGAACTAATTGACTTTTATCACATTATTTTTCTCTAATCTCTTTAATTATCAACAGGTTTCAAAATGTAATACAAATAAACTTTTTACAATTTCTAAGACTCTTACAATCAGTTTGCCTTATTGAGTCATGTACATGGTTATATATGGAAACATATTGCGACTTGGAATTTAAAACTTTGATAAACATTCACTTACTTAACCCCGAGGCATGACCTCTAAGGGTACCCCTCTATATACATGGTACAACTATGACGCCACTTGTGTGAGCTTGGTGGTGTCTGGCTTGGTCCCTCCACACGACCCTCGAGTCATCATAAAAAACTCTAAATTTTTGGGGGAATAAGAATAAAAGCACAAGATTAAAACTCCCTGAGTATCTTGGATGATTCTACAGATTTACTAGCATAACCAATGCCTTGCGTTTTGTAAGCTAACTATTGGCGGACATGTCCACTGATTTAGTCGTAAGTGTAATCTTCCAAATAACATTTTAATGGGACTTGACCCTATCTTTCTTCACCTCATACTTCTTTTTTACCCTTCCTAGTTTGACTCATCAAGATAACCCATATAAGCGAATACATAGACTGACTACTGCTATTGGCAGACTAGCAGATATCTTGCCATAATTGCGGGTTCTTATCCTAATGCCTTCATCCCACACTGAACTTGATATGGACTTATTGTATTATCTCGAAAATTATCTTCTTATGACCTAGCCTATGCATAAACCCTTCCTTTAAGGAAGACTCATTTACTGATATCCTCATTTGTAGCTTTGAGTATGAGGTTTGGCTGAGAAAAAAGCACCCCATTCTTTTGCGGATTCGTACTAGCAAGATAGTCCTATAGTACTTTCCCATTTCTAACCGTTTTATAAAGATACTCCAAATAACAGATAGTTCTCGGTGGGCTATCTCTTAGATTGCCCTTGGTGGACTTTCACATTTTATAGTCCCAGTGGACTTCCCCGCGCTATATCGTCCTGGTAGACATCTGCTTCTTTTGTACATTCCTAGCGGCCTTTCTTCCCAAGATAATCCTTAGCGGACTTTCTTCTTAAGATAGCCCTTGGCAGACTTTCCACTTTTCTCACGACCTCTTTATCAATAAACACTTTAAAGTTTTAAAACTTGAAGAAATGTTTCATTACCTCGTGGCCATTAGTGGTTTATACGTCAATATTAGCGAACTCTTAGTGGCGGATACCTATTTTCTAATACATTGAAGGAAATACCCCTTTCTTTTACATATGTCGCGTTTAAAACGCTTCTACAAGTTCCTCTTACCTTCTCATTTTGGCAGATCCTCTTATTAGCACATTTGCCAGCGTTTCCAGATGCACAATGTTCATTATGTCAAACTACTCGCAGCAGAAGTCATACAGTGACCTCCCTTTTTATGCCCTAACAAGCTTCCCTGTTCGCTGTCCTGACAGACTCTATTTTTGTCATAAGGTGTACCTGTGCACCATTGGATCATGCCGTGGCCAACCATGGACTTTTGATTTCAAAGAATCAGTAAAACCTTTTTGAGGTGTCGCCCTATAGGACTTGTATACCGTGTACATCGTGTTTCCCCGAATGACCTTTATACCGTTTACATGGTGTCGCCCTAAGGACTAGTAGATAATCGTTTACACGGTGTTTCCCTAAGGACCAATAGATAACCGTTTACACGGTGTCACCCCAAGAACCAATAGATAACCGTTTAAATGGTGTCGCCCCAAAGGACCAGTAGATAATTTTTCACACGGTGTTGCCTCGAAGGACCAATAGATAATTGTTCACACGGTGTTGCCCCGAAAGACCAGTAGATAACCGTTCCATGATGTCGCCTCGAAGGACTAGTAGATAACTGTTCCATGATGTCGCAAAACTCCCTTGAATCTCCTATCAATCCCCTCATTCCTCCATTACTCCAGTTTTCTTATCTTCATCTAACCCGTCAAAGTAACTCCATCTTTCGCTTTTTATAAACATGCATAACATTACATATATCATTATAATAGGGAATATGCCATATGTCAATACATCATTACAAAGTTCTAGCATAAATAGCATACTTCAGACTTTCAAGTATTCATCCAGCCTTATACATGTGTGTCATGCTCATTCGCCAGAATAATATATGATCATGGAACTCAAACTAAACTCATAACAAACGTTCGAGCAGTGCATTTAAGTAGCACAATAACAAGCAAACACCAAAAATGGAGTACAAATACTCATTTGTTAGTCTTTCATCCTCGCCAGCTTAGCTTTTCCAAACGTCAGAGCCTCCTTTGCCCTGGCAGCTAAGAACAACAACCAAATATACTGGTTAAATTGAAGGTATTCAAACCTTAAAAACCCAGAATTTCATATCATTCAGAAGCTTTCCAGAGATTTCAGAAATCCTTATTCCTCTTTCTCAAATCCACGAATACAAAAAGATAGAAAGGCTTAGCAGTTCATCAGATTATTTACTTCCTGACCTCAAACCTCACTATCACTGCCCCATCTAGAGCTTCCTTAACTTTCTCTTCTTCGGAGCATCCGAAGAGGACAATGCAGATGAGAAGGAATTTATAAATAAAATTGAGAAGAATTCTATATGTTGAATAAAGCTTCTCACATATATATATCCTTTCTCGTACGATCACCAAAGCTCCAAATAAGCCATCCATTAGTAATTATTTTGTGTCTCACTAAGGAACCAGCTGTTCCAACTTAACTAAACCAGAATTGAAACTCAAATAGTTAGGAATTAACTACTAAAATTTCCAAATTCCTCAATAGAGTCCGTCGATCCCTCAATTTCTTTCAATTTACTCCCCAACCCTCTTAAATTTCGAACCTTATGGGAAACTGGGTGTGACATTAGGTTTGATACAATCAAAGTATCGTTAATACCCTCCTCTAATTTTCTGTTTATAAAAGCCTCTTTTACCAGATGATGACTCCCTTTGACTTGAAGCTAAGATTTTTAGAAGAAGAAGGGGTATAAGTCGTTAGGATTCAGAGCTTTCATGGGTTTAAAGGACCAAATTTTTTTTGCAATCTCGACCTATTGCATGGGGCACAAAGTAACTTAATATGGTTGGTAGAAAGAGTAGGCCAAGCAAATCCTGTCAGGGGAGGGGTTAATGGAACTACAGTTTCATTGGTCTCAAATAGGGTCTTGAAATATCCTTGAACAAAATTTCTTAATACAACTACTTGTGATCCATATGCCATAGTTGTCACTAAGGCCTGTGATTTTGTTATAGCTCATACGGACCAAAGTAGGACGGTGGAAAAATCTAGTATTACACTCACCTTTTACTATCCAGTTGACTCTCGATTTTAAATCTCAAATTATTTTTTCATCTCTAAGGACATGTTGAAGTTCATTTTGAGGGTCTTATGTAAATCAATCATAAATTGACTCGGCTATTCGATAAATGCTTTATCGTTCCTCGAACTATGAGAAAAAAGTCTTCTTTTACGTTTGAACACATTCCCAAAGGTGTTTCTATTCCAAGATGAAAGAAACTTTTTGAAGTGATCGATAGTATCTGTGATTGGAGAATTGGGATTGCACTAAAATGAATTAAAAATACTGGGAAAGTTAGGGTGTTTTAGCCATATCTCTTGTAAGCCAAAGGGAGGCTTCCTATTTCTCCAAATCTGATTTTCCCAGGTTAATAATAGTGGATAGTGGTCAGAACATATCCTAGGAAGATGTTGAACTGATGCATCAGGGAAGAGAAGCTTCCAACTCGGGTTGGCTAACATGTAATTGATACGTTCTTGTATTAGATGATTAGTATTTCTTAGGTTTGTCCAAGTTTATTTCGGGCCAAAAAACTCTAAGTTAGTGAGATTATAAGTATTCAAGCAATCCTAAAAGTCTCATATTCTACTAGTAGAAGGGGTTTAACCACCTCCTTTTGCTTCCAAGGAAATAAGTTCATTAAAATCACTCATTACATGCTATGGTAAGTTGTGCACATGTGAAATTGTGATCAAGTTTTTCCACAACAATCTATCTTTTTATAACCTAGGACTAGGATAAACGATGGATAACAACCATTGAGATTTATTTGCATGTACCTTTATGATGGTGTGAATCTTTTGCTCAGTATCGGAAAGATGCTCGATAGTAACTGCAGTTGAGAGCTAAAGAAGCCAAATTCCACATTTATGACCGTCTGTAGTGGCATCCTTCCAACCATCAAAAGGTAATTTGTTCACTTTACCCGACACTTTAGCAGTTCATGTCCTTGTCTATGTTATTATCATAATCTAAGGGTTATGAAGCTTGACCATTTCTCACATCATTGGAAAAAAAATCTTGGTGGTTTGTGCCCCTACAATTCCATATTAAGATTGTCATGGGTTTGGTGTATGGGAGGAGTCTCGGATACCTCTTGAACCTCATCGAGTCATTGTCCATCTCTAGCAGCCTCATCGGGAACATCTTCACTTTATGTAGCAAGTTATCTTTTCTTTGGACAATCAAAGTACTCAAGCAAATTTTGAAAATTTCCACACTATTTTCAACTTTTAGTATCAATGCAAATTATAAGTCGCTTTGAAGATGTGTCTCCTTCCAACCATTTCGAAATATCGACAATGGAATCCTTTATATCTATGCCAGGTTTACATTGTAGTAGTTCAGGTTGTTTCAATAAACCCTTGATAGTGAGAAGGTTGGCCTTAGAGATGGCGAAATAAGACCGGCGAAATAAGAAGGCAACCTTACGTTCCATTGGAGAAAGTGAGCAATGATGGTTCTAGAAAGGGAGTTCATCGCTTTTGTTGCTACTCGGGGAAGAAATGTTTGAAAGGTTTCTTGAAAAGGACCATTGACTGATTCTAATACTGATGGTCGCGAAACTAACTAAATTTAACTAAGGCAACTGCACCTATAAATTAATAGTATAGTTACGGTGAGCAAAAAAATCGTTCCCACGAGGACTACAAGTACTAGTAATTACCGTTTTTCTATTATTAACCGAATAATTGAAATGATTAATTGAAACTAAAATTAACTAATTTAATTAACTAACGAATGCGACAGAGAACAAAACATGAAAATAAACTAATGAAAACCATGAAGCAAAACAATCCCTAGGTAAGAATTTGCATAGATTTCATCTGTCACTGTTAATCTAAATTGCACAATTTCTTTACTTAGCACCTTGATCAGCAGAAATCCCTAAATTATGTTAATATCTCTTTTGAGCATAAAAGTAATTGACTCTAGGTTGATTAATTGAAATTTTTTTCTAATTAAAACCCCTATTATAACATTAACTTATGATGTGGATTCCCTATTAGATTTGACTCTAATCTGGTAGATTTATGTTGTCTTATTTCTAGGATTGCATGTAACTCCACTCAATTACAGAAGACCTAATCTTAAACAGGGTTTATTCAACCACCGATTTAAGCACATCGAACATGGATTAGTAATCTAGAAATATCAAACCAATAATTAATCACACATAAATGAGAACAAAGAAACTAAGTATTTATTTCATAAAATAGAAATCAAACGACAAAATTCATCATAGGGTTCATCTCCTCTAGGTATTTAGAAAATTAGTTCATGCTCAAAAAGAGAAAAATTAAAGATACAGTATAACTGAAAGAATAATAAAAAAAAACTCATGATAACTTCCTAAGAAATCAACTGGGAATCTTCAATCTTGATTGAAATATGCTTCAAAGTCGACTTCAATGGTGTTTTACAAGTCATTTTCTTGAGTATTCTCTGACGACTCCCTTTTATCTTCTTACTTTTGTCATATATATGTCTTAGAATGCCCGAAAAACCTAAAAATCATTATTTTCTGTTGTTTAGTGCACAATTCCTTGAAATCGACACGGCCTACCACACGCCCATGTGGTTTGCATGACCGTGTGAAAAGGTGCAGCTCGTGTGGGTCCTTCAGCTTGCTCTGACGCTTCAGTTTTTTCTCGTTTGTCACTCCCAAGTGCTCTATTAAGCATTAAAACAAGAATTTAAATGATTAGGAGTATAAAAATCACAATTGACATTGGATAATCACCCAAAACATGTTAAGAATGAGGTTAAAACATGTTAATTTTAGCACTTATCAAATATTCTGCCACTTAAGCATTTACTTGTCCTCAAGCAAAATTCTCAACCCACATTCGAGTTAACTTCCCTTAATTTATTGTTTTCACCGACAATGTCTTAAGATAATCTACAAATAATTATGCATTGGAAATTTAAACTATAATGACACTAAAGAATACAAGCAACCCAAGCAGAAATTTTTTTAAGGCACAAAAACATAGGTGTCTCCCCTATCTTAATAATTACATGAAATTCAAACTCAACAAGAGTTAACACCCTCAAGAAGGTTCACTCAAAGCACTCAAGGTGTTTAAGGTTCAAGTAATGTGTACTCAATAGTCAAACAAGAAATGCTATTACCATAGGCTTGCTTGAAAATCAAATCTCCACCACTATAGATACGAGATGACACACCAATTAAGAGGTCTTTACAATGTTGTAACGAGGCTTAAATTAAGGGTATGGAAAAGGTTATAAAAGGTGGTTACAATCGAGAGTTGAATTGATAGGTTACCAAACCAAAATAATTAGCTACTAAATTACGAGAATTTAACATCAATGAGAAATAAAGAGTGGATGTGAGCTTTTATACAAAAGATGAGAGTAAAGATTCAGCTCAAATAAGATAGTAAGGTTTATAACCTGAATATTGATTTCTAAATTAATCAAGATCGCTCAAATTTTATATTTTATTTTTTGGTCTTTTTTTTTTTTAGAACAAAGAGAAATTTAGAAAAATCCAAATGATAAAACATAGTCAGACAACTAACCAAATTGAATCTCGATAAAAAATGAATCAATAAAAAGGGTGATTTGAAAAATTAATGTGGTTTCTAGGTTAACATGAACGAGTGATAAGTAAACAAAAATGGATTAGGATCAACACGGTTTACTAAGGGATAATACAATGGGTAAGCTGTTTAAAGGTTAATCGAGATAAATCCTAATTGCCTCTATCATCTCACTATATCAAATCAATAATATGGTCTCAACATGCATAACAAAAGCAAGTTCTAGAATAACGAATGTAGTTGACATACTCGCAACTAGACCTGTTAATGGGTCAGGCCACCCGGCCCGGCCCGAAGGCTCGCCCGAAATGTGGGAGGGTTTGGGCAAAAATATAGGCATTAAAATGGGCTTAAACAAAAAAATAAGGCCCGTTTAAAAAACGGGTCGGGCCTCGGGTAAGGCATTTTTGGCTTGGGCCCGGCCCGAATTTACTAAATGACAAAAAAATCTATTTTTTTTGTTTTTAATATTATTTTCTTATTGTTTTCTCTCTATTTTGCTACCATTTTACTATTATGTTGCTACTATTTTGTTGTTATTGTTTGGATATTGTATAAAACTTATTTTATTGTTAATTTTGTTATTATTTTAAAGACATTTGTTAATTTTGTTATTATTTTAAAGGCATTTGCTTGTTAAGTTGCATCTATCTTAGTGTTATTTAAGTATAGATATTTTTTAAAATTTATTTTCAATTTGTTGGGAAATATTTATTTTGATGTTTTTTTTTGTATTTTTGATGTATTATATATATATTTTAAAATTATATAAAAATTAATATGGGTGGACCGGGTCGGGCTTGGGCAAAATTTTAGGCCCATTTTTTAGGTCGGGCCATGCCCGGGCCTAAATTTTTAGTTGAGCCTGGCTCGGTCCGGCCCATGCACACCTCTATTCACAACCAAAATAAAATGAGCACGAAAGAATAGATGCTCTATAGGCTCAAAAGCTTACAAAAAATTATGGTTTTATATCAAACTTGTAAATTTAAAATTCAAGATAATGCTTCAGTTCAGGGAGACAACCTAAAATAATTGCTTTCTGAAAATGACTTATCATGCTTGACACTCTCGTGCCTTAGAGTTTAAATAAAACAATGCATAAAATTCCACTAATTAATTCCAAACAGAATCAATAAAAAATCCAAATTTAGAAAAATTAACTCTAATGTAAGGTTTGACGAAATTACTTAAACACAAACAATAATTCAGGGATTATATCTCAGAAACATATAAAATCCTCCCCACACTTAAGATGTACATTTCCCTCAATGTACAAACAAAGATAGTCACAATAAACAAAATATTATAAGAAAGGGAGGAAGAGAATTGAAATTGCCCTGAATTTGGATGAATGAGCCGCGATAGTGAAATCCGGAAACGTAGGAGATTCTAAATTAATGACATGGTTCTTGGCACACTAATAAGAAAATAGACAAAAACAAAATAAGATAAAGAGGTATCAGAACAACCAGAAAAATAGTTGAAATAACAATAACAATAAAGTGCATCAAAACATATAAATCCAGAAAAGAAGAAAAACAAATAACAATAAAAAACAAAAGAAAAAGAAAATTAAATAAAAGATAATTGTTAGGATAAATTGGGTGGAGATGGATCAATTAGCTAAGACATTGGATGAAATTGTAATCCTAGAGTTTTACTATTGATGGATTATTTTTTTTAAATTTGCTATGCTTATTGTTATTTATTTTATTTAGTTAGAAAATGATATTATCGATTAATTTGGATAGGTTTTAGAGTAATATTTGGTGATTGGCATGTTAATTAATATTAGCTCTCTATGAGATTGATATTTTATACTACTTGTAACGATACATATACTTGCGTGTGTGATTCTCTATCAACAGTAAAGAACATTGATGATGGAAGAAAACACCTATGGAAGTTGTTTTTATCTTGGTACCAATCTAGTGTCATGGTATAGTAAAAAAACAAAGTTCAATTTCCTTGTCAATTGTACAGGTCAAGTACATAGTTGTAGGGAGTTGTTGTGCTCAAATATTATGGATTAAGTAGACTAGAAGACTTTAGATTTGCTTCTCCAATTGCAATGTCTATTATGAAAAATCTAGTGTAATTAACATTTCTAGGAACTGAGTGTTACACTTCCGTGCCAAGGATATTGATATTATGCATCATTTCATTAGGGAGTTGGTTGAAGCTAGAGCGATCAAATTAAATCATATTTCTATTGAAAACCTATTGGCTGACTTGTTTACTAGCATTGGTGCAACTAGATTTGAGAAGTTAAGGAATGATATTGGTTAACATTGTGTTTAACTTGGATTGTTTTAATTTTGGCATAGGAAGCATAATGAAATGTCATTTTGCCTTAGTGCTAATTCTAAAAAAATTCATTAAATTTTAAAGGGATATTGTAACACCCCTTACCCGTACTCTATGCTAGAACCGAGCTCAAGGCATTACCGGCTTAATCCACTTGATCACACTACTTTAGTCACAACTTGACTACTCTCTATGGTCACCAAAACGAACTCATTAAGGACTCACAAGGCCTTAAACATACATACGAGGGTTTCGAGACCCTTCCAGAAATCCTTAAGATCTTAAAATTTCTTTCACCTAAACAAGGGTCCACACGCCCACGAAAAATGAGACACGCCCGTGCAGGTAGGTCGTGTGCTCACACACGCCCATGTCCCTACCCCGTGTATAAAAACTTGAATATTCTGCTTGTGTCACAGGGTCTAAGAACACGCCCGTGTTCTCAACCCGTGGTGAACACTGACCATCATACACGGCCTAGGCACGTCCGTGTGGCTGGCCCGTGGTCGACACTGACTTACCACCTTAATCATGCAGGGGACACACGGCCAAGTCACACACCCATGTGGCTAGCCCGTGTGTCACACACGGCCTAGACACACGCCCGTGTGTCTACCCGAGTGGACAAGAACAAGGTTATTTGCCAAGCTCCTTTCACCCCTCTAGTTCACACAACATGTATCTATTCAACACATCATCAAACAATTCATGTTTTGCAATATAAACTCTCATGGATAACTAAATCTTTTCATATAACAAGATAAACCATTAACCATGGCATTATAAAAAATAGATTATCCATCAAAAGGGCCAACACATCCTTGGCCAATACAACAACATAAAATAACTTGTCTAGCCTCTATACATGCCATATACAAAAGCACTAAGTCTAAATATGCCAAGTGAGCTGATAGTGTGGCCAATCTTCCAAATTATCCGCGTATCTCGTCCCGACTCTTTAGCTCTATAAGATAAGGGAAAAGAAAGGGGAGTAAGCTTTAAGCTTAGTAAATTTACATATAAACAATTTACATCATAGTATGAGCTAAACAACAATTAGCATTATACTAAAAAAAGACAATTCACATCCACAACTATGCTTACTCATTCTATCCCTTACCATATTTCCACCACAGCACAAGCTTAATGCTTACATTCATTCATTTGCATACCTGCACTCAACACCACAATTTCTCAACCACACATCTAAATCACTCGGTGGTTTCGCACTTAGCCCACCATAATCAAATAATAGGGTAGTCTCACACATAGCCTACCAAATAGGGTAATTATAGCGGTTTCGCACATAGCCCACTAAATAATATACTTAACGAAAGCATCGCACACAGCCCATCGTAGTTAAGTATTAAGGTGGTATCGCACTTAGCCCACCGTCAAGTATTATCACTACACATTCACACATCTATTTTGTAATTCATACATCAATTACTCAAAAACTACCACATTCAATCCACTTGAACCGTATAGGTTCTCAATCATGCTATACACTAGTTAGCATCAACAATGAATATGTATAAATGCATTGTTTACACATAAACTTACCTCGGTATTCAAAATGTATTAAGACGTGCAATTTAGTCCACGACTTTATTTTTGCCTCAGTTTCGATTCGGGCTTCGTTTTTCTTGATCTACAATGATAAATCAACTCATTTAATACACACATTGACTAAATTGGCTCATAACTAATACTTTGGCAAAATTACCATTTTACCCCTAAACTTCCTCATATTTACACTTTTCCCCCAAGGCTCGTAAAGTGATTTTCATTCAACATTCTTTTTTTTTCATGCATAGTCGAATCATATTCTCAACTATAACAACCTTCAATTCTCACTAAATCACTCATGTATGACCAATTTCATGACTTTTACAAACTAGTCCTTACATGCATTTTTCATGGAATTCACTTAGAAAAAGATGTTTATTCTACATCCAACTCTCATAATCTTCCATAAAACATAAAAATACATGCATGTCATACATGGGTATATTTTTGAACATGAATCCTAGCTCAACATATAGCTAAAAATAGCTAACTCATGTTACGAGGACTTCAAAAATACGAAGAATATCAAAAATGGGGCTAGGATGCACTTACTAGCAAGCTTGAAAAATTTGAAGAACCCTAGCTATGGCTTCTTGAAATTTTCGGCCAAGGGAAGAAGATGAGCATCAAAATTTGACTATTTCATCTTTTTAATCATTTATTTGACAAATGACCAAAATGCCCTTTTTACCATACTTTCAAATTTCACCCACTCATGCCCATTTTTGTCCAAAAATTAGAAATTGGGCAATTTGCTATTTAAGGACCTCTAATTAATAATCCAAAGCTATTTCATACTTAAAGCTTCTAGAATCTCTCATTTTGTAACTTTTGCAATTTAGTCCTATTGGACATTTCAATCACAATTAGCAAAATTACTTCATGAAACTTTCATACTTTCATGCAAACATATCATAAACCTTAAAACTCATGTTTCTACTTCGAATTTGTGGTCTTGCACCACTATTCCGACTAGGCCCTAAATCGGGATGTTACAACTCTCCCCTTTTTAGAGATTTTTGCCCTCAAAAATCTTACCAGTAAAAAGGTTTGGATGTTGCTCTCTCATGGCTTCTTCCGGTTCCCACGTAGCCTCTTCTACACCGTGTTTTTGCCAAAACACTTTCACTAGGGCTATGTTCTTATTCCTCAACTGCTTGACTTCCTGAACCAAGATTTTAATCGGCTCTTCCTCATAAGACATATCCGGTCGTATCTCAATTTCCGTTGAAGGAATTACATGCGAAGGATCGGAGCGATATCGTCGCAACATCGACACATGGAACACATTATGAATCTTTTCCAATTCCACCGGCAAAGCCAACCGGTATGCTACTGGCCCAATTCTATCGGTAATTTCATACGGCCCTATGAATTACGGACTCAATTTCCCTTTTTATCCAAATCTCAAAATTTTCTTCCACGGGGACACCTTCAGAAATACCTTGTCACCCACTTGAAACTCAATTTCCTTTCTTTTCAAATCCGCGTACGACTTCTGTCGGTCCGAAGCAGCTTTCAGACTATTACGGATCACTTTCACTTTCTCCTCGGTCTCTTTTACTAGATCGACCCCATGGATTCGCTTCTCACTAAGCTCGGTCCAATATAAAGGAGTCTGACATTTACGACCATACAAAGCTTCATACGGTGCCATCTGTATACTCGATTGATAACTGTTGTTGTAAGCAAATTCGACCAAAGGTAGATATCTCTCCCAACTACCTTCGAACTCTAACACACAGCATCGGAGCATATCTTCGAGAACTTGAATTACTCTTTCAGATTGGCCATCAGTTTGCGGATGGAATGCAGTACTGAAATTTAACCTTGTACCCAAGGCCTCCTGCAACTTCTTCCAAAACCTCGAAGTGAACCTCAGATCTCTATCCGAGATAATAGATACAGGCACTCCATGTAATCTCACTATCTCTGCAATATACAACTCGGCCAACTTACCTAGTAAATAATCAACACACATTGGAATAAAGTGAGCCGTCTTCGTCAGTCTATCAACGACAACCCACACAACATCTTTCTTTTTCGGCGTCATAGGCAACCCCGTCACAAAATCCATGGTAATCCGATCCCACTACCATTTAGGAACCATCACCGGTTGAAGCAATCCCGAGGGGGCTTGATGCTCAGATTTCACTTGTTGACAAATCAGACATTTTGTCACAAACTCAGAGATGTCTCTTTTAATACCCGGCCACCAATAAAATTTCCCCAGATCGTTGTAAATTTTCGTACTGCCCGGGTGTACTAACAAATATCCACTATGTGCCTCTTGCAAAACTTTTCGAATTAACTCATCGTCTCTGGGTACACATGTTCTGTCATGATACATCAAACAACCATCCGAATCCACTTAAAAATCAGAGTCATTTTTCGATCCACACTTAGCTCTCTTAGCTTGCATCTCACTATCATTCTTTTGAGCCTCCCATATCTGTTGAACAAATAGTGGCTTAGCTCTCAACTCTGCCAATATAGCACCATCATCAGACAACGCTAAACTTGTGCTCATAGCTCTCAAAGCATACAAGGATTTCCTACTCAGGGCATCCGCAACTACATTCGCTTTTCCCGGATGGTAATCAATGACTAACTCATAGTCCTTCAATAACTCAAGCCACCACATTTGTTGCAAATTCAAATCCTTTTGATCCATCAAATACTTCAAACTCTTATGATCCGTAAAGATTTGACACTTCTCACCATATAAATAATGTCGCCAAATCTTTAATGCAAAGACAATCGCAGTCAACTCTAAATCATGAGTCGGATAATTCTTATCGTGCGGTTTTAGCTGCCTCGAGGCGTAAGCGACTACCTTACCCTCTTGCATCAACATAAAACCGAGACCATTTAACGACGCGTCATTGTAAACCACGAACTCTTTCCCCGGCTCTGGTTGAACCAAAACCGGCGCCTCAGTCAACAATGTTTTCAATCTCTCAAAACTCTGTTGACATTTCTCAGTCCATTCAAACTTAACATCCTTATGCAACAGTTTCGTCATCGGGGTAGCAATCATGGAAAACCCCTTTACGAATCGTCTGTAGTATCCTGCCAAACCCAAAAAGGTTCTGACTTCTGACACGTTTCTCGGTGGTTCCAATCCACAATAGCCGAGATCTTACTCGGATCAACTCTAATTCCATCACCCGACACGATGTGTCATAGGAATCCGACCTCTCGGAGCCAAAACTCACTCTTGCTAAATTTAGCATACAATTGCTTGTCTCTTAAAGTCTGTAAGACAATTCTCAAATGTTCGGCATGATCACTCTCATCTCAAGAATAAATCAATATGTCGTCAATAAAGACAACCACAAACTTGTCAAAATACGGTTGGAAGACACGGTTTATCAAATCTATAAAAATTGCAGGAGCGTTTGTTAGACCAAACGGCATGACCAGAAACTCATAATGGTCATACCTCGTCCGAAATGCTGTTTTCAACACATCTTGCTCCTTAACCCTCAACTGGTAATAACCAGACCTCAGGTCTATCTTGGAGAATACTGTGGCTCCCTTCAGTTGATCAAATAGATCATCTATCCTTGGTAAAGGATACTTATTTTTCACCGTCACTTTGTTGAGTTGCCTGTAGTCTATGTACAATCTCATTGACCCATCTTTCTTCTTCACAAATAATACCGGAGCACCCCACGGTGAGTAGCTCGGCCTTCCAAAACTCTTATCTGTCAGCTCTTGCAACTGAACCTTCAGTTCTTTCAGCTCTAATGGTGCCATTCTATACGGAGTGACCGAGATAGGTGCCATCCCCAGAATTAACTCAATTCCAAACTTGACCTCTCTAGCTGGAGGCAATCCGGGTAACTCTTTCGGGAATACATCCGGATACTCACATACCACCGGCACTGTTTCAATCTTTACCTCAGACTCTTGAGTATTCAATACAAAAGTGAGATAGGACTCGCATCCTTTTCTCAAATATTTCTCGGCCACTAAGGAAGAAATCATCACCGGTAGACTATCTGACCCACCTGATTCAACCCGAATAACATCTCCATTCTCACATTTCAATTCAATAAATTTACCACCACAGTTCACTAAAACACTATGGGTAGTCAACCAATCCATACCAAGAATTAAGTCAAAATCATCAAACGGCAACAACATAAGGTTTGTCGGAAAATAATGACCCCTAATTGTCAAAGGACAATTCCTACACACCTTGTCAACTAACACGTGTTTACCTAACGGGTTTGACACTTTAACCACAATTTTCGTAGACTCAACGGTCATACTCAAACTAGATGCCAGTCTCATGCAAATATAAGAATGGGTAGACCCTGGATCAATCAAAGCAATAACAAAGGTGTCATAAAGAGAAAAAGTACCCGTTATTACATCTGGGGATGATGCCTCTTCGCGAGCGCGAATGGCATACGTCCTTGCAGGTGCCCGACCCTCCGGTCTCACAGCAGAGTCTCGGGACGCACCTCTACCACTAGTACCACTTCCCGAGTTCTTTGGTGGCCTACCCCTTGTAGATACATTACTGGATCTTATCTCTTGGTTTTTTTTCTTGTCATCCCTCTCGGGGCAATTTCGAATAAAATGGTCGGGGGAACCACACTTATAACAATTTCGGTTGTTTCCCCAACACTCTCCAGTGTGATATCTACCACAACTTGGACACTCTAGTTTTTTCTTCGGATTGCCCACACTTTCCATCGAGGTGGCTTGAACTCTCGAGTCTAAACGAGTGTTGCCTTGGTCTCGATGTGAATATCCAACTGCTGTAGTCGTCCGAGGATTCAGTTCCTTGGATCTTTTCGACTGAGTTTGATACGACTTGCCCATCGGCCGTTTCCGTGCATCTCGGGCCTCACTCACAGCCCTCTTCTTTTCCTTACTCAGTTCTTCGACCTTACTTGCCCTATCAACCAACACTACAAACTCTTTTAACTCCAAAATGCCAACTAGGAGTTTAATATCCTCATTTAGCCCATCTTCGAACCTCTTGCACAAAATATTTTCCGTTGACACACATTCTTGCGCGTACTTGCTAAGCCTAACAAATTCGCGCTCATATTCACTCTGATCATTCTTCCTTGCTTTAACTCAAGGAATTCCTTCCGCTTCGATCGAAGAAATCGACTTCTATACTTATTTCAGAATTCCTCCAAAAAGAAGTCTCACATCACCCTCTCTTTAGGAACCACTGATGTCAACGTTTTTCACCAATGGTATACCGAGTCCCTCAGCAAGGACACAGCGCACTTTAAGCTTTCCTCAGGTGTACAGGAGAGTTCATCAAATACTCTCATTGAGTTCTCAAGCCAAAACTCCGCCCTCTCAGGGTCATCATCTACTTTAGCTCTAAACTCCTCAGCCCCTTGCTTCCTAATCTTATCTACCGGGGGCTTCGTTACTCTCACTACTTCTATACTTTGAGGAGCCACTGGAACTGGCTAGGTATAGGAGGAGGTGGAGGAGGTTGAGCATTAGGGTTTGCTCAAACATAATCCAAGTACCGATTACTCATCATCTGGAGAAAGGCTTCCCGAGCCTCTTCTCCTTGACCCCTAATCTCGGGTCCACTCTGAACAGGCGCGGTCCCTTGCACAGGAGCCGGCGCATTACTAGCTGCGTCATTAGCAGTCGATTGATCGGGATCCATATACTATATAAAACAAAGTTTAGAATCATCAGAAGCCACCACACTATCATTATACGCTTATGGCATGTATAGCTAGACTCTTACACCTGCTACGGTAGTCCGAGAACCGACTAAACTATAGCTCTGATACCACTAAATATAACACCCCTTACCCGTATTCTATGCTAGAACCGAGCTCAAGGCTTTACCGGCTTAATCCACTTGATCACACTACTTTAGTCACAACTTGACTACTCTCTATGGTCACCACAACAAACTCATTAAGGACTCACAAGGCCTTAAACATACATACGAGGGTTTCGAGACCTTACCAGAAATCCTTGCGATCTTAAAGTTTATTTCACCTAAACAAGGGTCCACATGCCCACGGAAAATGGGACACGCCCGTGTAGGTAGGCCGTATGGTCACACACGCCCATGTCCCTATCCCGTGTATAAAAACTTGAATATTCTGCTTGTGTCACACGGTCTAAGAACACGCTCGTGTTCTCTACCCGTGGTGAACACTGACCATCTTACACGGCCTAGGCACGTCCGTGTGGCTAGCCCGTGGTCGACACTAACTTACCACCTTAATCATGTAGGGGATACACGGCCAAGTCACACACCCATGTGGCTAGCCCGTGTGTCATACACGGCCTAGACACACGCCCGTGTGTCTATCCGAGTGGACAAGAACAAAGCTATTTGCCAAGCTCCTTTCACCCCTCTAGTTCACACAACATGTATCCATTCAACACATTATTAAAAAAATCATGTTTTGCAATATAAACTCTCATGGATAACTACATCTTTTCATATAACAAGATAAACCATTAACCATGACATTATACAAAATAGATTATCCATCAAAAGGGCCAACACATCCTTGGCCAATACAACAACATAAACTAACTTGTCTAGCCTCTATACATGCCATATACAAAAGCACTAAGTCTAAATATACCAAGTGAGTGATAGTGTGGGAAATCTTCCAAATTATCAGCAGATCTCAAATCCCGACTCTTTAGCTCTATAAGACAAGGGAAAAGAAAGGGAGAAGCTTTAAGCTTAGTAAATTTACATATAAAAATTTACATCATAGTATGAGCTAAACAACAATTAGCATTATACTAAACAAGACAATTCACATTCACAACTATGCTTACTCATTCTATCCCTTACCATATTTCCACCACAAAGACAAGCTTAATGCTTACATTCATTCATTTGCATACTGCACTCAACACCACAATTTCTCAACCACACATCTAAATCACTCGGTGGTTTCGCACTTAGCCCACCACAATCAAATACTAGGGTAGTATCGCACATAGCCTACCAAATAGGGTAATTATAGCAGTTTCGCACATAGCCCACTAAATAATATACTTAACGAAAGCATCGCACACAGCCCATCGTAGTTAAGTATTAAGGTGGTATCGCACTTAGCCCACCGTCAAGTATTATCAGTACACATTCACACATCTATTTTGTAATTCATACATCAATTACTCAAAAACTACCACATTCAATCCACTTGAACCGTATAGGTTCTCAATCATGCTATACACTGGTTAGCATCAACAATGAATATGTATAAATGCATTGTTTACACATAAACTTACCTCGGTATTCAAAATGTATTAAGACGTGTAATTTAGTCCACGACTTTATTTTTGCCTCGGTTTCGATCCAGGCTTCATTTTTCTTGATCTACAATGATAAATCAACTCATTTAATACACATATTGACTAAATTGGCTCATAGCTCATACTTTGGCAAAATTACCATTTTTCCCCTAAACTTCCTCATATTTACACTTTTTGCCCAAGGCTCGTAAAGTGATTTTCATTCAACATTCTTGTTTTTCATGCATAGCCGAATCATACTCTCAACTATAACAACCTTCAATTCTCACTAAATCACTCATGTATGACCAATTTCATGACTTTTACAAACTAGTCTTTACATGCCTTTTTCTTGGAATTCACTTAGAAAAAGATGTTTATTCTACATCCAACTCTCATAATCTTCCATAAAACATAAAAATACATGCATGTCATACATGGGTATATTTTTTAACATGAATCCTAGCTCAACATATAGCTAAAAATAGCTAACTCATGTTACTAGGACTTCAAAAATACGAAGAATATCAAAAACAGGGCTAGGATGCACTTACTAGCAAGCTTGAAAAATTTGAAGAACCCTAGCTATGGATTCTTGAAATTTTCGGCCAAGGGAAGAAGATGAGCATCAAATTTTGACTATTTCATCTTTTTAATCATTTATTTGACAAATGACCAAAATGCCCTTTTTACCATACTTTCAAATTTCACCCACTCATGCCCATTTTTGTCCAAAAACTAGAAATTGGGCAAATTGCTATTTAAGGACCTCTAATTAATAATCCAAAACTATTTCATACTTAAAGCTTCTAGAATCTCACATTTTGCAACATTTGCAATTTAGTCCTATTGGATAATTCAATCACAATTAGCAAAATTACTTCATGAAACTTTCATACTTTCATGCAAACATATCATAAACCTTAAAACTCATGTTTCTACTTCGGATTTGTGGTCTCGCACCATTATTCTGACTAGGCCCTAAATCGGGATGTTACAAATATTTGTTGCTTGATATAAATTCCTAAAATTTTGAAAGTCATTTAATTAGAGATATATTATCATTAATTGATTTCTATTACACCTTAACCACCAAAATCCCTAAGAAAACTTCTATATGATGTTCTCTACCGTCTTTTGCAAATTTTCTCAAGAAAATCTCGAAGTTTCTCACTAATTGCAATTATGGAAATAGTGAAAGTAACGAGACACTTAGTCCCTCTTCCTTGTCTGAAAATTTTATTTCAAGATCTCCTTTTTGTGGAACCATAAGAAAGAGAGTCCAAAGCCAATAGAGCTATTAAGCAAACTCGTGAAGTAGCCTTAAACAAATGTAACACCCTATACCCGACCCGGTCGCTGAGCTTAAATATAAAGATGCCACACCATCGACTCAATACTTGTACATTACAATTTTCACTTTATTAAAGCCGACATATGTCATTCATAACATTTGCACAGGTTTCAAGACATACATACATTCATCATCATAAAATCATGCTGGACATACATCAATGTATCTTACCGAGTTACATAATCAAGCATTTGGACCACTTAGCACCCTAAACACGTAGGTATCGATATTTTCTTTAAATGGTATCGATACTGTATGGAAAATTGATACCAAAATTGCATTTTATTTCTCGCTCATAAATCATATTATTGAAAATTACCGGTACCTATCATGGAGTATTGATGTATTTACCCCAAGTATCGATACTCAAGCAAAGGTATCGATACCAAATCTCTATTCTGACTTCGCTGCATGTTTCAAAACATAGAGGTATCGTTTTTAAAACCCGATTATCGATACCTCTGCCTCAGACCAAAAAAATACAACATACAAAAGTATTTAGTCCATTCCAATTTAGTTTCTAAACATCATGCATCAAATACTTTGACAAATAATCATCCAAACAACTAAATTTAACTGTTCAAAACGTCAGAATGTGTCCGAGAAAGAAACACCATGCCATCATCAATGTTCATGAACCTAAGCATATTTATAACTCACAAACCTCATAAACAAAAGCAATAACCAACAAAATGTTCTAACATGGCTATAAACAAGTCTACCACATTTCCTTATTCTCCAAAACATAAATAAATAATGAACACCTACGAAATATTAACAAGTCTTCCTTGGATCACTCCCTTGGAACACCACACCACCCACACCAAAACGTCACTAATCTGTATATGTTGAAAAGAGTAGGTGAGCTTAAACAAGCTCAGTGAATGATTAGAATAACCACTACGGAAACATATCATCATGCATCCACAAAACGACCATATATATATACAATTACAATATTCTTTTGTCTAGTGCCATATAATACCTATTCATGCATTGTCTATTAGTTCATTTACATAGCATTTACGTACTCATTCAAGCATATATCACATTACACATATTCCATTAATAATATATCACATTTCACACAATCACGTATAATGATAAATTTGATCTTGAGGTATGAAATATAAAGTGGACACTATCACCACACATGGGATACACAGATCTCAAATCATACCAAGTGACTCATAGAGTCGAACATATCCCAAAAGTGAAGCGTATAACTAACACTCTCCTTATTTCCCCTCACATGTCCCATTGAATGGAGCTTAGCTCACATTCCCTTATCCCTCCAACATGTTTCAGGGCCTCAACGCCCAAAATCACTATACATATAGGTGAGTACTCACAATCCTATTTCATGTCAACTATATCCAACAATTTCAAGATCACAAGGCTAAAATATGCGAAAACAAACACATATCACTTACCGATTATCCGTGCACTATCATTGCATATTTGCGTTTTTAGCAAAACTCTGTCAATTTCATTTCACATATTTATATCATATAAACATTTGCACTTTTCACAATAGTTATCATAACCACATATCACATGACATAGCATCTCATCACTATACATGTTTTTATAATCACATAAGCTCATAAATCACAAGGTAAACATAGATATGAGAAAACTTACACTCAGAATTTAGAGTAGGGGTTTAGGATACTACTAAATTCCCAAATGACACATGACTCGTGTCTACGAGCAGTGATTCCAAACACTCAGCAATACGTTTTCGTTGAAATGCCGAAAGCTCAAACTATACTTTCCTAGCTCGTACATGGTTGTAGTGAATCCGAAACTTCAACACAATAAATTCACACAACAATACATTCAAAAATCAGCTAAGAACTCACTATAAGCAATAAAAAAAATAAGCCTAAACTAAGTTCTCATGTAACCGAAATCTTTAACATGAAAAACTTTTAATTTGAATATCTCGGTCTACACTCAGTATTTTCACCTAAAACCAATTCCGTTCATCTTATAATTCACCTACGACTAGTTCCTAATCTTTAAACTATACTAAAATACTCAATTCATGGTATTGACTTTTTCGACATGTTTTATGGTTATTTTTCAAATATTCATTAAAACTTAAGAAATATTTAATGAAACATTAAGAAAAGTTTATAAACCCCTTAATCATGTGAAAGATAAATGAAAAACACTTTAAAACCATGTTTTTACTCAAAATCCCGAAATTCACCATTAATGACTCTATTTTTCAGTTTTTAATCAAAACATGCAATTTAATGACTAATAATTCAGTTTCAAAGACTAATTAACACTAAAAACTAATGGGTAGATGAATGGTTACCTTTAATGGAGGAAAAACATAGATTTTGTTGAAAACCCAGAAAACTCTCACGCGATGAAGATGATGAAATCTATGGAATTTTATGTTGTTTCCTTGAAGACTTATGAATGTTTTATGCTATGAAGATGAAGGAAAACAATGGAATCAATGTTTGATGAACAAAAGTGTAAGAGAGGAGCTTGGGGAGCAAGGGACGACAAAGCAATGTTTTGGGAAGAACTAACATGATATGTTGAAGGTGGGGGTGATATAGCGTGAATTTTAAAATTTGTTTAATTTGCTTCATAAACACATAGAATTTTTCTCATTTTACAAATCGGTCCTTAACTAAAAATAAAAGGTTTCTAAAACACTTTTTCAAAAATTGATTTGAATTTCTAAAAACCATATTTGAAAACATTACCAATATACCCTGTCACAAAATTTCGAACAATCTAAGGCTAAAGTTCTTAAATTACCCCTAAAACTCCTAGGCCCTATTTTGAGGTGTTACAACAAAAATCATAAATCAATCTTGAAGTTGGTGAAATTTCTACTGAACTTGCTCTAGTTAAAATTATTGGCTCCTGTTTACCAAAAGGCATAATTAGTTCTCCTCAAGAACCTAGTTGATGACTTTGTTGATCCTAAGTACTATTCCGCTTCTGAGAGAATGATTATCAAAGAACATATTATTTTATGTAAGAGAAAAAGAGATTGCATGTAGGGTTTTATATTCTTTAAAGGATAAAAATGATCTTGAAAAGAAAATTAAAGAGATAAACATGTTTATAGACGAAAGAACAAAATATCGAATGATTGATAGAATTATTAAAGGTTTAGAATAAGATAATCTCATTCAAGAAGAAGTCGGGGATATTCTTGAAGTGAGAGAATCCCCTGATCATGTTTCTAAAATAATGTTTAAGAAGAGAGAGTACCAATGGTCGAGTCTATTGAGGCTATCAAAGATCTTGAAGTAGTCATAACTTTATTTACAACTAAACGCATGATTCGACCTTCAATAGCCAAAACAATAGAAAGGGTGGCTAAACAAGCAATAGTTCAAGAATAAGAAGGCGATGTTAATAATATGCCTCCGTCTACCTTTATCCCTCAAGTGACAAGAAAGAGAACCAAGAGACTAATGTTCCCCTTATTGCGAAAAAATGTAATAAGAGATAGAAAAGAATTGGTGCGGCCAAATTTGAGAATGATTATTTCTTTGAACCAAAGAAACCAAAGTTTCTTGATGATTCTTGCAAAATGAAGATTATAGAGCAAAAACATTTCCCTAATGAAAAGAATATTTGAAAGAGAGGATTTTAGAAGCATGGCATCAACATGACCTTTCAACATCAAAAGCTTTATTTTGCTGTTGTTTTTATGAAGCCATATGTCAAGACAATTTCTTGTGCTCTACTCTAATATGTAGAAGTTCATCAAAGATAGGAACCTAAAATTATATATAAAGGTATGTGTTTGTGGTCACTACTTTAATTTTAACCCTGCCATCATTAATAAATTCTTAAAGCATCCAGGTTTGGAGATGAATTATGGGCCAAATTAATATGAACTTGTTGGAATTCTTACCAATGGTGTAATACCCCTAACTCGTATCAGTCACCAGAATAGGATTACAGAGCATTACCGGAGTTTACGTTTCAAAACTATAAAAAATTTTAAAACATTTAATTCATATCATCAATCACAACAAAACCAATCAATAACATATGTATTGTCCCTTATACAAGCCCTCGAGGCCCTAAAAACACATTAGAAACAAGTCGGGACTAAATCGGAAACATATAGCATTTTTCAGAAAAAGATGAAAATTTACAAACTGCAAGGGTTACACGGCCGTATGGTCAGGCTGTGTGACTCACACGGCCAAGGGACACACCCGTGTCTTAAGTAGTGTGGACATTTGAAGTAGGGACACACGGCCGTGTCCCAGCTTGTGTCTGTGCCCGTGTAACTCACTGACTTGGGTCACACGGCCAAGCCACACGCCTGTGTGCCAGGACGTGTGCTAGGCCGTGTAACAGCCTGACTTGCAACCCTTTGAAAGCTACAGGGGACACACAACTGTGTCGCCTGGCCATGTGTCACACACGGGTAAGACAAATGCCCGTGTCTCTTCCCATGTGGACGAAAAATAGGCCATTTTCAAGCCATTTTTCTCACCCAAACATGCATCCACCTACCACCAATTTTCCACATATAATCAATCACCTAAAGTGCAACAAACCATGCATAATCAAACCATTCAAATAAGGTACAGCAACATATAACCAATATGCCCAATGGCACCTCAAGCTCATCATCTAAACATGTACAATTACATATTCAAATTAGCCAAAATGTTTAACTAACTTTTGATTAAGCTTGTATCAACAACAAACCATTTACTTTACCTAAAAAAACATACCAAATATACCATTCAACAATTTGCACCAAAGATCACATATGTCATTTATAGCAAATGTACCAAATTACTACATTCATACCAACCACAAGACATTTATAATATGTATACTTAACCAATCATTCCAGCTTAAACATTTTTAGCATAATAAGCTATGATATCAACCAATTTAAGGCCATTTTTATACATGCCAAAAACCAAGCCTTTGTCAACATTCAAAATACCATAATCACAACCAAGATACCATAACACAAGCCAAACCATATGGCTATTTTAACAACCAAAACACATAGGCCAAACATTATCCAAAAATGCCTATACATGCCATTATAACCAAAATCAAAACATCTGAAAGTACCGATAGAGTCGATGAATAGTGTGATGGATCTCCGACTAGCTTCCAACCCGATCGAGCTTCAAATAATCTGAAAAGTAATGGAAAAACAAGTACATAAGCAATGAATGCTTAGTAAGCTTGTATAAACTTTAGTCATATCAATCCATTTCAAATATGAAATTTATACATATCAAGAATAATCCTATACCAATACCGCAAGATTCATGAAGTCATATTCAACAACTCACAAAGTGAATAAATCCACAGCATCACTTATACATATCATCCCTAGCATGGTAGGATTTTAAATAACTTTAAACCCTTCCAAATTTTCTTATATTCATTCACATTTCATTACTTTCCATTGCATTTACTCTTATTAGCTCAAATAACAACATCAATTCAATTTATCATTCCCTTTTTCATCATTCTACACTTCAGGTATGAACTTACTATTTCATTACTTTTCCACACCCGTTTCATGTGCATAACACACAAGACATAAGCATATCATTCAATCATAGCCATAAGCTAGTGCATTTAAACATAATTCTTTTGGAACTAACCACATGATAAACCATTTCAATAGAAATTACATAATTTAAACCTTACCACCCTTTCATGATCACAAGCATATTTCCATTTAGGCACTTACCATTTCAATGCATAACTTATAAGTTTAACGTGGCATAATCCAACCACAACTTGGCCAAAGCCTTAGCATGTACACCAAGCATGTTAGCTTTGTTAAACATATAATAAGACATTAAGAACATGGATGAGCAGAACATTTATACATGTAACATATTCATATATCATCCATTTCAATTCTCAATATACCATGTAACCTCATTTCAATGTAGTTCACAATGTATTCTTGTAATAGTCTGTATCGAACTCTTACCATCTCGTAAGAGAACATTTCTCGTTGAACCATTTAGAATATCATTGGATACTCGGGATAGCTCACACATAGTGTGCTAAACTGTAATCCGTCAATTCCTGTAAATGTATGCTCATACGAGCTATGAATCGGTATACTCTCACGAGCTGTAAATCGGTAAGCTCATACGAGCTGAGAATCAGTAAGCTCTAATGAGCTGCAATCGGTAAGCTCATACGAGCTGAGAATCGGTAATCCCTAATGACATATCATTTGTATCCTACGACTTTCTAAGGTTCAAATGGGACTCAGTAATTGTCGTACGTTGTCGGATATGTGATTGGTATTTATACATGGCAATTATAAAAATCACGTACATATAATTCAATTAAAACATATAAACATACAATTTAATTACACGAACTTACCTGGCTAAATTGCAGAAATACTAAAGTTCAGGGTTATTTTGGTAATTTTCTATTTTCCTCGATTTTCCACCTGATCTTGATCTAAATTAATAATTTCATACAATATATTAATTTAGACAATAAAATAATTCATTTTATGCAATTTGGTCATTTTTGAATTTTTACAAAATTACTCCTAAGGTTTTACTTTTACTCAATTTAGTCCATGAGCCCAAAACATGCAAATTAACCATTTTTACCCAAAATTGAGCTTATCCGAATGTTCATAGGTCCCAATACAGCCCATATTCATGAAAATTTCACATCAAGTCCTTATACTTTTATTAATTTAACAATTTAGTCCCTAATCGTTAAATTCATCAAAAATCACTTAACAAAATACTTTTAAATACTAACTAATATTTCAAATTCATCATTTAACATCAAATATCACAAGATTCATCAATGAAAACATTCAAGATCTTTAACAGTTTCAAAATCGAAGGTATGAGCTAGTTGAACCTAGTTGCAACGATCTCAAAAACATAAAATTACAAGAAGCGGGGCTAAATCGGACTTACATGCACACAATGAAGTTTGGCCGAAGCTTCAAAGCCTTTAAAAATGGCTTTCTTCTCCACAATTCGGTGAAAGAAATGGAATAGAAAAGATGATGCAAACTTTGTTTTATTTAATTTAATATAATTATCAAATTACCATATTAACCTTAGTTAATAATTAAATAAAACATCAAATTCATGTCCATTATTGTCCACTAACACCTTGAATGGTCTAATTACCATTTAAGTCCCTTTTTATTTATTCAATAATCCTTTTAATCACTCAAATCATGTAGTGATCAAATTTTGCATCTTTTATGATTTAGTCCTTTTTAATTAATTAACCATCGAAATGTTAAAATTTTTCAACGAAACTTTATTAACACCTTAATGACACTCCGTAAATATTTATAAAAAATATTTACGGCTCGGTTTATAGAAACGAGGTCCCGATACCTCATTTTCTAAAACCACTTGACATTAGAGTCATACCACTTGAACTTAATAAATCGCTTATATAACAAAAATCACTATATTAAAAACCTTTTTAAAACCATGTTTGACTCGTAAATATTAAATAATAATATTTACAAACTTACTCGTCGGATTTGGTGGCCCCGAAACCACTGTTTCCGACACCACTGAAAAACGAGTTGTTACAAATGATCTTAAGAAAAGCTAACTTAAAGGTAAAGAGTTTAGGACTGCTAAGTACTAAGTATACTTACAGAGTATAGCTACCAAAAACTGGTTGCCTTCACACCATAGCATGTTAGTTAGTAAGAAAATAGGAGTGCTGCTTCATAGTTAGCTACTATGATCATTTTTTATTTTATTTGGGGACTCTTATATTTGATAAAATTGTGAAGCATCTGAGACCAAGCACAAACACACGAGGCTACACTTTCCATCTTAGATTTTTCAACTTCTAATCAAGCAGAAAAACATTGTTACTAAAGATGATTTCCATGAAGTTGAGTAATTTAAGATCAAATTCTATAGTAAGTGGAAGAGAGGCAAACAGAATGTTAATGTCTTTAGCTCTGAAGCTTAGAAGAAGATTTTAACTCTTTAAGTCTAATAATGATGTTCCAGTAGTTGCAACTAATGATGAAAAGCCTCGGTAGATCATATTTTACCAAGAGAGGAGGGTTGAATTGGTAATTAAAAATTATTTGTCTAAGGCTGAAAAGATAGAAAAGATTAACACTTTAATTTATAGAGGTTCGAGCTCAATTACCCATGTCCTTTACCTTAATCCCATTTGCAAAAATTTTCTAATTCACTAACTTGAATTAGTACTTTTCAAGAACGATGTGTAACTTGTTACAATCTTATCTTTTTAAGGCTTAATGGAAACCTCTCCTCCTATCTTTTATAGTGCTAAGATAGAACCACTCTAATTTTTTAGGATCAACTAGCAATTTCTCTAGATTTTAAGGCTCAAATAAAAACCCACCCTTTTTAAAAAGGTGAATTTGGTGTAAATAAAAAACACCTCTTTAAGATGAGTGTTTACACAGTATAATATGTCCAAAAGAATGAAAACTTGTGCAAAGATTTACATTAAGACACTTACTAAAATATATACAAGAGAAAGATGTTGAAGATAAAGCTCTAATTAATTTTCTCTTAGATATGAGTTTCTTGCTTTTTGGAGAGTTCTTGGTGTATTTATATTATGAAGTCATATTTTACTGTTTGAAGCCGTTGATTTGGGGGGGTTCTTAAAACACATGTTTGAAGAGTGCAGAAGAAACTAGCCAGCCCTTAAGCATATATTAGGGATAGATTCCAAAATATTTTTGTTTCTAATAAGTATTCACAATTACCTTGAAGTATTATGGTTTTTCAAAACCAATCAATTATCAAAGGTAATTGAACCGAACCAAATTCCACCAATTTAGATTGATTCGGTTCATTGATTTTTAATTTTAATTTTAGAAATTAATTATTAATGGAAAGAATAAGATAAACTAGTCGGAAATTAAATCAAACACTATAGTTGAAATAAGTATTCGATTTTTTCAGCTTCTTGCTCAGCCCACAATATAGAAATAACAGAAAAAGGGAATTTGAAAGTCACCAAACCCACAAATATTCAAAAATTCCAATGTAGAAATAACATTATTTGGGTGTGTTTTATTATTATTATTAATTCCGTATTTGGGGAGGGTAAACAATTCTACCGCTTCAACTTTGGTTGTGTTATAGTAGTGAGAGATGCCCTCCTTTCTTAGGAGAATGCAATTACACGTTTTTTTCCCTTGTTTGATTATTGCGCAGTGAAGGGTCCCTTCAGTTACCTCCATTTGTGGAAAACAAGGGAAAGGGATGGATGATCTGTCTTTTGTATCAATAATTAATAGCTCAATAAAATCAACAAATGATTGAAAAAATAAAATGGAAGTTGAATCAAATTTAAATTTTGGAGTCAACATTGTTAGAAAGATTTTACTTGAATACCACTCTTGACCTGAAAAAAATTAAACTCAAACCGTAAAACAGACAAAAACACTTACTGTTATATATAATTTTCTTACAAAAAATCAATAAAATTCCTTGAACCTTTGTGTAGTTTGGAGGTAAAACCTTTTGTGGTTGTTAAGGGAGCATTTCAAGTGTAATCACCACAACTATGACAATTACATAAATTTTTTTCACGTAAATTATATCAAATATGAAGAATTATAACATTAATTAACTTTAAATTTTAACCATTGATAACATTAACATTAATATAAATTTTTAGTTTTGACATTATTAACTTTAATGAAAAAATTAGACAAAGGAACCAAGATTTTTTAAATAAAAAATACAGGGATTTCATGTCTCAAAATAAAAGAATAGAGACTAAATTTTAAATTTCAAGAGAGTATAAGGACCTTTGATAGATTTAAACCTTTTTTATATAATTTTTGGATTGATTTGATATTTTGATTGTATAAACTAAAATACTAATAATTTTTTTCTTATTTATCTATATAAGAAAGAAATAATATTTGGTATACGGTTAGTAGAACCTTTAAACTCTACAAGCAGGATTAAGAGGTTGATAAGTGTTTTATATGGATATAGTAAAATATTAGAAAACAAATATTTAAAAAAAAAAACATAAAAGTACACTACCAATTTACTAAATACTAACCCATATGTAAAATTGTTTTTCATAAATTCTTATAGCACATAATTGAAAAGTTTTTTTTTTTTTTTTTTGGTGAAAAGAAAATGTATCAATTACATAAAAGTACTATTGTCCTTATCTTCTTGTAGCAATTCTATTATTTCCTTGGGAGCTTCCTCAAGGACCTGTAAAGATGATTTCCAATTGCATCGAGCTTATGCTTGGCCTCGCCACTGTGTTTTGATCTCTTGGTATATGAAGAATTCTCCATTGGCCTTCCGAATTCATAATCCGCTTGGTCCTTCTAAGCACTGTAATTTCTGGCTCTTCCATATCCATAGCAGTCAGAGCTTGGACTACTTCGAGATTATCGGTCTGAATTAAGGCCCGTCTATACCCTTTGTTAAGAAGCAACAGTATCCCATCATGGATACTCCAAACTTCAGCCTCAAAAGAAGTGCAGACACCTAAGAAGCGACCAAATCCCATAATCCAATTTCCATCTTTATCTCGTATCACACCTCCTGTAGCTGCATGACCGGTATCTCTCGTCACCGTACCATCAGTGGATAGAAGTACCCATGTGTTCTCAGGAATGCTAACAAGGTTCTTGTGAGAAGCATTACTTTTATACCCACTAAGGCTTAATTCAAATTGGTGAGCCCAGCTAATGGAGACTTTCACCACTTCAATTGCCGACCAAGAGATATTATGAAAAATGAAGAGGTTCCTATTCTTCCAGATACGCCAAGCAATTAATCCAAAGAGGCTCGACCAAGTGACTCCACTATCCTGCAATCTCTCATGACAACTAAGATTAGAAGAAAACCAAACCTGAAAAGAGTCAGAAAAGAACCTTTGCGCAGATTGATTTGGAATCACGTGCATCCACACATCCTTTGCTGCAGGGCAATCCCGAAGAACATGGGCCATATCCTCGAACTCATGCCCACAGACCGTGCAAGCATTGCTCTGACTGATACCTCTCCTCATACGCTCAGTATTTGTGAGGAGTTTTTGTTTAGCTGCCAGCCATAGAAAAAACCTCACTCTTTGTGGGCCCTGATATCTCCAGATATTCTTCCAATTGTCATCTCTAGTATTCCAAGTGTTTTCTTTTAGGGTCCAGAACGCACTACGAATCGAAAATACTCCTGTTGTCGATTGAGCCCATATCACCTTATCCGATCCTGCATCAGGGTGAGGAGGGGGAATGCTGATGATCCTATTAATCACATCTTCGGGCAGCCATACACGAAGTAATTCCAGATTCCAGCCACCATCCGAGTTAACCAAATCCCTAACAACACAGTTTAAATCAAGGTTAGAGAAAGATGGAATTTTCGAAATAAGAGGGCCCATACCTGGAATTCAAGGATCCTTCCAGCATCGAACACTTGCACCATCTCCAATTGCCCAAGCCAAGTTTTCACGAAGTATTGACCATATCTTGGCAAGAGACTTCCATAAATGCGAGCATTGACTTCTATTGATAGAGTCTGGTATCTGCTCCTTCCAACCATATTTTGCCCTAAGGACACGAACCCATAAAGCACTGCTTTTCGAGACTAACCCAAAACCAATCTTCATAAGAAAGGATATGTTCTGATAATTCAAATGATGAAAACCAAGTCCACCTCGAGATCGTGGATGGCAAATAGAATCCCACCCCACTAAAGACATCTTAGGATGACCCTCTGCGCAACCCCATATAAACTGTCTAACCAACCTTTCAATTTCTGCACAGACACCTTTAGGTATCAGCATCGACTGCATAAAATAGTTAGGGATGGTCATAAGAACAGACTGAGCCAAAGTGACTCTTCCCGCTATAGATAATTTCCTCGCGTCCCAACTGTTAAGCTTACGTCTTACCTTGTCCACCACAAAACTGAATGTACTTTTGGTAACCCTACTATGTAAGAGAGGGACTCCTAAATACAAGCCAAGATTTTGAACTTCCTGAAAACCAAACAAATTAACAAACTGATCACGATCCCTATTATCAATACCTTTAGAAAAGTAGATGTTGCTTTTCTTAGTACTAACTCTGTGCCCCGATATTTCACAAAACTGATCTAAAATATTCTTCAATAAGCGGGCTTGATCTAATTGAGCTTTACAAAAAATCACCAGGTCATCGGCAAAGAAAAGATGAGAGATTGCTGGTCCCGACCTTGAAAGCTGAATAGGTTTCCACCTACCAATATCAATATCAGATTTTATAATATGACCCAACCAATCCATGCAAAGCACAAATAAGTAAGGCGAAAGAGGACACCCCTGACGGATTCCTCTGGCAAGCATAAATTTATGGGTCGGTACTCCATTCCAAAGGATTTGCATAGAAGAGGAAGAAATTGCTGACATAATCACTTTCTTCAAAAATTCAGGCACTCCAACAGCCTCCAAGGATGCTCTTATAAACTCTCAGCTAACTCTGTCATATGCTTTCTCCAAGTCCAACTTGATGGCCATCCAATTTTTCCCATTTCTTTTGGAACGCATAGAATGTAGGACTTCTTGAGCAAGGATGATATTATCAGTTATGTTTCGACCAGCTATGAACCCAGCCTGTTCCTGTGAAATGATATTAGGGAAAAGCAACTTAAAACGGTTAGCGATCACTTTCATAACCAATTTATACATGACCGAACATAAGCTTATAGGAAAAAACTGACTAAAATCCTTCGGGCATTCCTTCTTAGGGATTAAGACAATCAAAGTATTATTCAATTCCTGTTCAATCGGTTTCCCATGGAAAACTCCTTTCACCCAATTGCAAATATCATTTCCAAGAATATCCCACTGACTTTGAAAGAAATGAGCATGAAATCCATCACTCCCGGATGCTTTTAACGGTGCCATGTCAAACAAAGCCCTTTTAATTTCTTCATAAGTGATTTCTCCCTCCAAAAACTTTATTTCTGATGACTTCAATCTCGGAAAACTAATATTGGGCAGGTCTCCCTTGTTTTGAGATACTTCACCATAAAGATTCGCAAAAAACCTCACTGCTTCAGACCGAAGAATATCCTGATTAGAACACCACTCACCATTTCTGACACGTAAGCTTAGAATACGATTGAATTTCCTTCTTTTGATCGTACGACTATGAAATTTTTTTGTTTCTGTCCCCCAGATGAAGCCAGTCACACCTCGCCTTTTGACGCCAGAGCAACTCTTCAAGATTAAGAACATTTTCCAACTCATCCCGAATTTCCATCTCTTGTTCAGCTAAGTAGCTAGAATCATTTTGATCTAAAGCCCTTTGAATATTGTGAAGAGATCGCATAAGTTTCCGCTTGCGAGAACCCAAAAAACCGTATACATTCTTGTTCCAATCTTTGGCATGAACTGTAAAATTACTCAGAGAATCAGCCATATTCCCCCCGTAGTTCCACTTTTCTTTGACAAATGAAGAAAAGTTATGATGTTTGGTCCAACCGGCTAAAAATCTGAAAGGTCTTCCTTTAGCCAGATTCATATCAGTTCTTGTGTACAACAGAATAGGACGATGGTCTGATTTGATACGTGGGAGATTTGACACTAAGCAATGAGGAAAAGAGGCCATCCATGCGTCATTTGCTAGTGCTCGATCAAGTCTGACAGAGGTACCACCTCTCTGCCAAGTGAAATTAGGACCGCTGAATCCCAAATCCTTCAATTCACAAGAGTCAATAAAATTACCAAATAAATTACATCTTTTACCTATGGTATGAGGACTTCGCTTATCCTCAGGAGCTAGGATTGCATTGAAGTCTCCCATTAGAATCCAAGGTATCGATTTAGGAGGTATTACAGATTTTAGCACATCCCAAAGGTTTTTACGTTTAGACCTGTCTGGATTACCATAAACAAAGGTAAGAAAAAAATTGTTATTAGAAACGTGATCATTAACAAGGAGGAAAATAAATTGAGGATGATTATGGATAATTTGAATCCGCACAGAGTCCTTCCATCCTACCTATATTCCTCCTGAAAACCCAACAGCCTCGACACGGTGAGACAAATTGAAACCCAATTGTTCAATAATGTAATTTGCTTTTTTTACCACTTACTCTCGGTTCTAATAAACAAACGATGTCGGGATGGTATTCCGCATTATACTCACGAAATGCTCGAATAAATTTTCTACTAGCACATCCTTGACAGTTCCATGAAAAAATCTTCAAATTTAAAGTCATTAAAAATTTATATAAAAAAATATTTTATAAAAACTTATAAAATTAATCCAAGCACTTAGAATCTGAAACAGTCATAATAACAAAAACATGTCTTACTGTTCAGGGATTTTACTCACTTTCTGCGTCTCTTCATCTCTGGAAGAGCTACTCGAAGCAGGTACGTCTTTAATTAAGTTTGTGATATTTTCGGCCAATTGATTCATCGATTCCCTTAACAGGACTTGTTGGCTTCCAATATTTTTGAATCTGCTACTGCTACTTGGGTGCATTTTGTTGAGTTTCTTTGTAATATTCCTGCCTTTAGTCTTCATGCACCTCCCACGACCAGTCAACATTGTCCGTTTCAAGCCCGTCTCGTTCTTTGAGTTCTGGGTAATTTTCCTTTCTTTTTTATTTTCCATAAACACCACTGCCGTGTGCTTATCGACGTCGAGTTTACCCACCTCCACAGCCTCTTCCACCATCAAAGTACCTTCCTTATTTATTTCATGATTTGCATGCTCCACCGACATATCTTCTTCCCCAGAAACTGAGCCCTCTGTTTCCTTCTGCCTTCGACATTCTGTCTCCCCCAAATTTCCTGCGCTGCTGGAGCCACCGTGTTTGTTAATTTGGGCCAGTTCGCTTTGCCCAGTAGAGACCACCACGGGTAGGGTCTGTTTAGAAGAGAAACTCGCATGGCCCAAATTATTAGATCCCAAGTTAAGACCCACAGTTGATCCCTTATTGAAGGTGAGCTCGGTACCCGCACCTACCCCAATTTTAGGCCCATATCACTTTGAATTTTCCTTTGAATTTTGGGTCCCCATCTTGCCTGCCGTTATCCAACTCACTGTTTCCTTTATTTTTTTGATTGTCAGTAATAATATCCTTGCCTTTAATACGCCTGTAACTTATTGAATTGCTATTATTAATTTCCTGAATTAATTCACCGTTATTTAGCACATTAAAACGGGAACCTTCCTCCTCTTTTCCAAAATTTCCATAAACTTGTTGATTATTGTCCCTAATTTTCCGCCTTGGCCTCTTTTCAACTAGCATCCAGGGCCCGTAAACTTCTCCTTCCTTTACTTGTTCATCCTCGATCACAAAATCATTTTCCGGTGACTTTTCCGACGTAGCTACTTCCTTTGGCATGGTAGTTTCAGAATTTCTAAAGGAGTAGTTATTCTTCACATGACCGTACCTCCCACAGTGGAAACAAATGGTCGACAAAGATTCATATTCTACCCTTTGTGTACGTCCATTGACAAGGATTTGGGATACCAGTGGCTTCTCCAAATTAATGTAGACTGCCATTCGAGCAAACCTGCCTCTTACTCTACTGTCTGTGTTCAGATCCATCTTAACAACCTTTCCAACCATTTCTCCTATTTCGGCCAAAATTTTGTGTTTATACAAATATCCAGGTAATCCAGGAAAACGAATCCACGCCATTACTGTATTCGGATAAGCTTGGGATGGATCAAATTCCATCGTCCATGGTTGCACAGTTAAATATTGGCCAAAAATTGTCCAAGGGCCTTCAGAAAGAGCTTTCTCACAATCTAACTTATTCTGGAATTTTACGAGAAAATATCCATTCTCTATATCCATCATGTGTATAGGTGCCGATGGCTTCCACATGCTATGAATTTTATTCTGCAAAACAGAAAAACCAATGTTACGACCCAATAATTTTAAGATTACTCTATTATCCATACCTTGGATCAGGATTTGATTGATCCTTTCCGAGAAAGAGATAGAGGGTACTCCATTCACAAAGGATTTCAAGATATCTCCTTCTAAAATATCGAACTCCTCCTTTTCATTCGATTCTAAGGAACCAGCCTTAGAAGAATTTCCCACAAGCTTATCCTGCCAAGAGATTGTTGGATTCGTTGTCAGATCAATCACCATATCATTTTGCATATTATCATCTTTATCCCTAAATTTGACCTTTTTTGGGATTAAGTCATCCCCAAGAATAGTTTCAAAATTTTCGTTTCCACAGAGAGAAGAAATCATACTGTTTCCTTAACGAACTCAATTTGATTTTAAAAAAAAACTAATTCCGCTCAACTTTGAGTTTATGAAATTGGAAGACAGTGTTTTGCTTTGATTTCAGTTTATTTCAAAATTGGGTTCTTGAAAAGTTATTTTTTTATCTTCTTTATTCTAATTGTAATCTTGATAACGGTTGTTCTTTAGAGTAATTTAATAAGATTAAATGAAATAATATTAATTTAATTATTTCAGTAAAATTTATAATATAAAAATAAAATACTAAAAAAATCACTATACCTAAAACATATTTTCGGCTTTTTTATTAAAATGACCTTAAAATTTTAATAAATTATAAAAATGACTCACTTTCTTGATTATGTATGTAAATGACTTGAAATGAATAGTAAAAGTTCGTGGAGCCAAAGAGATTGGCACCACCAACATGTCACGTCAGCAATTGGGATTAAAAAATCAAATTTTTAGTGGAGTCATAGAAAATGACGTCACTTGTATAAATATCAAGGAAATACTGGTATTTCTCAATAATTGAGAGGCCCAAAAATAAATAATGATGGTGGAGCCATTTTAAATGGCACCACCACGGCATCACCACTTTATGTCAGGTTATTATTTTTTTAGTTTATTTTTTAAATTAAAAAAATGTTATTTTATTTGGTGGAGTCATTCTAAATGGCACGACCAGTGTAATCTATCACCTTTTTTTCCTTTTTAAATAATTTTTAATTTAAAATGATATTTTATTTAGTAAATAAAAATGATATTCTATATGGAGCCATTCCCGAACTTTCTTTAGTTTTTAATTCTCTATTTCTTGATTTCTATTAAAAATGCCCTTTATCAAACGATTAATTCAATTTTAGCGAATTTGATTCTTGTTTTCTTTTCTTTTCGGTGTTCGTCTTTGTTCGGTTAAAAGAATAATTGGACGGTGAGTGTTGTGTAATGTGTGTCCCTATTGCGGGGTTCTCAAAGGATTCAAAGGAGGTTTATCGAGGTAATTATGGTGATTCTACTTGGAAAGTACAGAAATGAACACTTTGCTTTGAGGTGAAAAATTGGAACGGTGGTCTTCTTGATCGGTGATATCTGTCACTTTCTGTGCATATTCTCAATTTTCTTGCATGATTTTACGCATCTTGCATGAGTACTTTGCATGTTTTCTTGGCTTTGTGTTTTTGACTTTTCTTACGTTTTCTTTTATGCATGCATACGCCTTTTCGGTTCTCCTAAATCTTTTTTATTACGTAGAGTTTTATTCATAAAAAATTCTCCTGTTTTGTTTTCTACTTTACGTTGTTTTTAGGGTTTTGTTAGTTTTACCTTTTATTTTCTCTTCTTTTCTTTTCTTTTTCTATTTGGCTGTTAAAACGTTTTACTCTTTCTGTTTTTCTTCTCAAAAGTTTTTTGTCATCAAGGGCTGCAAGCTCTTCTCTTCAAGGTTTTGCTGTTCCAAGGGGGCTCTGAATCAGGTGGTGTTAATCCTCTCGGCTTTTGGCTTTCTTCTGTTTCTTGTTCTTATCTAAAGACTAGTTTTCTTGCTGCTTCAGCCTTTTATTTGCTGCTTCTAGTTTGTGTTTTTGGAATCGTTGTTATTGTGTTTTTTCTTGTGATTTCCCTTTGGTCTCGATTTCTTTGGGGTGAAGTGGGTCGTATATTGCTGCTGTCCTATCTGACTCCACGCATGGCTGAGGATATTAATGATTTAGTGGAAAGACTAACTTTCTCTGAAGAAGAATCAAAATGTGTGATTAGTATGAACAGGAATATATCCAACTTACAAGGTCACGAGGCGTGTGGGCAATGGGAAAGATTATGTCTGAGGAAAAAATTAATAGAGAAGCCATGTATCGTGTTCTGAAATCATTATGGTTTACAAAGGAAGCAGTTAGTTTTGTGGCTTTAAATGAGGGGGTTATTCTTGTGAAATTCGGGAATATTGATGATAGAACAAGAATTCTAAATCTGACTCCATGGCTTTTTTATCAATGTTTGTTCGCAATGCTAACTTTTGTTAAAGGTCAAGAAATGGTGGACTATGCGTTCAATATTGCTCCATTTTGTATTTGGATTTACAACATCCCTTTTGAGCAAATGGATAGACAAGTTGCCATTGATGTTGGAGAGGCGATAGGGGAGGTTGTGGCGGTTGAACTGAATACATGAGGATTAGGATTAAAATTGATGTTCTAAGACCTCTTCGACCAGCTGTTCACTTGGTTGGAAATGAGGGGACTGAAACTGTATGTGCTATCTGTTGAATTATGAACTCCATGCAGCCCATGCAACGTCCAAAAGCCACTCAATCTTCATGGCTATGCCGCTGACAATATTTCATGTGAACTAAGTGCTTCATTCTAGTCTTTTGTGAACCAATGCCATTGTAACTTAGTTTGGTTTATTTTGAACCATGTTAGGTTGATATTTCATGTCATTTTGATGGTGACAAAGCTGATCAAATCAGCAAGATTAAGCTTGCAAGTTTTTTATTTCAAGTTTCCATAAGTTTAAGTGGGATTAGGTATGTTTAGGTAAAGATTTGATATGATTTACTTTGACTAAGCTTTTTATATATTGGCAATATATCTTTAATGTAATGTAATGAAATATTGGTGTAATTCATTCACACTTAAGCTCCATTTTCCTTAGCTTTCTTTTCTCTCAAAGAATTCTGTCATCTCTCTTTCTTTCTTCTTGACAAGTCTCGACACTTGCACCGCAAGTTATTCTGACCATACACAAGCTGCTATATGCTTCTAACTCCAACAATTGGTATCTAGAGCTTCATTCTTTGAGGACCTGTTGCTGTTAAGATCAATTTGGAATGGCTTCATCAAGCTTTCTCATGCTTTGTGCCTTCGATCTTCAATGGAGAAGGTTTTCATATATGGCAAGTTAAAATGAAGACCTACCTTCAAGCTCTTGATCTATGGGAGGTTGTGAACACCGATCTTTGAACAGAACCTCTCTTGAGCCAACCCAGCTGTGGCTCAAATACGACTGAAATCTTGAGGAGAAGACCAAGAAACATAAAGCCTTGTCATGCATCCAAAATTGTGTCTCGGACATCATTTTTACAAGAATTATGGCCTGTGAGACTCCAAAACAGGCATGGGACAAGCTTAAGGAGGAGTTTCAAGGTACAGAAAGGACTAGGCAGACAACTTCTAAACTTGAGGAGAGACTTGAAAACTTGAAGATGAAAGAGGAAGAGATCAAAAGCAAGACTCAGACAGATAATGGTACATTTGTAAAGCGACATAAGGCTCCTTCGTGAGCAGTTTAGTGAAGCAAGGATAGTGGAGAAGGTGCTTTCAACCTTACCTGAAAGGTATGAAGCAAAATATCCTCCCTCGAGGACTCCAAGGACCTCTCAAGCATCACCTTGACCGAATTAATTAATGCCCTTTATGCTCAAGAGCAAAGAAGGGCAAGCGAGAACGAGGAGCACCAAGAAGGTGCTTTCAAGCTAAAGCCAGGACTTCCTCATCCAACACCGCCTACAAAGGCAAGAAAACTGGAAAAGCGGCCTAAGCACGATCTTTGCAAGGACCAATGATCGCTTTGCAGATTTTGCAAAAAGCAGGCCATCCCGAAGATAGATGTTGGTTTCGGCACTGATGCGGTATGCCAACACCTTTGTAAGAAGAAGGGACATGTTGAAAGAGTGTGCAAGGCAAAAAGCGCATCAAGCGGGCTCAACAACAAACTAAGACCGAGGCTCGAGTGGTGAAGGTAGCGATGATCAAGAAGAAGAAGTTTTCTTTGTGTCATGCTCCAGTGACGTAAGAAAGGCTCCAAAATTTGGCTCATCGATAGTGGATGTACAAACCACATGTCTCCTAATGAAGCCATCTTTAAAACCTTGGACAAGACTGTTCAAACCAAGGTCAAAGTTGCAAATGGTCAGTACATCAATGTTGTAGGCAAGGGTGATGTTTTGATATCAACTCCAAAGGGTAACAAGGTGATTTCTAATGTACTACTTGTACCCGATATTGACAAAAACCTGTTGAGCATACCTCAACTCATTGACAAAGGGTATTCACTTGTGTTTAAAGACAAAGCGTGTGTCAAATAATCGATCCATGTGGATCATGCTTCTTGACCGATCACTATGGTGATAAATCCTTTGAGATTGTGGTCGAAAGCTCGAATGAAGCCTATCTTGCCTCGAGAGAATGACTCAAAGAAATGGCACAAAAGGCTCGCCATGCAAACTTTAAAACAATGGCCAGGATGATTCATGAAGAATTGGTGAAAACTTCACAAACTCAGCATGCAATAATGAAGTTTGTGAAGTGTGTCGGCTGGAAAACAAGCTAGACTACCCTTTCCTCGAACCAAGCACGAGAGCAACCGAGAAGCTTCAAACTTGTTCATACTGAGATGTCTGTGGCCCCATGAAGACAGAATCAATCGGTGGGAGCAGTACTTCATTCTCTT
The DNA here is from genome assembly GCA_025698515.1 of Gossypium sturtianum. Lineage (NCBI taxonomy): Eukaryota > Viridiplantae > Streptophyta > Magnoliopsida > Malvales > Malvaceae > Gossypium > Gossypium sturtianum. The sequence continues at coordinate 117,350,633 of CM046948.1, read as the reverse complement.
TATCGATGACTACTCAAGATTCTGTTGGATTTATTTTTAAAACACAAGTCCGAAGTTCCACAAGTGTTCATGAAGTTCAAAGCTCATGTAGAAGCGAGAGAAAGTTGCAAGTCAAGACCATCAGGTCAGATAATGGGGCTGAATATATTTCAACTCAATTCCAGGCGATTTGTGATGAAGCAGGCATTAAACACCAGCTAACCAATGTGTACACACCTAAGCAAAATGGAGTGAGTGAAAGAAAAAATCGAAGCATCATGGATATGGCAAGATGTCTGCTGTTTGAAAAGAAAATGCCAAAGTTCATGTGGGCAGAATCTGTCAACACAGCAGTCTATCTTCAAAATAGACTACCAACAAAGGCCCTGATTCGAATGACACCTTTTGAAGCTTGGTATGGCTTCAAACAATCTCTTGCTCATCTAAAACTCTTTGGATGTCTATGTTATGTGCAGATTCCATCTGTAAAGAGGGATAAACTTTCAAGGAGAGCTGCTCCATGTGTTTTAGTAGGATATAGCTCAGTTAAAAAGGGCTATAGGATCATTGATCCAACAACAAAGAAAGTTCAAGTGAGTAGGGATGTTGTCTTCGATGAAAATGCCTACTGGAACTGGGATAACAATCAACCAATGGAGACTACTGAAGAGCTTGAAGTGGGGCAGTCAGAACCTGAACAAGGTGGTCAAGAGATGGACATTGATGATGTTCCGATTAGAGGACCAGATCATTGATAGATGTTTATGAAAATGGTGAAGTAGCCATCATGGAGCCAACAAGTTTGAAGAGGTGAAGCTCACAAAGGTTGGAAGGCTGCAATGATTGAAGAAATAAAGATGATCGAGAAGAACCAAACCTGGGATTTGGTTGATAGGCCACAAGACAGGAAGGTCATAGGTGTTAAATGAGTGTATCGTGCTAAGCAGAATGCAGATGGAAGCTTGAATAAGCTCAAGGCAAGGCTGGTTGTCAAGGGATTTAGTCGGAAATATGGCACGGACTACATGGAAACCTTTGCTCCGAAGAGCTGTGCTCGACACCATCGAATGTTGATTACTTTAGCGGCACAAAAGCAATGGCCCATACACCAACTCGATGTCAAGTCGGCATTTCTAAATGGATCGCTTGAAGAGGAGATATACATCGACCAACCTCAAGGCTTTGAAGTGTCGGGCAAAGAACACATGGTTTATAAACTCAAGAAGGCCCTATATAGTGCAAACAAGCTCCCCGAGCTTGGTATGCACGAATCGATAGCTATCTCATCGGTTTGGGATTTCAAAGGAGCATCGGTGAGCCCACTGCTTTGTATGTTAAGAAGAATGAAAGTGAAACTTCGACTTATTGTGTCTCTCTATGTCGATGATTTCTTTACGTTAGGAGGAGACAACATTGTCTTGAAGAATTTCAAGAACAAAATGAAGAAGATGTTCGAAATGTCGGACCTCGGGCATATGACTTACTTCCTTGGAATGGAAGTGATCCAAGTGAAGGAGAGATTTTCCTAAGCTAACAAGCATTTGCCAAGAAAATTTTGAACAAGTTTTCCATGGAAAACAAACAAACCAATGAACACACCTATGGTCAGCTTTGAGTTAAAGTTGACAAGCCAAGGCAACTATGATGCGATCGAGGAGTCCACCTCTGAAGTTTGGTGGGATGCCTTCTTTATTTAATGACTACAAGACCAGGATATAATGTTTCTTTGTGAGCATGTTATCACGGTTCATGCATTGTTGCAACATGCAACATTTCCAAGCGAGGAAAAAGAGTCACGAGATATATCAAAGGAACATTATCCTATGGCTTAAAGTTTAGCACAACTGAAAACTTAAAGCTAGTTGGATACATGAGCAGCGATGATTGGGCGAGGATCAAAGGATGATTTAAAAAGCACTTGAGTTATTATTTTTCTCTTGGTTCAAACAATGTTTTCTTTGGTGTTAGAAGAAGCAAAACCTTGTAGCCCAATCAACGGGCAGAAGTCGAATATGTAGCCACCTGCAGCTTTCGTGAATCAAGCCATATGGCTTTAGGAAGCTACTCACCGACTTAAACTCGCAGCAGAGGGAGCAACAGAGATGCTATGTGACAACAAATCGATTGTTGCAATTGCAAAGAACCACGTGTTTCATGGACGAACCAAACACTTTAGTATAAAGCTTCATGTGGTGAGGGAGATGGAGCAGGCTCATGAAATTGAGCTGGTTCATTGCAATTGAGAAGATCAAATCGACATCTTCACCAAAGCCCTCAAAACAACTAGATTCACTCAATTGAGAAGAAAACTTGGTGTATCTTGCAAGGAGTCCAAGGAGGAGTGTTGAATTATGAACTCCATGCACCCCATGCAACGTCCAAAAGCCACTCAATCTTCATGGCTATCTGCTTGACAATATTTCATGTGAACTAAGTGCTTCATTCTAGTCTTTTGTGAACCAATGCCATTGTAACTTAGTTTGGTTTATTTTGAACCATGTTAGGTTGATATTTCATGTCATTTTGATGGTGACAAAGCTGATCAAATCAGCAAGATTAAGCTTGTAAGTTTTTTATTTCAAGTTTCCATAAGTTTAAGTGGGATTAGGTATGTTTAGGTAAAGATTTGATATGATTTACTTTGACTAAGCTTTTTATATATTGGCAATATATCTTTAATGTAATGTAATGAAATATTGGTGTAATTCATTCACACTTAAGCTCCATTTTCCTTAGCTTTCTTTTCTCTCAAAGAATTCTGTCATCTCTCTTTCTTTCTTCTTCAGCAAGTCTCGACACTTGCACTGCAAGTTACAGCCATACACAAGCTGCTATATGCTTCTAACTCCAACACTATCAAGTATGAAAGGCTTCCCATTTTCTGTTACATATGTGGTCTCAATGGACATACTACACAGAAATGTATTAGAAAAGAGGAACACCTTGAAAAGGGTAACCTAATTTTTTAATATGGCAGTTGGCTCAGAGCTCAATTAGGGGGGTCAACCCAGAATAGGGGGAATTGGCGAAACGAGGTTGAAATCTTGGAGAGAAAAACAAACTCAAGTGAAGAGAAAAATGGAAAAAAAGATGGGAATGAGACTGAAAATAATATGGCAATTCTAAAAGGAAAAGAAAAGGTCAGGTTTGGGGAAGAGGAGTCAGAATCTTGCTCTCCTATGGATAAGCGTCCAATACGATCAACACGTGATGAATGAGGCAAAATGAAGTGTAAACGTAAAAGAACAAAAGGAAGCAATGGGAGAACAACGAAGAGAGTCCGAATAGAATGGTTCGAAGGAAATTAATGTATAGTCTTTCACCTTGTAAGGCTGTGGTTGGTGACCAGCCCCGCCAAGAGCAATGAAAATATTTTGCTGGAACTGTCATGGGCTCAGGAACCCTACGACAGTTTGGGAACTTAGGCAACTCCTTGTTGCGAATAATCCTGATGTTATCTTTTTATGTGAAATAAAAATGCATTCTATGAACTTCACCCGTGTTCGTAATATTTGTAGGATGTCAGGTTGGCTGTGGACTCGGAAGGTCAATGAGGAGGTTTTGCGTTGATGTGGAAGGAAGGTGTTGATGTGGCTATTCAAAATTATTCCAGTCACCAATATTGATTCTCTTGTTAAAGTGGAGGGGCATAATAGTTTTAGGTTCACGGGGTATTATGGTTATGCTGATCTAAATTTAAGAAATCACTCTTGGGATATCCTTAGAACTGTGGGAAGCTTGGTTAGGGAGGATTGAATCGTTGGTGGCAACTTTAATGCTATTTTTAACGATGTTGAAAAATGTGGGGGTCGAAGGAAACCCAGGGTGACAATGGACGAGTTTAGAGATGTGATGGAGGAGCTGACTCTCATTGATATTAAAACTGATAAGGATTGGTTTACTTGGATTAATAATCGTGAAGGTAGTAGTATGATAAAAGAGAGGTTGGACAGATTCTTAATTTCTGCTAATGCTATTGATAATCTCCCCTTTCTTGCGACAAATGTGGTGAGACAAGCAAATTCTGATCATGATGCCATCTTGTTGGACACTGTGGGTCGTAAGCCTAGAGAGGAATTTAAAGACTTAAGGCTGTTTTTTAAATTTGATGCATGCTAGGCGAAAGAGAAAGAAGCCAAGGATCTTATTAAGCAAGCTTGGAGCAGTAATGAGCCTAGTATTATCGAGAAGCTTGAGAGGGTGCGTGAGGTGCTTGGCCCCTGGCAATATCGTCAGTACAGAAGAATATTCGTCAGTCGAATCGACAAGCTTATGGATGGCCCTTATTTGGAGTCTAATGCCAACATGTTGAAAATTTCTCATATCAAGCTGGGACATCTTTATGCTGAAGGAGAAAACTACTGGGCCCAAAGATCGCGCATTCAATGGCTTAAAGAGGGTGATAGAAATACTTAATTTTTCCACGTCCGGGCTAATAGCAGGTTAAAAAAGAATAAAATTGAAGGGCTGAAGGATTTAAATGGTAATTAGGTGAGTGATACAAGTAATATTTGTAGGGTTGCTTGGAATTATTTTCACAATATTTTTAAATCGGATGCCTCCAATCATGATGAAAATTACTTGAATTACATTAAAAGGAGTGTCACTGAGGATGTTAACAACATGTTGGCTAGACAAATTATGGATGACGAGATCCTTGAAGCTTTCAATCAAATGGACCCCACGTAAAGCCCCTGGTATTGATGGGCTCTCGAGTACTTTTTTTAAAGAGAATTGGGGTGTGGTGGGTAAAGATGTTCTTACTCTTTGTCATGATATTTTAGATGGTAAAAGGGATATTTCTAGCATTAATGATGCTATGATTGTCCTCATTCCTAATATAAAAGGACCTTAATGATATGACTAACTTTCGTCTTATTAACTTGTGCAGGGTTATCTACAAAATTATTTCTAAGGTTTTAGTAAATAGATTAAAGGTTTCTCTTCTTTCTTGTATCAGTGAATCAAAGTGCTTTTGTCTCAGGCCATATGATTTATGATAACATCCTTATTGCTCAAGAGTTGATGCACTATTTACAGAGTTCTAAAAATGGGCCAAACAAAGGTTTTGTCATCAAGCTTGATATGAATAAGGCTTATGTCTGCGTCGAGTGGAATTTTCTCGAGAAGGTTATGAAGAAAATGGGTTTTGAGGACAGTTGGTTTGAAAAAATCATGTGTTGTGTTCTGACGGTGAGGTATGTGGTTAAGTGCAACACGGTCATTTCGGAGGTTGTTATTCTCGAGAGGGGTCTGTCAAGGGGACCCCCTCCCCCCTTATTTCTTTTTATTTTGTATATATGGAGGCTTTCTCAAGAATGCTTATAAATGCTCAAGATGTTGGTTATATCCGCAGTATTCGAGCTAGTCAAAATGACCCTCATATTAACCATTTGTTTTTTACCGATGATGCTATTCTTTTTATTAGGAATAAAACAAATGAAGTCGAAGCTATTATGAATATTATTAGGGAGTTTGCGCAAGCATCGAGACAGCAAATTAACCTTGATAAATCCATGGTGTTTTTTAGCCCTAACAACCCCAAGGACCAAAGACAGTTTTATGGTGACATGCTTCATATGAGAGTGGTTGAAATTTTGGAGAATTATCTTGGCTTACCTCTCTACGTGGGGAAAAAGAAATCTATGGCTTTCCACAATATCCTTAACCGTTTTTCTTCCAGGACAAATAGTTGGTCCAAACGGCTCCTCTCTTACGGTGGTAAGAAGTCTTCATAAAATCTATCTTACAATCACTTCCGACTTATGCTTTATCTGTGTTTCTTGCTCCTAGGGGTACCTTAGAGGATATGCTTTCAAAAGTACGTCACTCGTGGTGGGCATGCAAAGAGAAATGGAGAGGTTGGGCAATGCTTGCTTGGGACAAAGTTTGCTTGACAAAAGGTATAAGAGGGCTCAGCTTTAGAGACCTACGACTTTTCAACTTGGCTCTCCTTGGTAGACAAGTTTGGAGGCTTCTTACTTTTAAAGACACTCTTTGCTATCGGGTGCTTAGCTCGAAATACTTCCCTAATGGTGATCTCTTCCATCCTAAAAGAGTTGATAAACCGTCTTATACTTGGTCTAGCATTTTTACGGCAGCAAAGGCACTTGAAAGTGGCTTTGGGTGGCAGGTTGGGGATGGTAACATCATTAAAATTTGTGACGATAATTGGGGTTTCGAAGGTCTGAACGGTGAGTCCCTGTGTTTCTTGGCTTCTACAATTCCTGAAAGAAAAGTCTGTGATTTGTGGATTAATAACTTCCCTAGCTGGAACAAGGATAGGGTCCGTGAGCTTTATGGTATTTTTTTGGGGGGTCAAATCTGTAATTTACCCATTATTTCAAATGGCCTGAATGACAGGATGATATGGTTTCATACCCCATGGCTTCTACACTTCTAAGTCTGTCTATTCGTGGCTTCTTCTCAAGCAAGTTGGCTTTGGTCCGCATAGATTTTTCTGGAAGACAATCTGGAAACTCAAGACACTTCCTAAAATGTGTTTTTGCGTGGAGATTAGGTCATGATCTACTTCCTACGAATGCAAAAATTTCCTCCATTCGACAGAACTTTAGAATGGATTGCCCTAGGTGTGGTGCTAGTGTAGAAACACTCATTCACGCCCTGAAAGATTTTCCTACTGCTCGTGCCATCCTCACCCTTGGTGGTTTATATGGTAGACTCCTTGATAAAGATTATCTCTATTGTGTTGATTGGCTTGAAGATGCTATGCGTATATTGGACAAAAAAGCTTTTGAAGACATTATAACGACGCTATGGAACAGCTAGAATAATCGAAATAATTTTGTCTTTCGAGGGAAGGAAGATGAAGCTCAGATCGTTTGGGAGAGGGCAAGAACGCTTAGTCATGATTTTCGGATTCATAATTTTGTGAATAAGCCGTTTCTTCCCTTAACCCCTGCTGTTCAAAAATGGGAGAAGCCACCGGTTGGTTCTGTGAAGATAAATGAGGATGCTACTGTCCTCAACAACAAAACAGGTTTTAGAGTGATTATCCGTGACTACGATGACTTTGTCCTTGGTGGTAGATGTGGCTTTAAGGAGGATTTAATGATGACACTACGGACGGAGTTATATGCGTTCCAAGAGGATCTCAATCTTGCCCCGTTCTCTTAATGTTGATAATGTCATTTTTGAAACAGACTGTGCCAGCTTAGTTAACAGATTCAAAAAGCGCAAAGCAGATACGATTATTGGTCATCGTACTAATGAGATCCATAAAACTTTAGAGCTGTTCACTAAAGCTGAAGTTAGGTGGGCCAACAGGAGCTGCAATAAAGCTACAGACTTTATTTTTAAATTTGCTCTTTTAATTAATTGCAACATGTTTTTTAGTATGGATTATCCTAAGGATATTGTAATTCATGATTCTTTTAATTGAGTTTTGACCTCTGGGTCTTTATTTTGTCAAAAAAATAAAATTCAAAATTTACATAAAAATTATTTTATATTGCTAATTAATTTACATAATTCAAAAAGTTTATTTTACAAAATATAATTTTATATTTGTAACATTCCAAAATAATTTCATTTAACTTACAATATATAATTTTACAACACGAGCAATTTTTTTAATATTAAAAAAAATTAAACGATTTTATTCAAGACCGACAATATTGTGTCTTAGAAATTTAAAAAATACAATGTTTAACCGCAACACTAGAAAGTTTCTTAGTGCTATTATCATGCAGTTCGAATACTGTTGATATTGATGATCTCACCCGTACAGTTCGATTTGAGATTTCGTAAAACCTTTGTACAACCTATTTTCTGCTCGGCCTACTCTACAATATTAAAAACCCAACAAACCAACCCAAAGACCCATTACAAACCCACTAAAAATTCAAATTAATCAGCCCAAACCCTAAGCCCACTACAAACCCAAAATCAGAAAAAGAACCTAAACCCTAGGTGCGCCGCACCTAGGGTCTTCAACGCTGGCCAGCGCGCTTGGCCAGTCCCATCCACCGCCCTCAGGCCACCGACGCCACTTGCACCGCCACTGGAACCTGCAAGCATTAAACGAGAAACGACAAAAAGCAAACAAGTTGTAAAGAATTTTAGGCTATAAAAGCCGAGGATTTTTCTTTGTAAAAGGTCGGTTTTTTTTTCGATTATCAATAACAACATAGAGATTCAAACAAAAACAAAAAAAATCAAAGAATAGCAAGCATTGATTAAACAAAAGGGCAGAGATTAAACACAAAGAAAACTCCTAAAAATCAAGAACAGAAACCGAAAGAAGGTAAAAATTATTATCATTTTCGGAAGTTTTTTTTTCTTCCCCCTTTCTCTCCATTTTCAGTATACATACCTATATTATTTTAAAAAAAAGAAATAAAAAAATAAAACTTTTACCTTTTTTAGGCTCCGACCAGACACGCGGCGCGCCTGACTGAGTGAGCATGCGGATGACGATCTGGAGCGGCGCGGATCCACCGACTCAGAGAGAAAAAAAACAAAGGGATTAGTTTTTTTTTTTTAAACAAGCAGCTGAAATGGTATTTTTGTTGTTGTTTATTTTTGCTTTTATAAGCATTGCAAAGCGACGTCGTTTTGGCTGGCGTCCATAAGCCCCAAAACGACGTCGTTTCAGGCCTCCGACCCGATTACCTGACCCGCTCCAGGTAGGATCCGCGTGTTTTTAACAAAGGGGGAATTTACGCGCATGATCCCTCCGCCTTTTCGAATCTTGCAATCGAGTTTTCACTTTTTAATTTCGCCCAAAATTTTAACGCAGATTTTAAATTTAATCCATTTAAACAACTGCGTTTAAAGGACTCTTCAGGTAAATTGCGCTCTCGTCCCCGAGGTAACGTGGCGTCTCAAATAAGTCCTTTCTTTTTATTTTCGAATTAGCCCTGAATTTCCGTTTTAAATTCAATTTAGCCTGTTTTAATTATTTTGCAATTTTCATTTATTATTACTATTATTTAACATTTTATTTTCATTACTATTAATTATTTATCATTATTATTATTATTTTATTATTACTATATTATACTATTATTAATAGTATTACCACTCCCATTTTATTATTATTACCATCATTATTTTATTTTATTATCACTACTATTATTTTATTTTCATTATTATTGTTATTACTATTATTATATCATTATTTTTATATATATCTATATTTTTTTTATTACTATCATTTCTATTATTACTTTGTAACCATACTATTACTATTATTTGATATTGTTATTATTATATATTTATTATTATTAGTATGATTATATTTACTATATCTACATCTATATTTATTTTCTTAGGTTTAACACTATATTATTAAATAAAAAAATACATTCTATAAAATTACTATATTTCATCAAAAGGTTTTTAAAATAAGGCAATGTTTTGTATTTAGAAATTCGGAGAATAGTGCCCTAACGTGCTAGATTTCGATTTTCCGTTTGACTAAATAACTAAACATCCTTTTAATAAACTTCGTAAATCACGAGATAACTTTGATTACGAGGGTTCAGAATATCGTGTCCTAACGTGCTGGATGTGATATTTGTATCCTTTCGAAACAAAGAAATCTCAAATTTCAACTCAAAATTGTTCACGTTTTTAAATCATGTTTTCAAATCTCTTTTTTTAATTTTCAACTTTCGACATTAATACATTAAATAATCAATTTGGTACCAATTTTGGGCGTGACGAGGGTGCTAACCCTTCCTCGTGCGTAACCGATTCCCGAACCCATTTTCTGAGTTTCGTAGACTAAAATCGTTGTTTTGATAAATCAAATTGTTTATTAAAAACAACCGTTTTACGAGATGACCCGATCACACATCAACAAAAAGGATTGGTGGCGACTCCCTGTTTTATTTTCGTTTTTTTCCAAAACCCTAGTCGATCCACGTTTTCAAAAAAATGGTTACGACAGCTTGGCGACTCCACTGGGGACTTCAATAAGAGAGTCAGGCCATAAATTGATTAATTTTTGTCTTTTGTCGAAATTTGAAGATCTGATTTGAATTCACATTTTTTGCATCCGTCATTTTTGGTGGTCTTTATCATAATGTGTTAGGCCTGTTAATTTATCTTCACACATTGCATTGCATGGCCGCTCGGTCACACCCTTTTAAGTGGGAGTGAGAAGCTATGCCTTCGTGAGGTTTTCACCTCCGTGCAGGATAGTGGATCACTTTCGGAATACATCCGTACCTATGTCTTCGTGAGATTTTCATCTCCGTACAGCCATAGGGAAATGTATTCCCCTAAACTGAACTCGGTTCATATGAGCCTATAACGGGTGAGGATCGAGGAATCTGCTGGTTCAGGTACCTTTACTCTAGAACCGAACCCCCATATAGCAAGTCTTAAGAACCCACCCTAGGTAGAGCTACTCCGAACCCCTAGTGGTCACCTGGATAGGTACTCTATTTTTGTTTATTTCTCCTGTCTAACATGTTTTCTTTTGTTTTGATTGCATTACATCATCATCATAGAAAGGAGGTGTTGATTCATATTCGATTGCTAAATAGAAGAGTTTGTTATAAGGAAATAGATTTTTTGATAAAGTGGATTATAATATGGTCGTCCGAATATAGTCCAAATAAACAACGAGAGAGGGCTGATAGTCCGCAGAAGAATACAAGACTTTGCCCGAGGATTCAAGCCGACAAGGATTATTCGAGAGTTATCATGTCTCAATTTTCTTAGAGAAGCTTATGAATATCGCGGAGGATAAGCGAGTGAAGAGGTACGGCCTGAACCAAGCAACAAGGAGCTAGAAGAGGCATCTATTGAGAAAGTTCACGGGACACGACCATAACATCATGATACAGAAGAAAAGGATTGGTGTTTTCACCTAGACTATGAGGACAAAGCCGTATATGCAATCCGTTTTATGTAAAGAAATTTATTTTCTAGAAAAGTTCTTCTAATGGAATTGAATTCATAATCAACGCCTCTCTTTCCTTTTGCATTCATGCATTTGCATTGCATTTCATGCATTTGCATTACATCATATCACATGCATTAAAATTTGTAGAAAGACCCTAATTAGTTGAAGTTATTTCAGAAAAAAAAGAGAGAGAAAGAGAGAAAAGGAAAATCTGGAAACCGAGCATCATTACGGTACACGACACAAAACAAAAGTAATGGATCAAAGATTAGAAAGATTAGAGCAGATGCAAAAAGACATACAAGATCAAATGCAAGAGCAATTAGCCAAAATACAACAAGACATGATGGAACAGATGCAAGAATCCCAAAATAGTATGATAAGCCGTTTGCGCGATTCTTTCAAGCAAAGAACGTGAAAAGGAAAGGGCTGCTTTGTTAGTTCAGGGAATGATAATGACGACCCTGTCTACCCTCTAGGTTTTACCCCGCCAAACACTCAAGCACAACCAAATATGCATCCCCAAAGGACGCCTGTTACCATCAGGCCGCAGCATCAGGCCGATACCGCGATACCTGCGCACCTTCCGACAGGCTCAGGTTCTAACTCAGGAGATAGTCCAGCTAACCCTGTGGTCCCCAATCTCGATGAAATGATAGAAATAGACAAGGCAAGGGTGGACCTGCCAAGACAACTCGAGGACCGGTGCAAGTAGTTAGAAGAGAAGTTCAAAGCAATAGAGACTGCTAACTACCGTTACGGGGTAGATGCTAAGGACTTAAGTTTGGTCCCGGACTTGGTACTTCCGCCAAAGTTTAAAACCTCGGATTTTGAAAAGTACAATGGGACTAGCTGTCCCGAAGCGCATATCACGATGTTCTGTCGACAGATGGTGGGACACGTTAATAATGACCAATTACTGATTCACTATTTTCAGGACAGTTTAGCCGGGTCTGCGGCCAAATGGTACAATCAGCTCAGTCGTGCCCAGATTAAGACATGAAAGGACCTGGCACAGGCCTTCATGAAACATTATGGCCACGTGGCTGACATAGCTCCCGACAGGATCACGCTGCAAAATATGGAGAAAAAGCCAAGCGAGAGCTTCAGACAATATGCCCAGCGGTGGAGGGAGGTGGCGACGCAAGTCCAACCACCACTCTTAGAGAAAGAGACGACCATGCTCTTTATTAATACAATGAAAGCCCCATTTATCACTCATATGCTAGGAAGCGCTACAAAGAGCTTCTCGGACATTGTAATGACTGGAGAAATGATTGAGAATGCCATAAAAATGGAAGGATAGAGGCAGGAGAAAGTGACAAGAGAATGGTCACAAGGAAGAAAGAAAATGAAGTGAATAATACGAACATGGGGTACTCAAAGTCGATTACTGTTAATCAGCCAAAAACAGTGACTACTGGGTATCAGGGTTCATCAAGAAAAGAATCTTGCACAAGGCAAAACACGAAAAAACTCTAATTTACGCCGATCTCAATGACGTATAAGGAGTTGTATCAAAGTTTATTTGATGCGCACGTTGTGTCCCCCCACTATCCAAAACCGATGCAACCTCCATACCCAAAATGGTATGACCCAAACGTTCAGTGTGAGTACCACGCAGGGATCACGGGGCATTCGATAGAAAAATACCTTACTTTCAAGAAATTGGTGGAAAATTTCATCAACATGGGTATTGTGAAGTTGGATGACGAAGCAGTAAAATGTGGTAATTGAAAGTAGGGGCAAGAGAGTTGCGTTTCCTTGAAGAAGTCATCAGAAGCCTAGAAATCGAGAAATCAGAACACCAATGGCATATCCGAAGAGGGAACCGAGGAATAAAAAGTTTTCCGAGCATATGCCTTTATGTACTTGAGAGTGTTTTGAACAATGAGACTGTGGAAGAAACATGTATTTTTAAAGCTAATCTAGAGTAATGTGCAAAACACATTTGTTGCTCTAAGCCTAGAAGCAATAAGATTTCTTTTGTGAAGTAGGCTTGTGTCCAGAATTTTTATTTCAATAAAATGCATCTTTCTAAGTAAATATTTTCATTCTTTACATTTCATACTGTACATTTTTTTGTCATTCTTTATTCATGACCATATCATACAAATAATCATCCTTAGAATCATTTATTCTCTGAATTTTCTGCCTTCGTACCTAGGTACCCAAATATCAACGACATGAGCGACGTTGTTACTGACTCCCTTTTTGGAATGAGATATGGGTCTAGGGGATCTAAGGACTTTGAAGATGACGGAGATTGTAGCCTATCTTTTGATTTTTTAAGGATGGTAGAACGAGTGAAAATAGACTCTACTTTGCAAAAGGTCGTGTACTTTTTATGAGCTTAGGAAAAGGGGTAAAGATCGAAGCCTAATTCATCACAGAAATAAGACGAGACATCATTGAGTTGTTTTCAATAATTCAAAGATGTTTTCACACAATCATATCAAGGCACACCAGGCAACTGAAACGTGGGTATGCTGTTAAGATTGGTGTTTAAAGAACCCACGTTAGTGGTTCTACAACAGCCATGCTAATCAAGAGGTTAGGGCTACTGGTTTACCAAGAAAGGGAAATTGCATCATTTACGCCGTAAATGCCGAATTGAGGAAGACAAGACTTATGTGCCTCCTCCATTTTCCCTATATGAGGCATGGACGTTATCAAGCCAATCTCCTCAAAAGCTTTTAGCCAACATCGATTCATATTCATGGTCATTGGTTACTTCACCAAAAGGGTGAAAGTCGCTTCTTATGCCAATCTTATAATGTCGACAGTCTTCAAACCCCACTCTAAAAAAAAAAAAAAGAGAATCATTGGAAAAATGATCAAGATTTGTAAAGATTGGCATATAGAAGTTACGTTTACCCTTTACGCTTATTAAACATCGGCCAGGACCTTCGTCGAGGCAGTACCTTTCTCATTGGTTCATGAAATGGAAGTGATTTTGCCCATTGAAGTCGAGATTCCTTTTCTTCGAGTCTTGTCAAGAGTTAAAATTGGATGAGGCAGAATGGATCCAATATGATCAGTTTAATTTGAAGAGAAAATGTTAAAAGTTATCTGTCACGGTCAGATGATGCGAGCTTAAAACAAAAATGTTCGCCCTAGAAAATTTTATGATATGGCTTTGAAGAAAATTTTTCCCATGCAAAAGGGACTTCAGAAGAAAATGGATGCCAAACTTGGAAGGACCTTATGCAACAAAGAAGGCCTGTTCTGGGGAAGCATGGATATTGACCGAGATAGATATCAAGGACCTATCCAATCCGGTGAATCCAGATTCAATATAATTTTTTTATAAAAAAAAAGAGGGAAAAATGAGAGGCCAAGGCGAAAACTCGCAAAGGGCGCTTTGAGACCAAAGGGGATTTGAGTTGAAAACCCGAAAAGGGTGGCTCAAATTTTAATCGAGAGTGGGGCATACAGTAGTCTTGCTACGCTTGAATTAACAATGAAAAAGTATGTTACGTCTTGGGGGCATCGACAAAGTACTCCGGATCCCCTAAACACATATTGAGCTTAAAATGGTCATCAAGAAGTTTGAACAGAGAAGCTCAGGCTGTGATATCTGGGGCACCTAGTTTCCATTTTAAATTTGTTATTTATGATTATCTTATTCTTTTCAAAATACACCACCAATAAATTTCTTTCTTGATTGCATTTGCTAGCTTTGATTAACTTGTTTGTTTCGAGCTATGCTCTCAATCAATTTCCTTCTTGCCCAAAGTTATGATCTTTTTCAAGTATTTCGCATTGAAATAACGATCAGTGGATCAATAATACTTTCATGAAAGGAGTTTCGCATATTACTCTAAAAACTTCTGAATAACATAAGAGCCTGAAACAAGATTATTGTTTAGGATTCACCGAGCTTAAGGGTTGGAAATATTTGAGTCCGAAATAAGGTTATCTTTTTGGATTTTGTCAAAAATGGTGATTGAACAAAATGGCATGATATTACGTCAGAGAGCTATATCAACTCAAGCGTAAAAGGGGAATCATTCTCCAGAAAAATGATATTCTGCATCCATACGAATATCATGAATACACATCTGGGCGGATTTCCCAGGGATGGATCAGATGATTGAACAAGTTCTCTACCCCTGAATGGCGGTGGGATGGATTGGAAAAGTTTCACCTCCCTGAACCATAGTAAGATGGTACAAGCCCCAGGTCCCAGAGGTATCACGGTGAACTTTGAAGTTATAGTGGGGCAAACCAGTTGAGTGAAATATGATCGTTTCTACGGGTTTGCTGTCAAAATACCAGCCGAGCAAGAAGGCAGCATAATACGTCAGGGATAAAGCCTTGATGAATAACAACGACACCTTAAACATTTAACAAAGGATCATTCTCATGACATTCTGCATTCATGCAAATGTCATCCATAGTCATTTAGTTAGGAGCATTCGATTCATTCTGATCATTACATCCCAATCATTGTAAAAAGACCATTCTCATGACATTCTGCATTCAAGCAAATGTCGTCCATAACACATGTAGTTAGGAGGCTTTGAGTCATTCCGATCATAGCATACTCATCATTTGCATAAGCATAAGCACATAAAATTAATTCTACAAGACAAGCTCCTCAAAGAACGGTGTAGCAATATCGTAGATTTCAGATTTTGTTCCCTAGAGATGATAGTGGAGTAGACTGAAGATTGAAGTCTTCCTGAGATAGCAAGGAAGCAAATTGGAAAGTTCAGATTTTGTTCCCTCGAGATGGTAGTGGAGCAGACTGAAGATTGAAGTCTTCCTGAAGATAGTAAGGAAGCAAATTGAAAAGTTCAGATTTTGTTCCCTAGAGATGATAGTGGAGCAGACTGAAGATTGAAGTCTTTCTGAAGATAGTAAGGAAACAAATTGAAAAGTTCAGATTTTGTTCCCTAGAGATGATAGTGGAGCAGACTGAAGATTGAAGTCTTCCTGAAGA
Source organism: Gossypium sturtianum (assembly GCA_025698515.1). Taxonomy (NCBI): domain Eukaryota; kingdom Viridiplantae; phylum Streptophyta; class Magnoliopsida; order Malvales; family Malvaceae; genus Gossypium; species Gossypium sturtianum. The sequence continues at coordinate 117,334,827 of CM046948.1, read as the reverse complement.
TAGTAAGGAAGCAAATTGAAAAGTTCAGATTTTTTTTCCTAGAGATGATAGTGGAGCAGACTGAAGATTGAAGTCTTCCTGAAGATAGTAAGAAAGCAAATTGGAAAGTTCAGATTTATTTCCTCGAAGTTCCAGTGGAGTAGGTTGAGATTACAAATCCCGCCTCCCTGAGTTTACAATGAGGATCAATCCTTATTTCTTAGAAGTTCCAGTAGAGAAGATGGAAACTACGAATCTCTTCTCCCTGAATTCTTATTTCCTCGAAGTTTCAGTGGAGTAGGTTGAGATTACAAATCCCGTCTCCCTGAGTTTACAATGAGGATAAACTCTTATTTCTTTGAAGTTTCAGTAGAGAAGATGGAAACTACGAATCTCTTCTCCCTGAATTCTCATTTCCTCGAAGTTCCAGTGGAGTAGGTTGAGATTACAAATCCCGTCTCCCTGAGTTTACAATGAGGATAAACTCTTATTTCTTTAAAGTTTCAGTAGAGAAGATGGAAACTACGAATCTCTTCTCCCTGAATTCTCATTTCCTCAAAGTTCCAATAGACTAGGTTGAGATTACAAATCCCGTCTCCCATAGTTTACAATGAGGATAAACTCTTATTTCTTTGAAGTTTCAGTAGAGAAGATGGAAACTACGAATCTCTTCTCCCTGAATGCTCATTTCCTCGAAGTTCCAATAGAGTAGGTTGAGATTACAAATCTCGTCTCCCTGAGTTTACAATGAGGATAAACTCTTATTTCTTTGAAGTTTCAGTAGAGAAGATTGAAACTACGAATCTCTTCCCCCTGAATTCTTATTTCCTCGAAGTTCCAGTGGAGTAGGTTGAGATTACAAATCCCGCCTCCCTGAGTTTACAATGAGGATAAATCCTAATTTCTTTAGAGTTTTAGTAGAGAAGATAGAAACTACGAATCTCTTCTCCCTGAATTCTTATTTCCTCAAAGTTCCAGTGGAGTAGGTTGAGATTACAAATCCCGCCTCCTTGAGTTTACAATGAGGATAAATCCTTATTTCTTTAAAGTTTCAGCAGAGAAGATTGAGGTTACGAATCTCTTCTCCCTGAATTCTTATCCTGAAGTCACAGTGGAGCAAGTTTAAAATAAACAAATCTCATCCCCTCGAAGTTGCAGCAGGAGTAAATTGAAGCTACAGGTCCTATCTCGCTGAAGTAGCGGTGGAGTGGATCGAAGCGACAAGATGCGGTGGACCGGAATGAGGCTACTTGAAGAAGAGAAGCACCAAAAAGGACAGGACTCTGTAAGACTGGGCAAAATGGGTCTTTCTTAAAAGTCTTTGCTCCATTCCCGTTACACGACAACGAGCAAAGAGGGGCAGCTGTACAACCCATTTTCTGCCCGGCCTACTCTACAATATTAAAAACCCAACAAACCAGCCCAAAGACCCATTACAAACCCACTAAAAATTCAAATTAATCAGCCCAAACCCTAAGCCCACTACAAACCCAAAATCAGAAAAAGAACCTAAACCCTAGGTGCGCCGCACCTAGGGTCTTCTAACGCCTGGCTTCTGACGCTGCCAGCAGTCCCATCCACCGCCCTCAGGCCACCGACGCCACTTGCACCGCCACTGGAACCTGCAAGCATTAAACGAGAAACGACAGAAAGCAAACAAGTTGTAAAGAATTTTAGGCTATAAAAGCCGAGGATTTTTCTTTATAAAAGGTCGGTTTTTTTTATTATCAATAGCAACATAGAGATTCAAACAAAAACAAAAAAATCAAAGAATAGCAAGCATTGATTAAAAAAAAGGGTAGAGATTAAACACAAAGAAAACTCCTAAAAATCAAGAACAGAAACTGAAAGAAGGTAAAATTTTTTATCATTTTCGAAAGTTTTTTTTTTCTTTCCCCTTTCTCTCCATTTTCAGTATACATACCTATATTATTTAAAAAAGGAAATAAAAAAATAAAACTTTTACCTTTTTCGGGCTCCGGCCGCCGTACACGGCGGCGCCGGCGACGGAGCCCGCGGCGGATGACGACCGGAGCGGCGTCGGATCCCTGGACCTACAGAGAGAAAAAAAAACAAAGGGATTAGTTTTTTTATTTAAAACAAGCAGCTGAAATGGTATTTTTTTTTTGTTTATTTTTGCTTTTATAAGCATTGCAAAACGACGTCGTTTAGGCCGGCGTCCATAAGCCCCAAAACGACGTCGTTTCAGGCCTCCGACCCGATTACCCGACCCGCTCCAGGTAGGATCCGCGTGTTTTTAACAAAGGGGGAATTTGCGCGCGCAGTCCCTCCGCCTTTTCAAAATCTTGCAATCAGGTTTTCACTTTTTTTAATTTCGCCCCAAAATTTTAACGCAGTTTTAAATTTAATCCATTTAAACACTGCGTTTAAAGGACTCGGGTAAATTGCGCTTCTCGTCCCTCAGGTAACCCGCGCGTCTCAAATAAGTCCTTTCTTTTTTTATTTTCGAATTAGCCCTAAATTTCCGTTTTAAATTCAATTTAGCCCGTTTTAATTATTTTGCAATTTTCATTTATTATTACTATTATTTAACATTTTATTTTCATTACTATTAATTATTTATCATTATTATTATTATTTTATTATTACTATATTATACTATTATTAATAGTATTACCACTCCCATTTTATTATTATTACCATCATTATTTTATTTTATTATCACTACTATTATTTTATTTTCATTATTATTGTTATTACTATTATTATATCATTATTTTTATATATATCTATATTTTTTTTATTACTATCATTTCTATTATTACTTTGTAACCATACTATTACTATTATTTGATATTGTTATTATTATATATTTATTATTATTAGTATGATTATATTTACTATATCTACATCTATATTTATTTTCTTAGGTTTAGCACTATATTATTAAATAAAAAAATACATTCTATAAAATTACTATATTTCATCAAAAGGTTTTTAAAATAAGGCAATGTTTTGTATTTAGAAATTTGGAGAATAGTGCCCTAACGTGCTGGGTTTTGATTTTCCGTTTGACTAAATAACTAAACATCCTTTTAATAAACTTCGTAAATCACGAGATAACTTTGATTACGAGGGTTCAGAATATCGTGTCCTAACGTGCTGGATGTGATATTTGTATCCTTTCGGAACAAAGAAATCTCAAATTTCAACTCAAAATTGTTCACGTTTTTAAATCATGTTTTCAAATCTCTTTTTTTAATTTTCAACTTTCAACATTAAGACATTAAATAATCAATTTGGTACCAATTTTGGGCGTGACGATGGTGCTAACCCTTCCTCGTGCGTAACCGACTCCCGAACCCATTTTCTGAGTTTCGTAGACTAAAATCGTTGTTTTGATAAATCAAATTGTTTATTAAAAACAACCGTTTTACGAGGTGACCCGATCACACCTTAACAAAAAGGATTGGTGGCAACTCCCTGTTTTATTTTCGTTTTTTTCCAAAACCCTAGTCGATCCACGTTTTCAAAAAAACGGTTACGACAACCTTCAAACATCCCGTTGACTTAGACAATCTCAAATAATCTACTCGTTGGTTGCATAACCAATTTGAACCCATTACCGAATAAATAATTGGCAGCAAAAAATAACCATTAAACATAAAAGCATAAAAAACACTCATCATCTCTCTCCCATTCATCCTCTAACATGATATAATTAAAAAAAAAATTCTTCAACTAAGACTAATCTGTCATTGGAGTTATATATAGCTATTTGATCACGCCAAAGAGAATGACTTCACCAAATAAAATATCATTTTTTATTTTAAATTAAAAAAGAAAAATGGTGACTAATTACACTAGTGGCGCCATTCTATATGGCTCTATCAAATAAAATAACATTTTTTACATTTAAAAAAACTAAAAAAAAACAAACAACCTGGCATAAAGTGGTGGCGCCATTTAGAATGACTCTGCCAAATAAAGTAACATTTTTTTTAAATTAAGAAAAAACTAAAAAAATAATATCCTGACATAAAATTAAAATGGCTCCACCACTATTATTTATTTTTTGGCCCCCCAATTATTGAGAAATACCAGTATTTCCTTGGTATTTATATAGGTGGCGCCATTCATTATGACTCTACCAAAAAAATAATTTTTTAAACTTATGATTGACGTAGCATGCTAGTGGCGCCAATCTCTTTGGCTCTACCACTTTTTATTATTTATTTCAGGTCATTTATGTACATAATCAAGAAAGTGGGTCATTTTTTTGTAATTTATTAAAATTTTAGGGTCATTTTAATAAAAAGCCCATATTTTCACATTTCTACCAATTTCCTCTCTTTGTTTTTTTTTTTTTTTCTCCATCATGTTAGACAAGTCACCAGATTTCACAACTAGGAGCAGCCCCCTCTTCTCCAATCTCCTGCAATTTGCTGCAACTAGTAACCTCCATTCAACGCTTTTTCTTCTCTCTATTTATTTTGAGTTTTTTTTTTTTTTGTACTTAATTGGATTTTTATTTCAATATGATAGTTATTTTTGTTTATGTTTTAATTAATTTGATTTTTGTTCCTGATTTTATTTTTGTTCAAATTTGATAAATTAGGACGTGGTTGAATAGTCTATAGCTAGTCAAAATATTGAGCCCATACTCTTTACTTTTAGCATATCAAATGTAATTGCTGAATTTATGTTCTTTACTTGAAGAAATATTCTGAAGTTTCTGTGTAATGGTCATCGAAAGTGCAGAAAGAAAAAACTGAAATTCTGATTCATTCTTCAGAAATTTAATTGATGATATTTGCATTGGTTCGATCTTATTTTTAAATGAAGACATGCCTTATTTCTGTTTTGTCTTCACTTTCAAGTAACATTGATCCCTCTACTAATTTTCATATTTCTGGTTCGAGATTTTCAACCCCACTGTTGTTAAAGATCATTTGAAGAAATATTTTTGGCACTCATCTTTGGAAGCTTGATCTTGTGTTCCCTTAAAAAATTAAAAAGAGGAAATCAGTTAGAGTGGTGTAAGTTCTTTCACAAGTTAATGCATCTGTTATAACTCGGACAGTATTATCAATTATGCTTTATGTTTGCAGGTCATCTAAGTTTTCTCTATATTACATAGTCGAGTTTGATTAATGGGAGTTTTTTAAGGTAGAACCCTTCATATATGTGACCATATTTAATCTTAATTTTGTAGGGGAACCTTGTGGATGTATCATTGCATGCTTGAGACCAATTGTTTCCTCAAATTAATATAACCTTTCTTGGACACATGGTTTCTTTGTTTTTGCTAATAGGAGAAGTAGAAAATGATCTTCTTTATTCTATTTCTATATATAGTAACTTGGTTGTCTATCTGGTTTTTGCTTGATAAGAGACCATTATATTAGATCCATTCTTAATATTTTTCTTTATTTATCTACTTTTAAAGTATTTATAGATTCTATTGGAGCTTTATTGAAAGCCTACCATACCCCAAATGTTCTAATCCTATTTCTTTTTATTTCAAACATCTATGAGGAGGATATTTACATTATGTAATAAGCTTGTTAAGCCGACAACTTGTATTGTCTTTTACTCTTTTGTAAACCTTTGTTATATAATATTTTGAATAACATTTTATTTGAGAATCAATAAGGAAATGTTTATCATTTCTTGACATTATTGTAATATATTAAGTGGTCATAATTTTGCTATGACACAACCATATTTAATTAGGTGATGAAAAAGTTGTAATAATGATAAGATTCACATCATGTGCCAATACATACTAGTGACGATTCCAATTTGACACTAAATGAACATTTAATGACGTTATTTTATCATATTAGGTGATATATTATGTTATTGACAATGTGACAATGTCTCTTTCGTCGCTAATATGTTGAATTTATTATTTATTATTAGTGATCTTATTTTTGTGTGTAATTTGGTGAGTTGTCACCAAATATTGATTACAAGATGACTTTATACATTAATATCACCTTATTGTCGGTAATACATGACAATAATAAAGATATCATCATTGTTGACTTTGAGTGACATATCTAACGTGATGAATGTCGTGACATCTATTTTTGTGTCACAAAATACAAGTGGTGACGTTTATTGATGTTATTTAGATGCCACTAATGCATAAATTTTTTGGTGGTTCAAGGGGTAACTTAAATTCATTGCTGACGGTAAGAATGAAGTCATGAATTATATCATGAGAATCATTAAAGAAATATAAAAGAAATTATTTATAAGTAAAACTAATTAGAATAATAGGTTATAATGCAAAAAAAATTGGATTAAAATATAAAAGAAAAAAATTATTCATATGAAAGTTAATATAATTAAATTAAATTTAAATATTTAATATGTAGTTGTATAAAAAATATTTAAAAGAAAAGAAACAGAAAGTAAAAAGATAAGATAAAAACAAAATTGTTATGAAATACATGATAAAGAGAGCAAATAACAAGAGAAATACGTATGAATTTTATTGATCAATGGGAATGAATACAATACTTCTCCAAAATCCATATTTATAGATATAAGAAGTATAAATAAAATAAAAATCTACTTTTAATGAACATTAGACTTCTAATGTGTAACAAACTTACCTTAATTTTGATGATAAAATATTCATAACAAAAACATAATTATCATTGACAATAATTCTTTTCAAATAAAGTTATAGAGAATAAGGTTTTAGCTTGAGGCTTTAGATCTCAAGTTCGATTCTCACTCATTGTAAACTAAATATGTGAAAATTAGGGAATAAATTTTTTTTCTTCATATTTTCAAAAATTAGAAAATTTTAATTTTAAAATTAAGTGATGAATTGATATTGGTTCAAATCCATATAAACACAAATATATAAATATCTTCAATTGTTTTCAAATATCAAATCCCATACCCTAATTCTAGAGTTGTCCATGGGCAGTTCGAGTCGCAGTCTGGTTCCAAAAAAATTTCAAGCCTAGGCTCATTTTCGGGTTAGCCTGGCTTGGTCCATAAGCTAGTTTTACTCAATGTTTTTGGAACCAAACCGATAGTCAAACCAATTAGACCACCGATTCTTCGTTTGACCAGTTCATCCAGTCCAAAGTAAACAAATTATTAAAAGTTCAAGAAAATAATAACTAATAAGATTCGGTTCAACTAGTCTGTATTGGTTCCTAGGTCAACTAATTTTTTTGCCACTCTCTATATCGGCACCCTAACCGGTCCAGTCCAATTTAGACAACATTAGTTTTATTATTCATAATATCAATAAAAAATAAAAAAATATGTTTTTTATATTCATATTTACATATATTTTATAGAATATATTTTTACATTAATATTTATATATTTTTATAATTAAATTTAAATTTTAAAAAATGTTTTTTTAATTATTTAAATCAAATTCAAATCATCCCTTGATAAAATGAAAATCCTTGTCTAAACCTTATTCAAGTCGGGTTGGGTAGGCTACCTTATCCTTGGACAGCTCTACTTGGTTTAAATCCATATAAATGTAAAAAAAATATTTTATTTCATTTATCATCTTTCTAATAAAATAGGTACTCAAATTATTTTCATATTTCCATTTTTGAAAATTAATATATTGGCAAAAATTAAAGAATAAAAATATTTTTTTAAAAATATATAAAAATAAAAAAATTATCAAATTTGACATAGTTTGTTCCTCCTACTTTCAAATTGATAAACCTTATTATCATTAAAGTGATGACATTTTTATTTTCTAAAACAACCTTAAACATTTAACTGACATGTCAGTTTATTAATTTATTATAAATTGAATATAATTATTTAAAATTTAATTTTGATTGTGATTAAATAACAATAAAAAAAATTCTACGTCATTATTTTAGCCACAATAATAATATTATCAATTTAAATTTACTAATAATATTATAAATATAAAGAGATTGATTATACCAATTTAGTGTAAAAAAATAATATAAAATTTTAGCATAATAAAAATACACCCAAAAAGATCCAAAAGATGTTGTGCTAGAATGGAGTTATAGGTATGGACAAGTTTTTTTGAAACAGTAATTAAAGTTCTCCTTGAGCATCCAAATGATATGAGTTCAAACATTCTAGAAAAATATTCAAAAACCATTTGATGTATTTGCTAATAAAAGTTAGCATGAATCATCATTAATCTCATAATGCTGAATTTCTTGAACTCTGCATGATCTTTCCTCTCTATTTCTCAACTTTTGCAACGGAATCTTGCACTATTCAATAACAAATTTATTAAAAAAAAGTTATTATAAGACTTATTAAAGTAGTTAGTATTTTGTTTTATTTTAATATTGGTAGGTATGACGTGGGTTTTTTACTTGAATATATTAAAAAAAAAATTAAATACCCAAATAGGTTGTCAGCTAGATTATTTATAAAAATGGTACGTTTTTTTTAGTCACGCCTATCTGACAGGCGCGACTCTTTTTTATATTAAAATATATTTTTTATTTTTAAATAAAATATTAATTTTTTTCCGGATCAGTATATGACTCGTGTATATATACGAAAATAATATACAGGTTGAGCCTATCTGATAGGCGCGACTAGTTGAGCCTATCTCAGAGAGGCGAATGGTGGGACCCACAGAAGCGTCTGTCGCTTAATTTTTCCCCTATATATACCCCCGAAAATCAAATGAGCAACAAACACAAAATTTAGCAGAACGGAAATAAGAAGATAAGGAGAAGAAAAAAAGAAAGGAAAACAAAAAGAAGGATAAGGTATTTTAGTTTATTTCTTTTTAAATAGAATGTAGAGTTTTGTTAGTAATTTTATTATTAGAAAGTTATTTTGTTAGGTTATTAATTTTGTTAGCTTCTGAATGAAAAAGTTTGCATTAAAAATTTTATGTAATTTTTTTGCTATTCGAAACTATTTTGAGAATTTTGAATTTTTTTAACAGATCTAGTATTGAAGATGGAGAATCAGTTTTTCGTATGTGTTTATTTCGATGGATAAATTTTGACAACAACCGTGGGATGTATATTTGAATGTCGCAAACAAGTAGTAATGAGATTTAATAAAAATATCTCGTTTGATTATATGAAGGGAAAAATAAGTGAAAAAATTTATAGACATTGTGGGAGAAGGATCTCGAAACTTTTTCTACAAGTTTCCAGTTTCGACGGATCCCATAAAATTCACCGAAATGGAACTTGTAGACGATGAAGACGTGGAGATAATGGTCACTCTTTATTCTGGGACTCGGAGCAACCAAAATGCACCGATTCAGTTATTTGCTGAGATAGCTGGTGTGGAGGCAACTGAAGATCCCACTCCATTAGGTGAAGAAGATGGAGCTCAAGAGCCGTGTATGGTGGTTCCGATATCGTATGTTGATAGTCAATCAACTATACACGGGATCGACATTGATCTTAATGTTGCACCCGAGACTGATGTGGTTGGTGATGATGTATACTAGTGATCCTTTTGATCACGAAGTTGATAGTGAGAATGATCCCGACGTGGACGAGGTCCCGGATGATATTGACGACGAAGGCGTGAATGAGGATGGAAACGTTAACGCTTCTTCAGTCGGGAACCAGATTCGTCGTATTGTGATACATAATAATACTGGGGCACACATGTCTCGGATAGACCCCGATGTGGCGCACGCAGCTGAGTTTCTGGAGTACCCTAAAATACTACCTGTTCACCGGATGGCCGTATATTCTGATCCTGAGGAGTTGTTCGTAGGCCAGAGATTCGAAAGTAAGGAAGAATGCGTATTTGCCATTAAGCGGTATAGCATGAATATATCAGTAGATTACAAAGTCTTCGTGTCTAAACCGACATTATATATTGGAGAGTGTTGGAGGTCGGCGGAAAGCTGCAATTGGCGGATACAAGCTGCATTTATCCAGAAGTCGCAGATGTGGGAGATACGAAAATTTGTTGGGCCTCACACATGCACTTCAACACGTATGACAGAAGATCATCAAAAACTTGATTCCAAAAATATCTGTACGTGCATCATGCCAATGGTGAAAGACATGCCGACCATTAAAGTTTCGGTACTGATTGTCGAAATGCAGGCACTATTCCAGTATTGAGTATCATACCGGAAGGCATAGATAGCTAAACAAATGGCAATGGAGCAATTGTACAGAGATTTCGATGCATCTTACAATGAGTTACAGGGATGGATAGCCGCTATGAGGGAGTACGTGCTAGAGACTGTCATTGAGTTACAGAAGCGACCTTATTACGGGCCGGATGACCAACTACAATCGGGAAAAAGAATTTTCCATCGGATGTTCTGGACGTTTGATCCATGTGTGCGCGCATTTCCCCACTGCAAGCCGTTTGTGCAAGTAGATGGGACCTGGCTATATGGAAAATATACACAAATCCTTCTTCTTGCGATTGCTCAAGACGGCAACAGGAACGTGCTCCCGATAGCATTTGCCATCGTCGATAATGTAACAGCCCGATTATGGGCCTAGTCGAAACAGTGGTTTTGGGACCACAAATCCGACGAGGAAAAATTTATTTTTATTTAATTTTTATGGTATACGATTTCACGAAATGATTTCGTGAAAATTTCATTCGAAAATTTCGACATTTGGGCACTCAATTTATTCAAAAGGACTAAATTGTAAAAAGTGAAAAAGTTGAGTTCTACATGTTAGAGGTGTCCAATTGTTATGAAATTTTAAATTTGAGGTCCTTAAATGATAATTATACCATTGGTTAATTTTTCGGACAAAAATGGACATGAAATAGGTGAAATAGAATATTTTTAAGTTAGGGGTATTTTGGTCATTTAGTAATTAAAATGAATTAAAAACAAAATTAAAAGCCAATTTTTGTCCATCTTCAACCCCATGGCCTAATTTCACAAGGGGAAACCATGGATAGGGTTTTTCAAGCTTCCAAGCTCGATTGTAAGTCCGTTCTAGCCCCGTTTTTAATGATTTTTACGTTTTTGAAATCCTCGTAACACGATCTCTCTGTTTCTACCATTTATTTGAGCTAGGGTTGATGTTTGAAAATTTACCCATATAATAAATGCTTATGTTTTGATGTTTAATGGTAGAATATGAATGCTCGGTGTGTAATAAACGACTTTTACTAAGTGATTTTCGGTGAAATTGTCAAAAAGGACTAGTTTTTAATAAGTTGTAAAATGTGTGTAAGTGTGTGAATAAATGGAAATTGTGGATTGCTATAGTTATGAAAATGGTTCGGCTAGGCTTAAAATACAAGAAAATTGAATAAAAATCATTTTACGAGCCTAGGGGCAAAAGTGTAAATATGTGAAACTTTAGGGGCAAAAATGTAATTTTTCCATAATATGATTTTTGGATCACATAGAATAATATGACTAATAAATAGACTAAATGTGATATTATAGATCAAAGAAAATGAGGTTCGGACCTAGAACAGGGGAAAAACGAGAAATTGACGGTTAGGTCCTTCTTTACCATTTTTGGTGCCGAGGTAAGTTTGTATGTAAATAATACATCGTTTTTATTTATGTTTTAATATTTTTTTATATTATATGAGATATGGTTGAATATGGAGTAATTATTTAATGTAAATTATGAATTGTGATTGATTATGGATGAATTGGTAAAATGTTGAAAAGTGAGAATTCTTGGTTGAACCTTCGGAATAGAAAGATACGAATGAGGTAGCTAGGTCACATGTATGGTACTAAGTGTAGGCCACTATGTGTACAAGAGAGCTACGAGATGGTTTTAGGTCACATGTGTAGTACTAAGTGCAAAGCTACTACGCGTGTACCGCAGACGGATAGGTCGCATGTGTAGTACTAAGTGCAGGCTACTATGCGTACCCGATAGTTTCGATCACATGTGTGGTACTAAGTGTAGGCCAGTATGTGTAAGTGATGGTTTTGGTCACATGTGTAGTACTAAGTGCAGGCTACTATGTGCACTAGATAGCTTCGGCTACAAGGGTGGTACTAAGTGCAGGCCACCGTGTATCTGTTATTATTCCGATGAGTTTAACGAGAAATTGACTAAGTGAAAATACATGTGATCATGTAACGACTAAGTGTAATTGAATATGACTACATGATGAATAAGTGCAGGTATAAGTGTGAAAATTTATGAACATTGTGCTCGATATTTGATCGAACCTTCGGTAAGACGAAATGGAGTAAGTAAAATTATGAAAGAGTAGATTTAGCAACAAAACAGTTTTGGACAGCAGCAGTTGTGTGACTTTGAAAAATCACCAAAAATGGTGGAAATTGAATTAGAGGTTGAATAAGATATGAAATTAAATCTGAATGAGATTATTTTCACATAAAAGAAATGGTGTAAACAAAAGAATTTCATATTCTGTGATATTCGAATTTTTGTGAGATAGGGTCAGAATGATTTTGGAATCCCATGTTCCGACTTTGGAAAATCATTAAAAATTTTATAAAAATAATTATGGTTTATAATTTATATTTTTAAATTTCTTAATGATTATAATTTCAAGATAAACAAACAGGAACATTATCCAAATTATGTATGATGAGATAATTAATTTTTAGTGCAGAGGGGTCAGAACTGTTGGACAGAAAAATAGGGGAAAATTTAAAGTATAAACTGTACTTATTGGCTAAACAAAACATTCTGAAAATTTTATGATAAGAAGATATGTGAGTCTAGTTTCAGGAAAAATTAGCGGATCTTAATTTGGAGTCCTGTATCTTGAGATATAAATAATTTAGTGACTGTGACTCGAGTAGGCAGCTTGAGATGAACATGAATAAATAGTGGAACTATGTGCAATTATGATTGTATTATCTTCAGAACATATTGTGAAGATTTATAAAAGCCTGTTAATAAATCACTTATTATTTACATACTTACTTACTAAGCTATAATGTTTACCCCCTTCCTTTCTTTTTCCTATAGTGTCATAGATGCTAACTCAAGTTGGAGGTCGTCGGAGATTCTATCACAATAAGAAGCTATGGATTGGTATTGATGATTTTTATTCTAGATTTTTAAGTCTATGGCATGTATAGGGACTTGGTCATTTGTGTACATGTTATTATGAGTTGGCCTAGAATATTGGCCTATGCTAATTGAAGGTCATTGTTGTAGAAGGCAATTTGATGTGGCCAATATTTGTTATGTTATAAGTCTATGATGAAGCATTACATGGATGTGCATGCTTGTTTGGGTTGGATGAGTGAATGTGTGATAATTATGTGTGGCAAATACTAAATGTGAATGGTAGAGTAAGTTATATGCTATGATTAGTTAAGTGTATGTGTCGTTGTGCATGATGAATGTGATTTGTAAATGGTATGTGGATGTCTTAGTGTGGATGTTTGAATGCTTAATAATACCATGTTGTGTGATGATAAATTTGTATAAGTGTATAAGTGTTTTGGGGTGGCAAAGGGCTTGGTAAATAGCCTTACTTGTGGCCACACGGCCATGTGCCTAGGGTGTGTGAAGTCTGCACTTGATTTTCGGAAATTCGAAATGCCACACGGCCTAACACACGGGCGTGTGGCCCTGTTTTTTTCAAGAAATGTTCTAATGTTTTCCAAAGTTCTCGGTTTAGTCCTGGACCACTTCCAAAGTATGTATTGGGCCTCGTAGGCCCTATTTAGGGACTCAAAGATAAAAATTTGAAAAGTTTTAATTTGGATGAAATTTTATGACTCGGTTTAATACGTTTACAAGTGTATGTGTTTCGGTAATGCCTCGTACCCTATTCCGGTGTTGAATACGGGTAAGGGGTGTTACAAATAAGGAGAACATGGAATCTTGGGGAATTCTTCCTTACCAACCTGCGGAGGCATGTTATTAGCAACGATAATATTTGCATCATCTCCGATAGAGGAAAATGATTAATTGCTGCCATTAAGCATTCCGGTGTGCCATGGAGATCCGTTTACTGCATCTGGCACATCGCGGCTAACTTCCAGTGAGATTATAAGAATGCAGACTGGAAGAGACAAGTTGTGAGAATGGATAAAGGATTACCTTATCTTTTCAATATAAGTTTTAATGTTTTAGGGCAATACTGTAACTTATCTTTTCTTAATACATATGCAGCGCACGAGCTAGAGCCACACATTTTATGCCAAAGAATGACTCGACTTGAGTGTGACATGGAGGGTCAAATGAAAACATCTTTCCGACAGTGGTTGGGTACCATAGAGCCATGGCAATAGGCTCAAAGTTTTGACAAAGGCTTTCTTTATGGTCAAATGACTACAAACTTGGTGGAGGGGATCAACGCTGTGTTGTTGAAAACACGACATCTTCTGATTTCATCTGTCTTCTCAGCTACATTCTATAGGTTGGCTACCTTGATACCAAGAATGGGTCAGCAACAAGTCAACCAGATAGAGGCGGGACACGTGTTTGTAGAAGATGTCAGGGATGCAATAGTTGCAAACCGTCAGATGGCGAGGTCGATGACTGTAGAAGTATATTCACGATGTAATGAAACATTTCGAGTTACAGAGACAATTGGTCGTCGACCCGGTATACCACCTAGGTCCTACGGAGTTGATCTCCGAAACAGACGGTGCGATTGCAGGAGGTTTCAAACACTTCATTATCCATGTGCACATGTCGTGGCAGCTTGTGCTAAAGTCTCGCTCGATGTAGAACAATTTATCGATGAAGTGTACACCCTCGAATGCACGTTGCGTGTATGGGAGAACGAGTTCCCTGTGCTTCCTGACCTATCTACTTGGGAGGTACCTCCGACGACCTTCGAGCTTGTCCCAGACAAAGGGTTGCGTAGGAACCCGAAAGGTTGTCCGCAATCATCCAGAATCCATAACGAAATGGACATTAAGGAGAAATCTGATGGGAAGCCATGTGGCGTATGCAGATTAGCCGGTCATAATTAGAGTAAATGCTCACTCCGAAACTACCATGTTGGACAATCGTCGCAATCGGGTAGAAATTGAGATGTAGTTCATTACATGTTGAAAGGATTGAATCACAAATTTGTCTACAATTTGTTGCAGTTAATCTAATTTGACTTACATAGTTAGTATAAAGTTTATTTATTTAAATTGCAAAATAAAAAAAAACCATAAAACTGATAAATAAAATGGCAAAAAAAATCATTACATAAATACAAAGTTGACTATTTAAATTGCAAAAAAAAAAAATTAAATTGATAAATAAAATGCCAAAAAATTTATTACATAAATATGAATTTATTTATATTACAAAACCCCCTAAAATTGATGGTTTGATGGTGTGGTTCTAGGGGTATATTTTTGTGGAGCTCGACGTTCACGTTGCAGGCGATTATGGCGATCAACATTCTCTTCATCCGTATGTGGGGGTGTGCGAAACATAGATGAAAAATCATATGTATCAAATGCCATCGATGAACTTGAGCCGGGAGGAGTGGAGTATGGCGGTGGATACAGACCGGGAGGAGTGGAGTACAGCGGTGGATACGGGCCGGAAGGAGCGGAGTACTGATGTGGATACGAGCCAGGATGACTGGAGTACTAGGTAGTGGGCTGAAGATATCAAACTCTGAATGATATCCGTGGCCTGACGAGCCCGGGAAATAGTCATCGCCCCTCAAATCTGGATGATAAAAACTAGCCCCAGAGTGTAGTTCGGCTCTCGCCTCGGCTCCGGCTCGCGCTCGCTCGCGCTCGCTCGCTCGGTGCATGATGCGGATCTGGAAGGGGTTGCCCAATTCGTGTCGTATGCGGAGGGACTATCATTGACCGCCCACCAAATAAAAATGGTTTCCCTATCTCACAGTACCACTGTATATACTCTAACGAGGGCTGCAGCTCCAAAGCACGATCCATCTGAGGTACCCTCCCCAATCGGTTGTTCCACATCGTAATATATTCTTCATGCACTTCTCCCCAATCATTCCCATACTTCCCCCTCCTGTTCATCCCATAGATCTCCCCAAATCGTACTGGCAGTGTCGAGATATACTGTATGCAACCGAACTGTCGGAGTAGTCGATCGCCATGATACCACTCCACTATCTGAAAATTGATAACGAGTGCGCTAATGCACCATAGGTTTGAGTGGACGTGGGTAGATGAGGGAATAACCGCCATAATTTCTGGAACAGAATACGGTATCCAAATGAACTGCACAGTTAATAACATTGTTATATTAACGCGGGTCGAGTGAGATAAAATAACTTAAAATTTTGTTTATATTTGAAAAACTTACCCCCTCTCCAGCATGATTCTCAATCATCAGACGGTATATCAGAATCGTGTATGACCTCTCGATACCCGGATTAGTGCTCCATCTACGAAAACAAATTGTTAGAACAATATAATCCGAAAAAAAGTCAACTAATTGTTATAACGAGTAAAAATTCATCACCTATTAACGAGTGTAAATATATATGATTGGTGACTAATGGATGCTAAGAATGACATCCGGTAAAGTGCCCACGACTGCAGCAGTATGAGGCATCCGCCTATGTCCATCGCAGAAGGATCTGTCGTCTGAAAAGGTTTGCGATACAACATAGCTAACACTGCGGACCCCCAACTGTATGAACGGGTGTTATGCAAATTGGATAATAGGGGCAAGTACATCAAGTGGACCGTACTGCCGTTTGCATCCGGCATGAGTACACCCCCTATAAGGTGCATAATGTAAGCTCGAACGACCTGCATCACCTCCCATTCATTGGCAGTACTCGGCAAATGCTCAAAATTGGCCTTTAACCATGTAATCCTCAAATTGGCAAATTTCCCCCCACTTGGCGAGCGTCCAAGTAATTCATAGCAAAGGGTAGCCTACCTAGAGATCAAACTTACGCCCATGACCGCATTCCCGTCGATGGGGAGCCCGAGCTGTAGTGCAACATCCTCTAGAGTGATGGTGCACTCCCCGCACGACAAATGAAATGTATGGGTCTCCGGATGCCATCGCTCGACTAAAGCAGAAATCAAGTCGTATCGCAGATCAAAAGTCTGGACCAATGCTGCTGATCTGAACCCGGCTAACTCCAAGTATGGTATTAGGCGTTCATCTGGCAGAAACCCTACACTATTAACACGGCCCCTCAATACGCGGTACGGGCCCTGACATTATTGAATTAGCAAAATAGTTAATACAATATAATTTAATTCCGCAAATAACATGAGTATCAAATAAAAATTTTATTACCATCTCATTAATAGTACTTGATATGTGATTATTATTATTAATCAAAGAATCCATTTTGTTGCAAATCTACAATTTAAAAAATGAATTCATTTAATTTGTTTCAAAAAATACAATAAATTATTTCAAATTTCAGAAACAAAACACGGTAAATATCTAATAATTTTCCATAATTTACCTACAATAAAAAAAATATGTTAGATTACAATAATAATATAATTAAAATTAATATAAACTATCTAAACATAAAAACATAGGAATTTAAAAAATAAAAATAGAAATAGAAACATTCCTGATTAGTTTCTTTCAAACAACCTATAAAATTATATAACAACAAATTTAATCAACATTTTAATAAATCAATAAAATTTGTCAAATAAATAAAAAATCAAATAAAATTACATTATATAAAAATTACATTAAAAAAATCACAAAACACTAAACTAAACACTAACAATTTATATAACCTAATCATAAATTACTAACAAAATAACTATAAAATTATTTTTAAAAAAATACATAACTATAAAATTATTTTAAAAAAAAATTCATGTACATGCATTTAACTTTGAACATTGATATTTGTGGGTGTTAAACTTTTTAATTAAAATATTAAATAATTTTAATAAAAGCATTTGTCAATATCTTAATTCATACTTGGAGTCAACTCTAAAAGTGCATTAAATGGAATTCGAAGATTCATATCCTACTTGTTATTGTAGATATAAATATCTATATCCCATATTTTTTCACACAGCCAAAATTCTACTCCCATTGTTCAAAATATTTCTTAATTATGAGTTTTGGGAAACGTTTTTAAGTGATACTATTAATGTATTATTATCAATTTTTTAATTTTTTTAAGTTGCTGTTAAGTATTGGTATGTTAATAATTGATTTATATTCTTCAATATTTCTACAATCATTTTTCTTATAAAAATAATTTTAAAATATATAAATTTATGAAAAGAGTCTGTTATGATTAAACTTGGACAAATTGATATCCAAGTTGATATAAAAAAAAATTAAATGAGATAACAGTAACTATTTACATACCAATACTTAACAGCAACTTAAAAAAATTAAATGAGCTTAAACATCATTTATCCAAGTTCATTTTCATAATGAAATTATTTTTAATTTTTTTTATAAACTTATATGTTTTAAACTCACCAAATACTAAACTAAACACAACAATTTATAACTTAATTATAAATTACTAATAAATTAATTTTAAAATAATTACAAACACAAAAATTTATAACATAATCCTAAATTATTAACAAATTAATTTTAAAATAATATAAAAAAAACTACATTCATACAAAATATTAACCTAAAACCATAAACACTAAACATAAATAATTTATAAATAATAATTAATAACAAAAAAATTTCACAACATCTTAATTGAACTCATTAAATTATAAATAAAATTATTTACTAAAATAATACATTACCTTTTTTTTCTTTCTTTTTCTTCTTCTTCTTCTTCTTCTTCTTCTCTTCTTCTTCTCTTTTCTCTCTTTTCTTTCTCTCTTCCAGTGCATGAGTGTTTGGTTTGGGGGACCATGCTTATAAGGTCCCCCATTTGCAATGATTTTTTTCCTTTGAAGGGACAATACATATAACTGCTCAGTGGCAGCAGCAAGCAGCAGCAACCAGCAAGGGGATGCAGCAGCATGCAGCAGGGCACGGGGGGTGGGGGTGTGCACTGTGCAGGGCATTCGCGCCTACCTGTCAGGCGCGATTAGTCACGCCTATCTGACAGGCACGACCTATTTTCGGATACCTTTTAGCCTGTATTTTGACCCGTTGACCGTATTTTGACCTGTATAAAAAATTAAATATTTTTAATAATAAAAAAAATATTTTATTTAAAAAAACAAAAAAAAATATTTTAATATAAAAAAAAAGGAGTCGCGCCTGTCAGATAGGCGTTACTAAAAAAAACGTACCATTTTGGTAAATAATCCAGCTGACAACCTATTTGGGTATTTAATTTTTTTTTTAAAATTTATTTATGTAAAAAACCCGTATGATGTGTTTCTATTTTATTGATATTTTTAAATAAATATATTTATATGTAAATATAAAGTATAAAATTATTTATTAAGTTAAATAACTTAAATTAAATGTTCTTTAAATATAATTATAAAAAATTAAAATAATTAAGATAAATTATTAAAATATTGTACCAACTAATATAGGCCGATATGCACTAATATTAACCAAAATAGACCGCAACACACTGAATGGGAACACACCAAAATTTTAATTAGCCTTGATTCACGATTTAGTCATTGAAGTATACCCATTTTTCCATTTTGGTACTTAAATTTTTTTGTCCTAATTTTATATCTAAAGTATCAATTTCTTCTATTTTTGGTCCATTTTGTAACGGACGTTAAAGAAAAACTATTAGGTAACTTTGGTCAATGAAAAAGTGCCACGTAGCATATTTTGGCCAATGAATGAAAAGCCACATGGCAATTAGTGTAACACTAGGGGTGAAGCCGGGAAATTTCAAGAGGGGGGCCGAGATAATGAAAAATAATAAATTTAAAAATAAAAATTAATTAACGAAAAATAATTTAATAAATAAAAATAAACTAGAAAGAAATCTTAAAATTTATTTGAATTGTACTCTTCGATCCTTAACCTCACTAAAATCATCAATTATTTCGTTTATATCAAATTTTTCTGCAATTTCTTTCTCAATGTACACAACCAAAGAACTTCTTAAAAAAATCTTCCATCTTGCTACGAAGTCGAGTCTTCACAATCTTCATAGCAGAAAAAAGCACGTTCTGAAGATGCTGTTGAAACTGGAAGAGTCAATATAAGACGAATTAATCTGTCAACGAGTGGGTACATGACTGACGTTCCACTCTCACCTAAGCTCCTACAAAGTTCAGAAAGTGTTAATATTTTTCTCAAATCAAGATGCTTACATACATCAAGTTCATATTGCTTCAACTCATATGGGAGACGTTCTTTCTTTTGTTGAGAAAAATCTTCTGGATAGAACTTTTTTACAAGAATGCAAATTTTATCAATATCAAATAACTTGAAAAACTCCTTGGGATCTAAAGCTGTAGTAAGAGTGAGAAGCTCGACAACATTTTTGTTAAACCTGCTCTTTAATTCTTGCAACTGAGTATCTCTTGTAGCAAAAAATATATCCACTTGATAACGATGCTCCACTGTAACATCTTCCTTCTTGTTGCGACTATGACCCACAATGTATTAAGCATTCAGATCTAGAAAATCCAACTCTCAAGTTTCACAAAAAGATATCACATTTTTCAATAATTCATTCCATCCATTATCTCTCAACTTTTTAATTAAATCTTTCGTTGTCAAAACTAAACTCATGGCATTTAATATATCTTGAGAACGACGTTGCAAAGCTTGACAAAGGTTATCAGTAATCCCTAAAACTTCTTTCATCATATGCAAAATAAAAATAAACTCAAAAGATCTCAATCTATTATATGAGTTATGAGCATCTTCTCGCTGAGAATAGTTAGAAGCGGTGTTTTTTAGATTTTCAAGAACCGTGCTAGTAGCATTGTACATCTTCAGTAAACTAGTAACTGAATTTAAATGGGAACTCCATCGAGTCTCACCAGGACGTTGTAAAGTGCCAATCTGATTCATTCCTGTTCCAATTGCTAACTCATTGATTGATACCAAACGAGTTATTTTAGCTGCTTGGGCTTTTTGTAATTCATCGTGTCGTTTGGAAGAAGCCGAAGCAATATTAACAATATCAGATAAGTCTTTAAAGAATTGATGCACTTCAACCACTTCTCTAGCTGTTGCAACCAATGCTAACTGAAGACGATGAGCAAAACAGTGAACATAATAAGCATATCGACAATCATTCAAAATCAAAGCTTGCAAGCCGTTAAATTCCCCACGCATATTACTTGCTCCATCATAGCCTTAACCTCAGATATTTTGTATGTCAAAACTATGTTGCAAGAGAAAACTAAAAATCACATTCTTCAAAGTCGATGATGCAATATTTTTAACATGGACTATATCAAAAATCGTTCTTTTACTTGTCCTTGTTTATCAACAAATCTCAAAATAATTGCCATTTTCTCTTTTTTTGACTCGTCTCTCGCTTCATCCACAATAATGTTGAACTTTCTATCACCAATTTCTTCACGAATTACATTACGAACTCTACTGGCATAAATTTACAATGTAATGACCCAATAGTTGGGTAATCGAAAAAGTGCATTTTCGGGTCATCGTTTACGTAAAACGGATTCGTAAATATTTATTAAAAATATTTACGAAGTTAGTTGTGTGGTCAATTAGGTTTTGGTTAGGTGAATTAGTTTAAATTAAGATTAAATTAAGTGTGAGGACTAGATTAAATATAGGGTAAAAGTTGAATTAAAGAATAGAGAAAAGTCAAAGGACCAAACTAGTAATTAAACCAAAACATGAAAAGTGTATGGTGATGGTGGTGACATGTGGATTAATTAAATACATATATTAGTAATTATTATTTACTTATAAAATAAATAAATAAATTATATTATTATATATATTATATTATATTATTATTATAAATATAAAATAAATAAATCAAATTAATACAATTGTATGGTAATAAAAATGTACAAGTGTAATAAATACATACATACATTTGTAGTATACATATACATTTACTTAGTATTTAAGAATAAATAAATAAATAAATATATTATATTATATTATAATAGTTTAATAATAAAATAAAAAGAATAAAAGAAAAGAAAAAGAGACTAAAGAAACAAAATAGCAAAAATGAAGCAGGGGAAAGAAAAAGAAAGAAAAAGAAAGGGAGAAATTAGGTTTTTGAAGCTTAAGCTTAATTTGGTAAGTCAATTTACTCCATTTTCTTGTGATTTTGATGTTTTTGGAATCCTAGAACAAAATACTACTTGATTTATGTGGAAATTTTGAAAGTTAGTTGATTTTTGGATGTAGTTCATGTTGAATTAATTGAAGAATTAGGGTTTAAATTGATAGAATTTCAAGTTAGAATTGAGAAAAAGATTGAATTGTGAAATAAATCATAAGTTTTTATGTAGTAGGGACTAAATTGAAAGAATTTCAAAATTAGGAAATTGTGGTGAAAATTAGAGAATTAAGTTTAGTTTTGGGTGGAAATTGAATGAAAAATAAAGAATAAATTGTAAAGAAATTAAATTAGTTTTGGTTAGGGATTTAATTAGAATTTATACAAAAGTTGAAAATAAATTGAAATATTCAAAGTGAAATTGTATGTGTATTGATAATTTTTAATTGTTTTAATTTCCATAGCTAACGTTGAGCCGGAGACATCGGCTAAAAAGGGGAAAGAGAAAGTCAACGACGAGTGACTCGAAAAAATACGGTTTGTATTTCTACAATCCGAAAACTAAAACTATTAGTTGTATTTATTATTATTATGTATGATAAGTGGAATTGACGTGAGTTTGGCATTGTGGCAATGAATTGAATTAAATTGAATTGAATTGAAATTGTGAGTATATGTGAAAATGTGATTGGTATGAGAATTGCGATTGAATTGAAATTATGTGATTATTGTGGAATTGATATTGAAATGTAAATTGATTGAGATTTGAGAAATGGATTGAAAACCCTATTAACTGTATCAGACTGAGTCGGATATAGTTGGCATGCCATAGGATTGGAAGTGTTCAGGGATACTTCGACCTCCAGTCGATGAGGCACTATATGTGTCGTAATATTGCTTCGGATAATTCCGATGAGGCACTATGTGTCATATTGTTATTGCTTCGGATAAATCCGATGAGGTACTGAGTACCGCATTGTTTTACTTCGGCATGGCCGATGAGGCACTAAGTGCCGTATTGGTGTGTTTGGGTTGGATCTGCGTATCCGTCGGAGTCCGAGTCGTGTTAATAGGGATATATGCATGAATTGATCAAATGATTGACATTGAATGGTATTGAATAAGAAATGAATATTAATATTGAAATTGAAATTGAGAAATTTATTGTGAAATGCTATTGAATAGCAACTGTGAGATTGAAATAGAGGATATGATGATTGAAAGTGATATGGAAGATGAATTTATAAAATTGATTATTTATTGAATGATTATTATTATGTATAATTATGTATATAAATTTTATAAATTTTTGCTTAATAAGTATTCGGATTATAGAAATACCACTGAGTGTATACTCAACGTACGGTTTGTTTCCGTCCGCAGGTTAGGTTAAATTTCAATCGTTGAATCAACATCAAAAGCCGATCCCGAACTCAAAAACGTGGTGAAGTATTTTCTCTTTTGAAATGGCATGTACCTAGATTGTCTTTTGATGTCATTTAGATAAATGTAACACCCCATACCCGAGTCCAAGGCTAAGACTGGATACGAGACATTACCATGCTTGAACTCACTTAAACATGTACTTACGGGCTGTAAAATTTTGTTCCGAAATAGAAACTCTTCTTTCTTAGTCAAAACGTACATATCATGGGCCTATGAGGCCTTAAACACATATCCGGGAACTTTCGGAATACAATCGGGAACTTTTGCTCGAAACAGGGGTCACACGCCCATGTGGCTTGGGGCACGCCTGTGTACCCCTAAGACACGCCCATGTCTCCCAACCGTGGTCGACACTGACTAATCTCACACGGTCTTGACACGCTCGTGGACTAAAACCGTGTGCTATACCTTGATATACTGACTTGTTCACACGGCCGGGGCACACGCCCATGTTCTAACCGTGTATCACACACGGTCTAAACAAACGGCCGTGGGATTAGCCCGTGGTCTATTCTGACTTAAGATACAAAGGTGCGTGGTGCACGGCCTAGACACACGCCTGCGTGTGTCCATCTGTGTGGGCACTTAGAGGCTATTTACCAAGCCAATTGCCACCCTGAAATCAAGACCAAACTCATGCTCGATTCAGCAACTCAAGTATTACTTCTAACATGAACAAGGATGCATACTTCATTGATAGATTAAACCATACATACTTAATCATTCATGACTCATCTCTTTGGCCATATACAAAAAGAATACTAAGCTTGATAGCCAACACTTTGGCTAGTTTTAAAACATAACTCAAAATGAAATGTTTCCTATACATGCCATACTTAATATAAACAACTTGGCTATACCAAAATAGCGATTGATAGTGTGCTCTCGAGCCCGGTGGCGATGATCCACGAGATTAGCTTGAGGGACTACATGGAAAGAAAGAATAAAGGACGTAAGCATTTAGCTTAGTAAGTTTGCATGTAATTCTCATAGCAATATATTTGCTTAACATTAACCATTCATCATAAACAATGGCATTATGAAATCTCAAGTATTTAAGCTTACTTACTCTTACTGATTCTTACATATCTTATGGTACTTACTATTCTCATGCTCGTACGGTAACAAGATACATGTATCACTTGATCACATAGATCAGTATACTTTACTATGATAAGCATAATCTCAACTTCATCATTCATATCATGAATAATACTCTTAATTAACTCTGACTAGCATAACTTGATAATAACTTTACTTACTTTACTTACTTAACTTTCTTACTTTCTCATTTAATCTTTTACTCTTTTGCCCGATGAATTACTATGAATAACATAGGATACTAAATCTCAAAACAAATGTGTCTTGATGCCAATGCTATATCCTTGATATAGTCTTACATGGGATCTCTTACTTGGTATTGATGCCATGTCTTGACATGGGCTTACACGAAGTCTTCCTTATGAGTTCCCTTGGGAACTTACCATTGCCATGTCTCGACATGGTCTTACTTGGTATCTTTACTTGTCAATGCCGAGCCTTGGCTTGGACTTACATGAAATCTTTCTTGTTACTCACCAATGCCATGCCTTGGCTTGGACTTACATGGGATCTCTATCTCTTTATAGCTTTTCAATGCCAAGACTTGTCTTGGACTTACATGATAACTTTCTTGATTGCTGTTGCCATGCCTTGGCTTGGTCTTATACGGAATTTCTCATTTCATATGATAGATCGAGTATCCTAAGTAATTCAACTTCAATCGGGACTTTCTCATTTCATGTGATAAATCGAGTATCCTAAGTAATTCAACATCAATCGGGACTTTCTCATGCTTGATCTCATTGATTTCTTTGTTTAACATAGCATTAAACAATCTCATGGAATTAAAATATATTCTACATTATACTAAGCAATTCAATGATATTAATCATAAAGCTTAGAAAACATACAAACTTACCTCAATATACAAAATGTGTGTAGATATGCAATTTAGTCCTCGACTTTGTTCTTGCCTCGATTTCGATCTGGGCTTTGTTTTTCTTGATCTATAATAATAATTAGATCATTTAATACTCACATTGACTAAATTGACTCTTAACTCATACTTTGGCAAAATTACTATTTTGCCCCTAAACTTTCTCATATTTGCACTTTTGCCCCTAGGCTCGTAAAATGATTCTCATTTAACTTTCTTAAACATCATGCTTAGCTGATTCATTTTCTCTACTATAACAATCATCAATTCTCATCATTTCTAATAGGTATGACCAATTTCATAACTATTACAAATTAGTCCATACTATTATTTTTCATGAAATTCACTAAGGAAAAGATGTTTATCTAACATCAAACTCTCATAAACTTCCATAAAATATCATTTTACAAGCATGTCACTATTGGTTAGATTTTTTAACATGCATCTTAGCTAATTTTATAGCTAAAAATAGCTAATTCATAATACAAGAACTTCAAAAATACGAAGAATATTAAAAACGGGGCTAAGATGAACTTACTAGCAAGCTTGAAAGATGAAAAAACCCTAGCTATGGGGTTCTTAAAATTTTCGGCACCAAGGAAGAAGATGAATGAAATTTTTATCATCTTTTTCCTATTTTAATCATTTAATTGGTAAATGACCAAAATGCCCTTCTCTTTAAAAATTTACAATTTACTAACTCATGTCCATTTTTGTCCAATAATTATAATTTGGGAAAATTTCTATTTAAGGACTTCTAATTAATATTCTAAAGCTATTTCATACAAAAAGCTTCTAGAAACTCATATTTTGCAACTTTTGCAATTTAGTCCTATTTGATCATTCCATGTCAATTTCATAAAATTTCTACATGGAACTTTAATACTATCATGCAAACATGTCATAAACCTTAAGAACTCAATTTACTAACTCAGATTTATGGTCTCGCACCACTATTCCGACTAGGCCCTAAATCAGTCATTACAATTCTCCTCTTAGGAATTTTCGTCCTCGAAAATCTTACCAAAGAAAACAAGTTTGATCATCGGTTTCTCATGCTCTTTTCTGGTTCCCACGTAGTTTCTTCTATTCCATGTCTTTGCCACAATACTTTTACCAGGGCAACACTTTTATTTCTTAGCTGCTTGACTTCCCGAGCTAAAATCTTAACTGGTTATTCACCATAAGTCATGTCGGGATGAATCTCTATCTCTGACGGGGTAATTACATGTGAAGGATCTGATCGGTAGCGTCACAACATGGACACGTGAAACACATCGTGAATCTTTTCTAACTCTGATGGCAAAGCCAATCGATAAGCTACCGGCCCAACTTTCTCGGTAATCTCATACGGTCCAATAAAACATGGACTCAACTTGCCTTTTCGGCCAAATCTGAGAACTTTTCTCCATGGTGACACTTTCAAGAAAACTTTATCTCTGACTTGATACTCTATCTCTTTTCTCTTTAAGTCCGAATAGGACTTCTGTCTATCGATGCGACTTTTAAACATTCTCGTATCACTTTCACTTTCTCTCAAACTTCTCTAACCAAATCAACCCCGTGAATTTGGTTTTCCTTGAGTTCAGTCCAAAATAAAGGCGTTCTGCACTTACGCCCATATAGAGCCTCATAAGGCGCCATCTTTAAACTCGACTGAAAACTATTATTGTAGGCAAACTCTACCAATGGGAGAAACTTTTCCCAACTACCTCGGAATTCAAGAATACAACATCTGAGCATATCCTCGAGTACTTGAATTAACCTCTCCGACTGACCGTCAGTTTGAGGATGAAAAGCGGTACTAAAGTTCAACTTTGTACCCAAGGCCTCTTGCAACTTCTTCCAAAATTTGGATGTGAACCTCGGATCTCTATCCGAGATAATTGACAACGGAACACCGTGAAGCCTTATTACTTCTGACACATACAAGTTTACCAACTTGTCTAGTGCATTATCAACTCGTACAGGTAAGAAATGAGCTGACTTCGTGAGTCTATCAACTACAACCCATACAACATCTTTCTTGCTCGGAGATAATGGTAAACCCGTTACAAAATCCATAGTAATACGGTCCCATTTCCACTCCGGAACCAAAATGGGTTGAAGCAAGGTACTTGGTGTTCAGCCTTTACTTGATGACAAATCAAACATTTGGAAACAATCTCTAAAATATCTTTCTTCATTCTCGGCCACCAATACTGTTGCTTTAAGTCATTAAACATTTTGGTACTACCCGGATGTACAGATAAACATCCGTTATGTGCCTCATGCAAAATTCTCTGAATAAGCTCGTCCTTTCTCGGTACACAAATTCTATCTTTGAACATCAGACTTCCATTGGGACTAATCCAGAAATCAGACTCAACATCTGTCTCGCACTGAGCTCTCTTGACTTGCAATTCACTATCTTCTTTCTGAGCCTCAAAAATCTCTTGGAAGAATACTGGTCTAGCTTTCAACTCAACTAGAATAGAACCATCAGTGGACAAAGTCATCCGTGAATTTACTGCCCTTAATGAAAATAGAGACTTTCTACTCAAAGCGTCGGCAACCACATTCGCCTTCCCGGGATGGTAGTCAATGACCATCTCATAGTCTTTTATCAACTCTAACCATCTTCGCTGCCTTAAGTTCAACTCTTTCTGTGTCATCAAGTACTTCAAACTTTTGTGATCGGTGAAAATCCGACATCTCTCACCATATAGGTGGTGTCTCTATATCTTCAATGCGAAGACTATGGCAGCCAACTCTAGATCGTGGGTCGGATAATTCTTCTCATAAGGCTTCTTGAGGCATAAGCAATCACTTTGCCTTCTTGCATAAGTATACAGCCTAATCCATTTAAGGATGCATCGCTGTAAATCACAAATTCTTTCCCGCCTCAAAGTTGTACTAAAGCTGGAGCTTCACAACATCGCTTTCAGTTTCTCAAAACTTTGTTGACATCTTTTCGTCCACTCAAACTTCACATTTTTTCAGAATAGATTTAGTCATCGGGGTTGCAATAATAGAAAACCCCTTGACGAATCATCTATAATAGACGGCTAGGCCTAGGAAACTTCTAACCTCAGAGACATTCTTCGGTGGCTTCCAGTCCATAATAGCCGAAATCTTACTGGGGTCTACTCGAATTCCTTCTCCCGAGACAATATGTCCCAGAAATCCTACTTCCTTGAGCCAAAATTCGCTTTCACTGAACTTGGCATACAACTGATTTTCTCGTAGAATCTGTAAAACTGTCCGTAGGTGCTCATCATGCTCATTCTCATCTCGGGAATAAATCAGTATGTCGTCAATGAAAACGACTACAAACTTATCGAGGTATGGTCTAAAAATGCGGTTCATTAAGTCTATGAATACTGCAGGAGCATTGGTCAAACCAAAAGGCATGACTAAAAATTCATAATGCCCATACCTTGTTCGAAAAGCTATCTTAGACACATCTGATTCCTTTACTCTTAACTGATAGTACCCTGATCTCAAGTCTATTTTGGAGAACACAGTGGCTCCTTTTAATTGATCGAACAAATCATCGATCCTAGGCAATGGTTACTTGTTCTTCACTGTCACTTTATTAAGCTGACAGTAATCTATGCACAATCTCATGGTGCCATCTTTCTTTTTCACAAATAAAACTGGAGCACCCCAAGGAGAACAACTTGACCTAGCAAAGCCTTTATCTGTCAACTCTTGCAACTGTGACTTCGGCTCCTTTAACTCCGTTGGAGCCATTCTGTAAGGAGTAATAGATATTGGTACAGTACTGGGAGCCAGTTCAATGCCGAACTCAATCTCTCTTACTGGGGGTAGTCCTGGTAATTCTTCGGGAAAAACATCCACGCACTCACATAATATCGGTACTAACTCAATCTTTAACTCTATTTCTTTATCATTCATCACAAAGGCCAAATATGCCTCGTACCCCTTTCTTATGTATCTCTGTGCCGTCATGTGAAAAATCATTGCCGATGATTTACTTTGCTCATCTGATTCTATATGGAGAATATCCTCATTCTCAGATCTCGTCTCAATATATTTCTTCCCACAATTAACTATTACATCATGAGTGGTCAACCAGTCCATACCAAGAATGATGTCAAACTCATCAAATGGTAGCAACTTAAGATTTGCTTTAAAGTAATGACCTCTAATCATTAATGGAAAATCTTTACATACTTCATCAACTAACACACTCTTGCCTAAAGGATTAGACACCTTAATCGTAAATTCTGTAGAATCTATAGGCATATTCATACTGGATACTAGTTTCATACAAATGTAAGAGTGTGTGGATCCGGGATCTATTAAAGTAATAACTTTAACATCATGGAGAGAAAAGGTACCCGTAATAACATTAGGAGAAGATGCCTCTTCGTGAGCGCGAATGGCATAAGTCCTCGCAGGCGCCCTACCCTCGGGTCTCGCAGTCTGCTCTCTAGGGTTACCCCTTCCACTTGCCCCACTTCCTGGGTTCCTTTGTGGTCTTCCTCTGACTACACTCTCGGATCTCGGGTTTTGAGCTCTATCTTCTTTCATTGTCTCTGGACAATCTTTTATGTAGTGGTCCTGGGAACCACATCTGAAACATGCATATGTGCTCGACATTCTCTAAAATGACGTCTGGCACACTGTGGGCATTCAGGTCTATCCGATCGGATGTTCCCCACACTAGCAACTGAGGTTGTCTGTGCCTTACTTCCCGAATACTGCTTACTTTTGTCCTTCCTTGAAAACCCAGTGGAAGTAGCTGATCGGGTGGAGAAATCTTTTGACTTCTTGGATGTGGACTGGAATGACTTATTCCACTGTCTCTTTTTAGAGTCACGAAACTCTATTTCAAACTTTCTCTTCTCCTTTACTAGTTCTTCGGCTTTACAAGCCCTCTCTACTAGCACAACGAATTCCTTCAGTTCTAGGACAGCAACAAACAATTTGATGTCCTCATTTAGCCCATATTCAAATCTCTTACTCATGATGGCCTCGGTGGACACGTATTCTCGAGCGTATTTACTGAGCCGTACAAACTCACGCTCATAATCAGTCACAGACATCTTGCCTTGGTTTAACTCTAGAAATTCCTTTCTTTTACGGTCCACGAACCTTTGGTGATATACTTTTTCTTGAACTCTTCTTGGAAGAAGTCCCATGTGACCTTTTCCTCGGTACCACAGCACACCAATGTGTTCCACCATTGATAGCGAGAATCTCTTAAAAGAGAGACTACACACTTCATGCATTCCTCGGATGTGCATGACAACTCATTAAATACCCACGATGGTATTTTCTAAACAGATCAGCCTTTTTGGATCATCATCTTTTCTAGCCCGAAATTCTTCCGCCCCATGTTTCTGATTCTATCAATCTGGAGGCTTTTCTCCTCTTACCACCTCTACTACTTGAGGGGCTACTTGGGATAGGTTGAGGAATAGGTGGGGGTGGAGGGGTTGCCCATTCGGATTCGCATTTAACGAACTCTCGTATACCATGTATTCATCATATGGAGGAAGGCTTCTCTAGCCTCTTCTCCTCCTTCTTGACTAACCGTAGTGGGTCTATTCTCATTCTCGTTCGGCACCGTCCCTTAAGCGGGAGCCGGCGCGTTACTTTCTACGTCATCCGCCACAGCTCTATCGGGATCCATTTACTAAATGTATAAACATAATTTAAGTCGTCAGGAGTCGTCACACTATCATTATAAAAACATTCTTACGTATGGCATGTATAGCTAGACTCATGCTCGTGCTACGTTAGTCCTAGAACCGACTAAACAGTAGCTCTGATACCACTAAATGTAACACCCCATACCCGAGTCCAAGGCTAAGACTGGATACGAGACATTACCATGCTTGAACTCACTTAAACATGTACTTACGGGCTGTAAAATTTTGTTCCGAAATAGAAACTCTTCTTTCTTAGTCAAAACGTACATATCATGGGCCTATGAGGCCTTAAACACATATTCGGGAACTTTCGAAATACAATCGGGAACTTTTCCTCGAAACAGGGGTCACACGCCTATGTAGCTTGGGGCACGCCCGTGTACCCCTAAGACACGCCCATGTCTCCCAACTGTGGTCGACACTGACTAATCTCACACGGTCTTGACACGCCCGTGGACTGAAACCGTGTGCTACACCTTGATATACTGACTTGTTCACACGGCCGGGGCACACGCCCATGTTCTAACCGTGTATCACACACGGTCTAAACAAACGGCCGTGGGATTAGCCCGTGGTCTATTCTGACTTAAGATACAAAGGTGCAGGGTGCACACGGCCTAGACACACACCCGTGTGTCCATCCGTGTGGGCACTTAGAGGCTATTTACCAAGCCAATTGCCACCCTGAAATCAAGACCAAACTCATGCTCAATTCAGCAACTCAAGTATTACATCTAACATGAACAAGGAAGCATACTTCATTGATAGATTAAAACATACATACTTAATCATTCATGACTCATCTCTTTGGCCATATACAAAAAGAATACTAAGCTTGATAGCCAACACTTTGGCTAGTTTTAAAACATAACTCAAAATGAAATGTTTCCTATACATGCCATACTTAATATAAACAACTTGGCTATACCAAAATAGCGATTGATAGTGTGCTCCGAGCTCCGGTGGCGATGATCCACGAGATTAGCTTGGCGGGACTACATGGAAAGAAAGAATAAAGGACGTAAGCATTTAGCTTAGTAAGTTTGCATGTAATTCTCATAGCAATAAATTTGCTTAACATTAACCATTCATCATAAACAATGGCATTATGAAATCTCAAGTATTTAAGCTTACTTACTCTTACTGATTCTTACAGATCTCATGGTACTTACTATTCTCATGCTCGTACGGTAACAAGATACATGTATCACTTGATCACATAGATCAGTATACTTTACTATGATAAGCATAATCTCAACTTCATCATTCATATCATGAATAATACTCTTAATTAACTCTGACTAGCATAACTTGATAATAACTTTACTTACTTAACTTTCTTACTTTCTCATTTAATCATTACTCTTTTGCCCGATGAATTACTATGAATAACAGAAGATACTAAATCTCAAAACACATGTGTCTTGATGCCAATGCTATATCCTTGATATAGTCTTACATGGGATCTCTTACTTGGTATTGATGCCATGTCTTGACATGGGCTTACACGAAGTCTTCCTTATGAGTTCCCTTGGGAACTTACCATTGCCATGTCTCGACATGGTCTTACTTGGTATCTTTACTTGTCAATGCCGAGCCTTGGCTTGGACTTACATGAAATCTTTCTTGTTACTCACCAATGCCATGCCTTGGCTTGGACTTACATGGGATCTCTATCTCTTTATAGCTTTTCAATGCCAAGACTTGTCTTGGACTTACATGATAACTTTCTTGATTGCCGTTGCCATGCCTTGGCTTGGTCTTATACGAAATTTCTCATTTCATGTGGTAGATCGAGTATCCTAAGTAATTCAACTTCAATCGGGACTTTCTCATTTTATGTGATAGATCGAGTATCCTAAGTAATTCAACTTCAATTGGGACTTTCTCATGCTTGATCTCATTGATTTCTTTATTTAACATAGCATTAAACAATCTCATGGAATTAAAATATATTCTACATTATACTAAGTAATTCAATGATATTAATCATAAAGCTTAGAAAACATACAAACTTACCTCAATATACAAAATGTGTGTAGATATGCAATTTAGTCCTCGACTTTGTTCTTGCCTCGGTTTCGATCCGGGCTTCGTTTTTCTTGATCTATAATAATAATTAGATCATTTAATACTCACATTGACTAAATTGACTCTTAACTCATACTTTGGCAAAAATACTATTTTGCCCCTAAACTTTCTCATATTTGCACTTTTGCCTTTAGGCTCGTAAAATGATTCTCATTTAACTTTCTTAAACATCATGCTTAGCTGATTCATTTTCTCTACTATAACAATCATCAATTCTCACCATTTCTAATAGGTATGACCAATTTCATAACTATTACAAATTAGTCCATACTATCATTTTTCATGAAATTCACTAAGGAAAAGATGTTTATCTAACATCAAACTCTCATAAACTTCCATAAAATATCATTTTATAAGCATGTCACTATTGGGTAGATTTTTGAACATGCATCTTAGCTCATTTTATAGCTAAAAATAGCTAATTAAGAATACGAGAACTTCAAAAATACGAAGAATATTAAAAACGGGCTAAGATGAACTTACTAGCAAGCTTGAAAGATGAACAAACCCTAGCTATGGGGTTCTTCAAATTTTCGGCACCAAGGAAGAAGATGAATGAAATTTTTATCATCTTTTTCCTATTTTAATCATTTAATTGGTAAGCCGACCAAAATGCCATTCTCTTTAAAAATTTACAATTTACTAACTCATGTCCATTTTTGTCCAATAATTATAATTTGGGAAAATTGCTATTTAAGGACTTCTAATTAATATTCTAAAGCTATTTCATACAAAAAGCTTATAGAAACTCATATTTTGCAACTTTTGCAATTTAGTTCTATTTGATCATTCCATGTCAATTTCACAAAATTTCTACATGGAACTTTAATAATATCATGCAAACATGTCATAAACCTTAAGAACTCAATTTAATAACTCAGATTTGTGGTCTCGCACCACTATTCCGACTAGGCCCTAAATCGGGCTGTTACAAGATATGTGAATATTAATAGTGTATAAGATGATATTGGTTGATTTATATATATATACAAACATATGTCTTATAATATAGCCATTTACATGGTTTTAGTTTGAATTGGTTGAATGGTTTGTAATTGGATTGAAACATAATTAGTCCGGGTTAAGTATGTATGAACACAAATAGTCATACTTCATCCGGAGCAAGTATGTGAAAGGTATTTATGTTGGTACATTGATTTGGTTATTAAGTCTATCATTTTGGCATGTTTTAGAAGTGTTTAATAGTTTTTTGAATTTGTTGAATAATTGGATATTGAGTTGGTTGTTGTTTAAGATTTGCAGGGTTGGTAAATTCTAATGTGTATGTTAAATATTTATGAGATTGTTAATATTTGTTCTGTAATGACCAGTAATGCTTCATAACCCTGTTCCGGCGACGGATAAGGGTTAGGGGGTGTTACATGCAATATCTCTTTTTGTATTGTTGAAGAAGTATAACTAGCATTTTGTAGAGCACTTTTCAAAACATCTTCAACTTTCTCATCATACGATGCTAATAGTGATAACAATTCAAGAAAGTTCCCACAATTTTTTAATCCCGAGCTTTCATCATGACCTCTAAAAGCACACCCTTGAAATGACAACCATCAAACAACATCTATACTAGTTTTCAGACGTAGACGATTAGCTACAATTTGTTGTGTTGTTTGTCTATCAAGTGATACTTCAATATGTTGAGCTTGATTCATAAAATTTACATAAGCTCGTTGTGCATTGTTATGCAATGAGTTCAGATCTTTTCCCATATGTGCCAAAAAAGCACAATTGCATCCATTGTGTACTTTTTTCCAATTACTAAAGCAACTATGAGTAAATGTAGTTGATCTAAAACGACTACTTGGATTGCTATTAAAAAGAAAACAAGACAAACAAAATACTGCATCTTTAGAAGGTGAATATTCTAACCAGGAAAATTGTTTAAACCATGATGGTTGAAAATAATGAGGATGCTTTTTTGAATTGGAAGCAGGATATTCTGAAAGAATAGGTTGATATGGTCTAGCCTTAATATAAGCTCTTCGAATTTCATCACGCATATTAACCGGATACTAATATATTTGCTTACGTAACCCAAGTTCACATTCTAAGTTAGACAAATCAAGTGCCTCATCTTCAATTCTAGGAATTTTAGAAGGATGAGCATCAGAGTTTAAAGGAGCAAGCGATGAAGGTGGTGCCTCAATTTGTGACGCTTCTGAAGGTGGTTGTGTTGTCTCTGTACTTTTCTTTTTAAAAAAACGAATCAATTGCTTTCAACTCCATAACTACAATATCTTAAAAGATAAAAAAAATAATAAATATAAAATTAAATTAAACTATAAACTTTAAAACACAATAAAAACAATTGTAAAATTGTAAAAAGATGAAAAAAAAACTTAGAAGATTAACTCAATGCCGCGTTTTAAGGAAAAAAGTTGATGACAATAGTTGTTAATAGCAATAGGAAAAGAGACTTCTTTTTCACTAGTTAACAAATTGAATTTTAACCTAAATTCACATTTAATGTTATATTAAAAAGTGAACAACTATCATCTAAAAAAAGAAAGTTAGAAATATATCAATATTACATTTAATGTTATATTAACGTTGATTAAAGTAATATATTATATAAATATTTAAAGTTAAAAAGTTAAATTATATTATATGGAAAAAATTAAAAAGAAAAAAAGAAAGATTTTTTTCAATGTTCAAAGTTGGAAAAGGGGGCCAAACAATAATTTAAAGGGGGCCAAAGTTTTTAAATATTAAGGGGCTAAATAATAAATATTATTTTTTATAATTTTAGGGGGGCTGGGGCCACTGCCAGCCCCCCCCCCCCAGATTCACCACTGTCTCCATACCTAGCCTAGACGTTTAGACCAAGTTTGGAGGCTACATCAAAACGTTCAGGAAAAACCAACCTTAAAATAATTTAAAGTTTGTCATTTAGAAACACCATCCTAGTCAAACCAACGTGGAGTTTACAAATCGAAATCTGAAATAAAACACACGTTAATCCAAATATAAACAAACAATAGAGTATCTAATAAAGAGAAAAGACTGAGCTCTTGACACGCCGAGCCTCCCAATTTTGTGTGTTACCTGCAATGAAGTCAACAAATAAAATGAGTTTATAACTCGACGTGTGTAACTGATATGTAGGCAAGACAACGATACAAATTTAACAGTAATTGTCCAAATTCAAACACACAATTAGATACAGATAATACTCATTAATGTTGTAACAGTTCAAGTAAGATGTAGAACAGATCAGATACAAATGCAGAGTAGATCAGATACAGATGCAGAACAAATCAGAATTTGATGCAATTTCCTACTCCCATCCGCTACACACCATTTTCGACCATCCCAACATACCATATAGGGTATTAACTACCTATCCAGCCATATACACCAATTAGTGTCGGTATGACAAATTTCAGAGTAATTACAGAATAGCTGCCAGATCAGAATGTGATAAATCGCCAGTATCGGGTACAGAGTTGTGGCTTAGCCACTTAGTTCGGCAGATTATTAAACTACCGACACTTCCTTATTAATACCACTCCAGCCCAATACAAATGCATATTACAGATACCAGATATCAGGGATGTACATACAGTTATTCAATTACATTCCACAATCAGATAATACATATCATTATCAATTAATAGTTACTGCACCAACTATACATACCGATAATCGATTATTCAGCCTCAGAATATCAAATATCAAGTTATACGGTTTAATTCAGATCATAAAGATCCTACGGAAGGTCTATGTTCGATTTGAACGACGCTTACGACCTTAGGGAAAATTTCAGTATTTTGACCCACAAGTTCGTATAGATTCACACGGCATGGGTGTTTGGCTCGTGTGGTCCACACGGGCGTGTGGCTCAAAACAATGAGTTACACGGTCTGGCACATGGCCAAGCACACGCCCATGTGACTCACAATCCTTCACATGGCTTGGACACATGCCCGTGTCACTGGCTTGTGTGACCTAAGGTACAAACAGTGAGTTACACGGCCTGGACACACGCCCTTGTCCCTTGCCCATGTGGCCTTAAATCCATAAACAGTGAGTTACATGGCCTACCATACAGCCTGTCACATGGCTGTGTGGGGTCAACAACCATGTTTTCCAGCGTTCGAAAATCATAGAAAATTGGGTTTTCGGTATACACCTTATATAGTTTTGAAGTAGGAACGACGCAGAAGAATCCTGCTACCTAAAATGACCATCCAATAACCAATTAAACAACTTAAATGACAAAAATCGTACAATTCACACAGAACTAACTATGCCGAAAGCTTCAATGCAAAACCTTTGAATGAAACTAACGCTTATTGATGAATCAACAGCAATTGCTTGAATTAGCGCATTGGGAATCGCTACCTTCGATATCTATGCCTGAAAAGGAAAACCAAGCGATCACTTAACAGATAATTCAAACAAATCAAGCCGAAACCAACTTCAACAGAAATGAACGGAAACGAATGTTTAACAAGAACTATACCACAACTTACACAGTAACCCTTCAAAACGAACGAACAACGCAAAATTCCCAATTAAACCTGGTATCAGTTTACGGAAATGAGCAAAAACATAAAAGATTGAAATGCGAAATAGAAAGAAAGAATAAAAGAAAAAGAAAAGAAGAAAAAAAAAGAAACGATAGGACAAGTAGCATAAAAAAATTCTTGATGTACGTCAGTGCAGAGATTCGAACACAAGACCAGAAAGTAGACATAAATTTAACCAATGAACCAGCAAACTCATTCTTAACATAAATTAACACGAAATTAAACTTAAGTCGAGGATCCAAAGATAGGGTTAAACCAAAATAAATGGAAAAATTCAAGGAAGAAAACGTGAACCCCCAATCTCAACCACCTAAACAGGGCACTTAACCACAAATACAAAAACTTAATTATTAACAAAAATTAACAAACAACAATTCAAAAATTCGGAGCGTTACAATTAGGCTTATTTAAAATGAAAATATTAAATTTAAAATAAAAAAATAAAAATAAAAATTATAATATTAAATAGTTGAAAAACACTTTTGACTTTGATCGACAGTTGGTTGGCGTTGACCGGTTACGTGGTGCTATTAGAGCTTGTTACATGTCCTTTTTATTCCTTTAGTATTATATATATTATATTGATTAAAAATGTTAAAAGATCATATATAAGATATATAATTTTTAAAAAGTTTAGAAATAAATTTTTTAATAAAATTCTAAAATATATAATTTTAAATTTTAAAAAGTCAAAATAATATATATAAATTAAAAAAAATATCATAAAAATTTTAAAAAGATATTTAAATTTCAAGTAGGAATTAGATCATTCTGCCACCAATTTGACATTAGGAATGAACCTTCTTCTTCAAAAACATGCTGCCCTGTAAAACCAAAAAATAGGAAAAAGAATATTTTAGAATATTATAAAAAAACCCAAATATAGAAAATACAGAAAAGAAAAGAAACAATAAAAAACAGAAAACAAAATTGACAAAACAATAAAATGTTATAGATGTGGAAAACCAGGACACATCTCAAAATATTGTAAAATTAAAAGAAAAATTAATAATTTAAATCTAGATGAAGAAATAGAACAAAAATTAAATGAGATTCTCTTAGAAACAACTTCTTCAGAAAATGATACATCTATCAAAACAGATGAATTACAAATAGACGAATTACATACAACATCCCAATCTTACGATGATGAAAATGAACCCTCAATTAATATGTTAACCAAAGACCAAGAATTTATGATTGAAGTTATTGATAAAATTCAAGACCCGTAACTTAAAAGAGAATACCTTTTGAAATTAAAATCATCATTAAAAGATAAACCAGTAAAAAGAAAAAGAAATTATTTCTAGTCAATCACAAATGTATAATATACAAGATATAATATTTAATAAATATGAAAAAATAAAACCAAGACAAATTACAAATTACGAATTACGATTAGAAATAAAACAAATTAAATTAGAACTTTCTCGACTTAAAATGGAACAACAAGAAATGAAAAAACAAATGCAAACCTTAAAACATGAAATCCTAGAAAAAATTCATCGTAAATCGAACCCAGAACTCAAGAAAATACACAGGAATATATGATGGTTCTAACTGAAGTATCTATTCAAAGATATTTAATAAAAATAAATATTGTCATAAATAATAAATTTCAATTAGAAACAATAGTCCTTTTTGATACATGAGCGGACCAAAACTGCATTAGAGAAGGGATAATTCTAACAAAATATTATGATAAAACATCAGAATCTCTTAAAGCTGCAAATGGTAAAAAACTAAAAATTACTTACAAAATTCTCAATGCAGAAATATCCAACAAAGGTATAAAATATCAAACGTGTTTTTTTAATGGTAAAAGATATTACCCAAGATGTCATATTAGAAACCCCATTCATATCCCTACTCAAACCTTATAAAGTAACAAATAATTCTATCTCCACCAAAGTTTTAAACACTAAAGTAGAATTTCCTTTTGTAGAAAAACCAAAAATAAGAAATCTCAACTTATTAAAATCTTTATCCATCCATAATGGGCAAATCAATAATTTAATTAATCATAAACAGAAACAAATCTCTTTTCTAAAAGAAGAAATATGTTTTAAAAAATTGACTGAACAATTAGAAAAAAGAGAAGTACAAAAAAGGATAAATCAAATCAGAGAAGAAATAGAATCAACAATTTGTTCTGACATTTCTAATGCTTTTTGGAATAGGAAAAAACACAAAGTAACATTACCATATGAAAACAATTTTGATGAAAGACAAATACCCACAAAAGCAAGACCCATACAAATGAACAAAGAAATGGAAGAATTTTGTAAAAAAGAAATACAAGACCTTCTTAATAAAAATTTAATTAGGAAAAGCAGTTCTCCTTGGAATTGTTCAGCATTTTATGTAATAAAAAATGCAGAACTCGAAAGAGGAACGCCAAGATTAGTAATTAATTACAAACCTCTCAATCAAGCCTTAAAATGGATTAGATACCCAATACCAAATAAGAAAGATTTGCTACAGAAACTTTGTAATGCAAATATTTTCTCAAAATTTGACATGAAATCTGGATTTTGGCAAATCCAAATAAAAGAAGAAGAAAGATATAAAACGGCATTTACTGTACCATTTGGACAATATGAATGGAATGTAATGCCTTTTGGATTAAAAAATGCTCCATCCGAATTTTAAAGAATAATGAATGATATTTTTTACCAATATTCTCAATTCACAATAGTATACATCGATGATGTATTAGTGTTTTCAGAAAATTTAGAAAAACACTTCAAACATTTATCCATCTTTATAAAAGTCATAAAAAATAATGGTTTAGTAGTTTCTAAATCCAAGATAAGTTTGTTCCAAACCAAAGTAAGGTTTTTAGGTCATTACATTACCCAAGGAACCATTACCCCAATAGAAAGGTCCATAGAGTTTGCTAGCAAATTCCCAGACCAAATCCTTGATAAAGTCCAATTAAAAAGATTCTTAGGGAGCCTCAATTATGTCATAGACTTTTATCCAGGTCTTAGCAAATTATGTAAACCGTTATATGATAGGCTCAAAAAGAATCCACAACCTTGGACAAATGACCACACCAATATTATCACCCAAATTAAAAAAACAAATCACTAAGCTTCCTTGTTTATATTTAGCCAATCCAAATGCCCCCAAGATTGTAGAAACAGATGCTTTTGAAATAGGATACGGTGGGATCCTAAAACAAGTTAAAGGGGGAAAAGAGCAAATAGTCCAGTTTACTTCCAGACACTGGAATCCAACTCAGCAAAATTATAGTACTATTAAAAAAGAAATTTTATCAATTGTTTTGTGCATTACAAAATTCCAAAGTGATTTATTAAATCAAAAATTTCTTTTACGAATCGATTGCAAATCAACAAAAGAATTTTTACTAAAAGATGTTCAAAATATTACCTCAAAACAGATTTTTGCAAGATGGCAGGCAATTTTGAGCATATTTGATTTTGATATTGAATACATCAAAAGAGAAACTAATTCTTTGCCTGATTTTATCACCAGAGAGTTTCTTCAAAAATGCCACCCAAACTCCGAGACAAAGGAAAAGGAAACCGAGGACCTGAGGACCTGAGGATGGAGTTTGAATTGAAACGTTTGAAATGTGATAATTGTAGTTGTTTGAAATTAAAATATATGATTAAATCTTGAAGAGGAAAATAATTTAAAACTTAAATTTTAAAAATTTGGAGAAACTTTAAAACTTTGGAGAAACGAGTTTTGATTTCTGAAATGGGTATTTCAAGTCGTGCCATTCATCTTAAATCTGATAGCCTTTTATAGAGGGCTATTGTCTCTTTACATCATTTGAACCGGGAAATTCAATCCCTTTCATCATTACATAATTGAAACTTTGATTACATAATTAAAACTTTTCAGAGAATATATTCTCTGGTTACAAAAATACAAACTACAAAGAATAATTACTACTCACGCGTCAAAGAATCTTACTGTTCTTGCCAGGGAATATTTACTGTTTACGCCAGAGAATATTTCCTGTTCACTCGTCTTTTCTTGCAGGGAATATATAAAAGCTCGATTTAGGGCCTAGTCGGAATAGTGGTGCAAGACCACGAATCCGAGGTAAATTTATGAGTTTTTAAGGTTCATGCCATGTTTGCATGTTAGTGTGAAAGTTTCATGAAGCAATTTTGCTAAATTGAGGTTGAATGGTCAAAAAGGACCAAATTGCAAAAGTTGCAAAATATGAGTTTCTAGAAGCATTTTGTATGAAATAGCTTTAGAATAGCAATTATAAGTCCTTAAATAGAAATTTTCCCAAATCATAATATTTGGACAAAATTGGACATGAGTTAGTAAAATAGAGAATTTTTAAGAGAAGGGCATTTTAGTCATTTGTCTATTAAATGATTAATAAAGGAAAAAGATGACAAAAATCACTATCATCTTCTTCCTCATTGCCGAAAATTTCAAAGAACCCATAGCTAGGGTTTGTTCATCTTTCAAGCTTGCTAGTAAGTTCATCTTAGCCCCGTTTTTAATATTCTTCGTATTTTTGAAGTTCTCGTATTATGAATTAGCTATTTTTAGCTATAAAGTGAGCTAAGATGCATGTTCAAAAATCTACCCATGAATGATATGCTTGTTAAATGATGTTTTATGGAAGTTTATGAGAGTTTGATGTTAGATAAACATCTTTTTCGACGTAACACATGAAAAATGAGCATAGGGACTAGTTTGTAAAAGTTATGAGATTGTTCATACATAGTAGAAATAGTGAGAATTGAGTATTTTCATAGTAGAGAAAATGAATCAGCTAAGCATAAAGTCTAAGAAAATTGAATGAGAATTATTTTACGAGCCTTGGGGCAAAAGTGCAAATATGAGAAAGTATAGGGGCAAAATAGTAATTTTTGCCAAAATATGAGTAAAGAGTCAATTTAGTCAATGTGAGTATTAAATGATCTATTTATGACTATAGATCAAGAAAAACGAAGCCCGGATCGAAACCGAGGCAAGAATAAGGTCGAAGACTAAATTGCATACCTAGCTACATTTTGTATATTGAGGTAAGTTTGTATGATTTCTAAGTTTTATGATTTATATCATTGAATTGCTTAGTATAATGTACAATGTTATTATGAAAATGTTTAATGTTATGTTAAACAAAGAAATTAATGAGATCAAGCATGAGAAAGCCCGATTGAAGTTGAATAGCTTAGGATACTCGATCTACCACATGAAATAAGAAAGTCCGTATAAGACCAAGCCGAGGCATGGCATCGAAAAGCAAGCAAGTTATCATGTAAGTCCAAGGCAAGCTTGGCATTGATAAGTTATCATGTAAGTCCAAGGCAAGCTTGGCATTGAGAAGTTATCATGTAAGTCCAAGGCAAGCTTGGCATTGAAAAGCTATCAAGAGAAAGAGATTTCAAGTAAGTCCAAGCCAAGGCTCGGCATTGACCAGTTTATGAGCAAAGATACCAAGTAAGACCATGTCAAGACATGGCAATGGTAAGTTCCCAAGGGAACTCATGAGAAAGACTTCGTATAAGTCCATGTCAAGACATGGCCTCGAAACTAAGATGAGATTTAGTATCCTCGGTTATTCATATAAATTCATCGGGCAAACGAGTTAAGCTCCATTGAGATAACAAGAAAGCTAAGTAAGCAAAGTTATTATTAAGTGAAAATGAGTATTATTCATGTTATGAATGATGAATTAGAAATTATGAGTATTATGTTCAAGTATGCTTGATCAAGTGATACAGTACTTTGTTTGCCTATCAAGTATGAGTAAGTAAGCTTTATAGTTGAATTTATGATACCATTGTTTATATCAAATGGTCTATATTAAGTAAGAATGTTGCTATGTGCATTATGCAAACTTACTAAGCTAAACGCTTATGTCTTTCTTTCTTTCTTTCCATGTAGTCCCGCCAAGCTAATATCGAGGATCACCATCATCGGAGCTCGGAGCACACTATCAATCGCTATTTTGGTATAGCCAAGTTGTTTTTTTAAGTATGGCATGTATAGGAAGCATTACATTTTGAGTAAATGTTTTAAGAAGAGCCAAGGTATAGGCTATTAAGTTTGTTATTCTTTTGAATATGGCTAAGTGATTGGCCAAGTGTGTATGTTTATAGTTATCAATGAAGCATGTAGTATTATTCATGAATGATGTAGTATTGAGTTGTTGAAATGAGTATGAATTGGATCTTAATTTCAGGGTGGCAATTGGCTTGGTAAATAGCCTCTAAGTACCCACACGGTTGGACACACGGGCGTGTGTCTAGGCCGTGCGTAACCTGCACCTTTGCATCATAAGTCAGTATATCAAGATATAGTACACGGTCTAAGTCCACGGGCGTGTCTTGGTCGTGGGCAAATTCAAGCGTATCATCGAGTTTTTAGGCACGGTCTGGGGACATGGGCGTGTATGTCTATCCACGGGCGTGTGACTCCTGTTTCAAAGAAAAGTTTTTCAATTGGGTTCCGAAAGTTTACCAGCACAAGTTTAAGGCCTCGTAGGCCCATGAAATGTACGAGATGTTTAAGAATGAGAAGTTTTAATTTTGGAACGAAATTTTATAGCCTGTAATGTCATGATTAAGCAAGTTCAAGCTTAGTAATGTCTTGTATCCTGTCTGAGCCTCGGACTCGGGTATGGGGTGTTACAGAATATTTACTGTTTACTTCAGAGAATATTTCTTGTTCACTCATCTTTTCTTGCAGGGAATATTTACCGCTTACTTCAGAGAATATTTCCTGCTCACTCGCTTTTCTTGCATCATTTTTCTTGGTCCCGGTGATGGTTCTATCAAGTGGTATCGTCGCAAGATCCACTATTTTGATTGAAGACGCCAAGATTTCTCATCTTC
Source organism: Gossypium sturtianum (assembly GCA_025698515.1). NCBI lineage: Eukaryota > Viridiplantae > Streptophyta > Magnoliopsida > Malvales > Malvaceae > Gossypium > Gossypium sturtianum. The sequence continues at coordinate 117,290,297 of CM046948.1, read as the reverse complement.
GATTCGTAATCCATTGAGCCTGAGCATTTCAACCATGAGTTTTTATATTCTTTCTTGGTCTTGGCTTGAGCTAACATCGCACTAGCTGTCGATTTTGCTTGAAGGAATTTTGCTGTGGTTTGATCCGAGGCTGCGGACTTACATAATCTCGGATTCTTGTTGAAAAAATTATCCAAATATTTTGAATCATATTTTTCATCATTAAACTTGTCCCACCATTTAGTTCTGTATTTTCGAACTAGTAATGGAATTCCAGTACATTTATCTTGCTCATAGGAATAATTCCAAGAAACAATCCAAGAAATGCACAGTTTTGAGAAAAAATGGATTGTTCTATAAATGCGTTTTTGGTCTGGTTCAGGCTGAAATTTGTCAAAGAATTTGGGCCGTAAATTTTAAATTTTTTCTGGTAGGATCTCAAAGGATGATGGTCCATACCAATTCCACCATTCTTGGAACCAGTTTGGGAATTTGAATTGGGTACCGTATTTGAAATATATGAGCCAAGAATATCTCATGTGTTGGTTGTTCATTAAGAAGGCATTGTACCATACCATTTGGTAATCCCAATATGTAAAATATGGGTGGTGGTCAATTTTGATGGTAAATTTGGCTGGAAATCTCTTTGGAGAATTTGGGTTTTCACTCCAATCCCTTGGTTGAAGAATTTTTAATATTTGGGCTGTTGAATGGATAATAAAATTTGGATCTTTTGGGTCTGTGTAGTGTTTGAACAGTACTGATCCAGTTTGAACCAGTATGTTTTCATAATACTGTTGGGGTTTTTGAGAATCCAATGGTTTGAAATGCCATCCATTGAAAAGTTCTTTTGCAAGTATATGTGGAGGTTTTTCTGAAAATTCTTCCTCCATAACAAGAATTTTTTCAAAACATTTGTTTGGAAAATATTGTGAGAATTTTTGTTTAGCAGTCTGTGAAGACACTGCTATTTCTTTTGGAAAAACATCTTGGAGAGATGTCTCTTTTAAAACATTTTTGAGAGATTTTGATTTGTGTAAAACAATCTCTTTATTTTTTGAAATCTTTGCTGCTTCACCAGCAATTTGTTTGAGAGGAGATTCCTCTTTCATTTGAGAAAAGGCCAATGCCACTTCTGTGGATTGAGAAAGGGACTCAATCCATTTTTTGATTTGAGAACCAATTTCATTTGGATCTTGTGCATCTTGAACGATTGTATTTTTGGAGGATTTTGATGATGATGATGATCTCTCATTTTCTTCTTCATAGCAAATTTCATACTATGACTTAATTAGTTTTGAGGAAATTTAAATTTCAAGTAATTGAAGAAAAATTTGAAATTTAAATACTTTTTAGAATTTTAGAATTATATATTTTATAATTTTATAAAAAATATTTTTAAACCTTTTTTTTAATTTTTACATTTTTTTTCAAATTTTACAATATTTTAAATTTTTAATATTATTAATTTCAACTAATTTATTTTCAATTATCAATTTTTTTGTAATTTTTTTTTGTAAATTTTTTATAATTTATATTTTTTTTCTAAAATTTTTATACTTCTTAATGTGTATATAAATTTAATAAAAGAAAATGTTTGTTTTTTTTTACTTAAATATGTTCGTGGTGCTTTGTGATTAGTTATAAAAAAAAATTAACATCTATTAAAAAATATTACTGATATATACTTTAGATACCAAGTTGAGAATTTGAATATATTATAAATATCAAAGACAAAATTCCGTACCAAAATGAAAAACAGTGTACTTTAGGAACTAAATCCCGAATTAAGCCTTTTAATTAAAATCAAACTTACACTACTTACACCGATTTCAAACAGAAACGGTACTGAAAGAATTCTCGCACATGCTAACAATTGTTTGTTTATTTATTTGTTCGAAGCTAACAGTTGTTTAAATATGCTGCAGATTTCTATTTTAGTTAGATTTGAAATTTAATCCTGATAATTAAAATATTAAAATTTAATTTGTTTAATTTAAAAATGTTAATCTAATGGTTGATGTCACAAGCTTTTGTCAAAACTCGATTTAATTTGCTCACATAATAGATATTAGTAGGAGTGAGCAAAACTTGATTCGATTCAAAAAAAAAAATAAAAAAAATTCGATTTTCGAGTCAAGTGAATCAAGTTATTTGAGTTATTCAAATTATTCGAGTCTAACTCGAATAAGTAATTTGAGTTTTGAGTTCGAATCAAGTTGAATTTTACAATTCGAATAACTTAAATAATCCGAATAGCTCGAATAACTCGAATAACAGATTGATGTAAATACCATTTTGATCCATATCAAGTTTAAAAATAAACAAATTGGTTTCTCTCAACAAAAATAAAAAAAAAATTCAAAATATTTATAAAAATTTCAAATTTTTATTTTTTTAAAAATTATAAAAAAGTTCAAAAAATTCTAGAACAATATATAAAGTTAAAATTTTAAAATTTTACTAATTAATAATTTTGAGAACTAAATAAGTTAATTAATTATTCAAGTTTATCATATTAAAGTATTTTTTTTATTATCTTACTTTAATTTTTTTTCCATATATATATGGTTTCAAATTTATATGTTTTAACATGAAATTAGCTATACTGTAGCAATATTTTAATTTAACATGTTTAATTTTTTAGTTTAACTCGAACAATTTCACTCAATTCGACTCGAATTTCATTTCACTTGACTCAATTTGAAAAAAAATCAAATCAAGTTAGGATGATAAAATAAGACTCGTCAAGTCGATTAACTCGAAATTTTTTTACTTGATTCGATCGAACGTTTACCCCTAGATATTAGTATAACCAACAGGATATGTTGGTAATTAAAATAAAATAAAATAATAACAATGGCACATTTTTGGACCTACTAACAGTAAGTTGGCACTTAAAATACTGAGAGACAATTGGAGGAAAAAATGTAATAGAAAAAAAGGAAATTGGTATTAAGAATTAAAAGATAAAAAATTATATATTATTGCTGTAATATTCTGCATGAATGCGCTTATAAATGATTGTACCTCTTATTTTCCCTCATTGTTTTCTCATTTTGAAAAGCTTAGAAATGAAAATCAGTAATTTTTTCCTCCCATTCATCCTTTCACCACCGAACCTATACTAAAACGGCTCATCCAACAATAATTAAATAATTCATAACAAATTCATAAAACATTAAAAATATATAATAAAAAAAAGAAGTTACAAAATCAAATTTAACCATGTTTTTCTTTCTTTTTTTTCATTTTACTGGTTCCACGCCTTAGAAGTCAGTTCAACTCCTATATTTAAAGTGGTATATAAACACTCACACACACTCAAATCCAAATAACATAACTCAAAATCACCCCTTATCAGGCCAATAAAGCTTTCTTTAGAGCAATACACAAACCCATATAAAATAGAAAATGCTAATATGTCATACAGCGTGAAATACAGTGCTATACATAAAAAAATAAGTAAAATTTCCACCATGATTTTTGAATCCAACAACATTGGGTTTTTTATTTGACTGATGAGAAACAGCTCTATAGCCATGTATCTTGCAATAGGGAAATCCAAGAACAAGAAAGCAATAACAACTATCGAGTCAATTTAATGATAAAAATGCAAGCTTAGTAAGTTGAAACACTTCAAAGTGCTGAAACAAAAAGGCAGGATTAGTGTTCTTAACTGTGACAAAATGGGGAAGCCACCACCTTATTTGTATTCGAACGACGGCACCGGAGGAGCATCGAAGCTCTCCAAAACCTCAGTTTTACTTCCACTACCTGTTGCCGGTTCCTGCTTCTTTCCACCAAAAAGTCCTCCAAACCATGAAGAGGAAGAGTTAGATGAGGACTGTTGTGGGGGCGGCGGTGGCGAGTCGTGTCTCAAACTCTCAATTGATGCAGGTGCTTGGTTTGGCAATTGTCCCATCGGATATCCAGGCATTCCTGCTACATTGGGTGCTGGCTCGTCGATCATAATAGGCATCTGCGGTTGACTGAGAACTTTATTCAACATGATACCAGCTCCTTCGATCAAAGCAAGCAAGATGCCACCGAACACGGCTGATCGGGAAGCGGCACCAAATCCTTGACGCATTGAAAGAAAACCTCCTGTTGCAGCACCGGCTATAATGGAGTTCCAAGGATCTTCCTTCTGTCGGATGTAGACCATAGTGCAATCAAAGGTGGAAAACAGACCACCCCAAACGGCAAAACTACCGCCGACACGAGGGGCATTCATACGCACTGCTTGAGTTCCTCCGAGCAACCGAGAACCACTAGGGGAGTTATATGTGCCTTTCAAGAAGTGGAAGGCTGCACCTCCAACAGCACCCATGCCAAAAGCACCACCAATGTCGTCGAGAATTCGATCAGGGCATGGCTCCCGTGACGTTTCCGGGGTCCCCATGGTTCACCTTTTCTATTAAAAACAAACCCCCCACAAGGTTCAAAATTCCCTACAAAATTCACCAATCCAAGAAATTTCTCAAATTTCCACAAACAAGAAAAAAATCCGAACATCAATTTGAAATAACAAACTAAAATTATTTAGCAACTTAAATGAACTATAAAAACAAAATCAACATGGTAAGACATTAACACTTAATAAATTCAAAAGTTTCAAGGAGACAGATTTAAATATAAGATTACCTTACTACCAGCTAATATTAGGCAAACATTCATGTAATAAAGAAACAATGATTGTTTTTTTCAAACAAAAAAAATATCACATAAACGATCAAAGCAAAAACACCAAGAAACAAAACAAGAACAGATAAAACCCTAGAAAGAATATTTTATAACTTTCAGAAAATATTTGGGCAAAGGAAAAAAAGGCAATAACTTTATAGCTTTGCATGAATGAAATCATCGATTTTCTTCTTACCTTTGTGGCGATCTGCTAGAAAACTTGAGGTATTGAGAAGAAAAAGGCAGATTTGTTAACGTAAATTTTGATTATTTAGGAAACGAATAGAGAGGAAACGAAAACCTAAAAGGTAACCCTTATTGAGAAAGCAAATGAATTTTCTTTTAGGGAATTGGGTTGGGTTTCTCCTTTTTTGGATTAAATTTAGCAATGGGCTCCATGAATGGCCTTTGAGTTTGAGCTTTTCTGTCGGTCTTCGTTTTAGAGCTTTCCCGAGTTGGCCTTTTTTTTCTTTCAAATATACTAGTTTAGTTTAATTAGCAAAATAGTTGAGGTGGTGGATTAATTAGGGAAATGGATAAAGTCGGTGGTCAGCCTTCGAAGTCGGCACTTCTAGGGATCAATTTTCAAATTACAAAATTGAAAGTCGATTTTTGGAGGTCTCGACTTCATTGTTCCTTTAATTTTTTTTTTTTATGTAACAACAACAGAAGAATGCCCGTGAGCATGCAAGAAAGAAAAGAAAAGATTAACCCGTGGCAGGATGCACGAAAGCAGGAAAATGCAGTGTTTTGTTTGCATACAGTAGAGCAAAGAAATAATAAACCTGTGAACAACCATGCATGAAAAAAGCAAAAAAATAGTATTCTAGCATGTAGAAGTAAAGAAATTATGGAAGCAAAGTATGGGTTAATTATTATTTATGAATAACAATTTAATCCTTTTATTTTTGTGTATATATGTTAAGAAGTTAGCTAATAGTTAGCCTTATTATTAGAATATTTTGTTTGTTAATAGGTTGTTAATAGGTAATCTGTAAAGCATGTAGATTTGTAATTTTGATACACAGCTTCTTTTCTAAAGAAAATCAATTTTCTAAATAGTTTCTTCAACAGTTGGTTCTCTGTCAGTATCCTCAACATGGTATCAGAACCTCAGACGATCGTCATTTTTTAGGTCACCGTAGTCCGAACAAAGCAATCTCGGTTTGCTGGTGTTCTTCACTGAGTGTTTTCTATTTTTGGGTGTTTTTCACTGAATGTTTTTTTGGGTTATGTTGTTTGATAGTCAAGCCCATTTTCTACTATTTTTTTTGGCCCAATATTGTTTGTTGGGCGTGGTTTAGTTGATAACCTAGGTTTTGTTTTTACCAGCGCCATCTTCTTCCCATTAGCGTCGTTCTTGCTCATGGTTCCGTCTATTCGTGTTTAACGCTCTTTGTCGTAATTGTCTACTTGTGTTCAACGCTTGAGGTTTTCTTGCATGGTGTCGTTTCTTGTGCTCAACGCTCTTCTCTTTTATGTTTTTGGTACTGGTTGTTATTTTGAAATCATGGTGAGTCCCTCCGATTTGGTTGTTGATTTCAATCACCCACTTTATTTGCATGCCGGATACTCCAAGTGCATTATTGGTCTCTCATCAGTTGCTTGGAGTTGAAAAGTATAATGTTTGGAGTCGGTCTATGAAGGTTGCGTTGTTGGCTAAGAACAAATTAGGGTTTGTGGATGGTACTTGTTCTAAGGCTTCGCTACCAGAGTATTTGAGTTATCAATAGGAGCTGTGTAATGCTGTTGTATTGTCCTGGATTTTGAATACAATTAGCAGAGAGCTCTCAACAAGAATTGTATTTGCTTCTAGTGTAGCGGCCGTGTGGAATTATCTTAGTGAAAGGTTTCATAAAGTTGATGGCTCTAGGGTTTATTTTTTTTGCATTGTGAGATTACTTCGCATCTTCAATGTACTAATTTTGTATCTGTGTATTTCACTAAGCTGCAATTATTTTGGGATGAATACGATGCTCTTGTGCCTTTTTCTTCCTGTGGTTGTGATAAGTCAAGGAAAAATGTGGAGCATGTTTAATAGCAGCGTTTCTTTCAATTTCTGAAGGGATTGAATGAGTCCTATAATGTAACACCCCTAATATTTCAACTTCTTTACAATTTAGTCCCTAGCTCATAAAAATACAAATTCATGCAATTGAGTCCACACCCATGCTAGCCGAATTTTTCCTATACTCATAGCAGTCCATATTTTTCATTATTTCACACATTTACCACATAATTTATCACATTTCTTAATTTAATCCCTAATTGACAATTTTATCAAAAACCACTTAACAATTGTTGTTTATCTAACAACAACCATTCATTTTCTATCATCAAACATCAAAACACATACATATTAATCAATGGTAAAACCCTAGACTTTTAACAGTTTCGCAAATTAGTCCCTAGGCTAGCTAGATTAAGCTACAACGACTCAAAAAACATAGAAATCACTAAAAACCGAGTCAAAAATCACTTACATGCACAAGGTATCAATGGCCGAATGTTTAAACTTCTCCCATGGATTTTTCTTCTTCAAATTTCAGAAAGAAGATGAATATGCATGCTTTGTTATTTTGTTTTCTATATTTTAATATCTTTAATTATCAAATTACAACATTAACCTTATTAATTAATTACTTAAAACAATTTATTCATGTCCATCTTTGTCCACTCATATTAACAATGGTCTAATTACTACATAAGGACCTCCACTTTAAAGTTCTATAGCTATTAGACTCCTTTAGCTATTAGAACCCAACTTTTACACTTTACGCGATTTAGTCCTTTTTATCAAATTAAGCACTCAAACGATAAAATTTCTTAACGAATTTTTTACACAATCATACTATCATGCTGTAGACATTAAAATAATAATAAAATAAATATTTTGAACTTGAATTTGTGGTCCTGAAACCACTATTTTGATTTGACTAAAAACGGGCTGTCACAACTCTCCCCCCTTAGGAATTTTCGTCCCCGGAAATCTTACCAGAAAATAGGTTAGGGTACTATTTTCTCATAGCTTGCTCAGGTTCCCACATAGCCTCTTCAACACCGTGACGTTTCCATAGAACCTTCACTAAAGCTATGCTCTTATTTCTTAACTCTTTAATCTCTCGAGCTAGAATTCTGATTGGTTCTTCGCTATACGACATATCAGGCTGAATTTCAATCTTTTCTGGAGAAATGATATGCGATGGATCCGATCGGTATCGTCGTAACATCGACACATGAAACACATTATGAATCTTTTCTAATTCTGACGGTAAAGCTAGCCGATATGCCACTTGTAACAACCCGTTTTTAGTCAAATCGAAACAGTTGTTTCGGGACCAGAAATCTGAGGTTGAAATAATTATTTTATTATTATATTAATGTTTACAGCATGATAATATGATTGTGTGAAAATTTCGTTAAGAAATTTTATTATTTGAGTGCTTAATTTGATAAAAAGGACTAAATCGCGTAAAGTGTAAAACTTGTGTTTTATTAGTTAAAGGTGTTTAACAGCTATGAAATATTTAAGTGGAGGTTCTTATGTGATAAATAACCCATTAATATGATAGTGGATGATAATGACTTGGTATTGTTGAAATTTGGTTGAAATTAAAAGGTTAATTAAATAAATATGTTATTAAGCATAAAATAAATAAAACCAAATTAAAAGTTATCATCTTTTAATGTTCTTCAATCGAAAATTTAAGAGAGAAAAGCCATTGTTAGGGTTTTCATTCGGCCAAGCTCCTCTTGCACATTTAGGTACGATTTTTGTTCTGTTTTTAATGATTTCTATGTTTTTGAGATCGTTGCAGCTTAATCTAGCTAGCCCAGAGACTAATTTGCAAAACTGTTAAAGGTTTAGAGTTTTTCCATTGATGAAATAGCATGTGTTTTGATGTTTAATGATATAAAATGTATGGTTGTTGTTAGATAAACAACATTTGTTAAGTGATTTTTGGTAAAATGTCCAAATAGGGACCTAATTGAAATTCGGCTAGCATGGGTATAGGTTGAATTGCATTAATTTGTATTTTTATGAGATAAGGACTAAATTGTAAAAATGTTAAAATATTAGGGGCACAAATGTAAAGTTTCCTTAATGTGTATTTTGGATTAAATTGAATAGAGTGATAATTAAATAAGTTAATTTTGATTACATTTAGATCAAGAAAAGTGAAATACGGATTTAGATCGGGGAAAGAACAAGGTTTTGGACTAATGGACTCGTTTCGTCGTTTTTGCATTCGAGGTAAGTTCGTATGTAATAAGCATTGTTATTTTTGTGTTTTAAATGCTTTGATATTGCATAATTTGTGAATGCGACCTTGCGGACATATTCGACGATGATTCGACAAATGTGAAATCCCGATTGAACCTTAAGAATAGATTAGGATACGAATGACATGTCATTAGGGGTTATGTGATTTGGGTGCTAGTCCGTACGTTCTACTGGTGGCTGAGTTATTCGACATGTGTTGCGAATACTCGTCAGCTTGTGTGAGCAGCACCGTGTAGCTTCGTCATGACCGTCAGCTTGTGTGAGCAGGCCCTTTGATAGCTCGAGAGTGAGCATTATATGTGATATGAGATTGAGATAGCTTCGGCTATGTATGTGGCACTTAGGGTGCAAGATTCCCGAGTATCTGATAGTATTCCGAATGGTTCAACAGGTATATCGAAGTCATGGATGAGTATGAGACTAATAAGAGATGGTACAGGTATGTACATGAACCATATAAGCTTTGAATCGAAGAAACTTGTGAATTTCACATCTAATCTTATGATTGAATATGTGGAAGGTTTGTTAGCTAATATGAATTATGTGTTGATATATTCAATTATTGGAATTGTGTATTTATGATTAATTGAGTTTATTGTTATACGAACTTACTAAGCTTTATAGTTTACTTTGTTTATTTTTTCGTCTTTATAGTGAAATCAAAGCTAGCTCAGATTAGGGAATCGTCGGAGATCTCATCACACTATCAAGCTTCTATTTTGGTACTTTTGAGCTTATGTTTTGGTTATATGGCATGTATAGGAGTTTGGTCATTTTGGTACATATGTGATAGTAATGAATTTAGCCATTTGAGTTGGCTTGTAAATGTTTAATGTTTGGTTTTGTATATAGCCATGAGAGTTGGCTTATTTTGGTTGATTTGGATGTGTATATATTTGTGCAAACAACTCTTGTTATGTGCTTTATTATGGATATGTGATGCTAGTTGGTATTTGGTAATTAGGGATACTAAATGGTTGAGAATTGAATTTGGTATGTTTGTGAGATTAGGCCAAATAATGCATGTTTGAAAAGTGTCCATCTAGTTGATTTGTGAATGTGAATTTAGTATAAATTGAATAACATATTGTGATATTGTGTGCCTTGTATTTGTTGGTATTGAAATGGTATAAATGATGCGTGGTTGAGGTTGGTTGAGTGCCTATTTATGCCATGTTTTGGTGCCATTTGGTTTGATGTAGGTGTATGCAAATTTGGGTGGCAAAATGGCTTGGTAAATAGCCTATTTTTGTCCACACGGGCAGAGACATGGGCATGTGTCTCAGTCGTGTGTGATACACGGTCAGATTACACGGCCGTGTGTCCCCTGGTGTTGAATTAAAAATCAAGTCAGTATGCTCTACATGGCCCAGCACATAGGCGTGTGACCTGGCCGTATGGCATAAGTCAGTATACCCTACAGGTTTGCCACGGCCTAGCACACGGCCTAGCACACGGGTGTGTGAGGCCATTTCGAAGGGCACACGGGCTGGTCATACGAGCGTGTGGTTGGCCGTGTGACCCAAGTCAGTGAGTTACACGGGGTCAGACACGGGCTGGGACACGACCATGTGATCCCATTTCGTATGTCCACACGGCCTGTGACACGGGCGTGTCTTTGGCCATGTGAGACACACGGCCGGGCCACACGGGCGTGTGTCCCCTGTATTTTGTAAAATTTTCTAAGTGTTCCAAAAGTTTCCTAAGTTAACGGTTTAGTCCTGAACCACCCCGAATGCATGTTTTGGGCCTCATAGGCTCGTATTAGGGACTTGATGAAAGATTATGAATGACTTGTATTTGAATTTCATAATTGTATGGGAAATGTATACTCGATTGTGTAATAAGTTCGGTAATGCTCTGTAACCCTATTTCGGCGAAGGATACGAGTGAGGGGTGTCATATTTATTGGTATCAGAGCTACGGTTTAGTCGATTCTAGGACTAACATAGCGTATGTGAGAGTCTAGCTATACATGCCATATATAACCAGTGATAGTGTGATATCTCCTAACAATTTTAAATCGTGTTTTTATTTAGTAAATGGATCCCAATCGAGCTGTAGCTGATGATGTTGAAAGTAATGCACCAGCCTCCGTTCACGGAGTAGCGCAATCGGAATCGAGACCCGTATCGGGTAGTCAGGGAGGAGAGGCTAAGGAAGCCTTCTTCCAAATAATGAATGAGTGGTTTACGGAGTTTGTTTGAACAAATCCGGCTGCTCAGCAACCTCCACCCTCACCTATTCCCCAACCGGTCCCCGTAGCTCCTCAATGTTTGGAACCTTTATGATTGAATAAGCCACCTGTTGATAAAATCTGAAAATACGGGGCTGAAGAACTCAGAGCTACCGTTGATGACGATCCTGAGAGAGCCGAGTTTTGGCTTGAGAATACGATCAGAGTATTTAATGAACTATCCTGCACACCTGCTGAATGTGTTAAATGTGCCGTATCACTTCTGAGAGACACTGCGTATCAATGGTGGAATACGTTAATATCTGTGGTATCGAGAGAACGGGTCATGTGGGAATTCTTTCAAGTCGAGTTCAGAAAGAAATATATAAGCCAGCAGTTTATCGACCAGAAGCGCAAGGAATTTCTGGAACTAAAATAGGGTCGAATGTCTGTAACTGAGTCCGAGGGAGAGTTTGTGAGACTCAGTAAGTATGCTCGAGAATGTGTTTCCACAGAGGCAATTATGTGTAAAAGATTCGAAGACGGGTTAAACAAAGATATGAGATTGTTAGTTGGGATTCTAGAGTTGAAAGAATTTTTGGTGCTAGTCGACAGAGCTTGTAAAGCCAAAGAACTTGATAAAGAAAAGAGAAAAGCTGATTTCGAGGCTAGAGATTCGAGATCGAGATCGATGAGTAAACCATATCAATCTTTGTTAAAGAAATCACGAGACTCGTATAATCGATCAACATCTTCAGTGGGCTATTCAAATAGAGATCGTGGAAAGCAATATACTAGTCCTAAAGCTCAAACCACTTCAGTATCTAGTGTGGCTAGTGTGAGAAATAATAAACCCGAGTGTCAACAATGTGGAAGGCGACATTTTGGAGACTGTTGGATGAATAATAAATGTTGTTTTAAATGCGGCTCGTAAGATCATTTCATTCGAGATTGTCCTGAGTTACCCGAGAAAGATAGATACCAGAATGCAAGATCGAGTAATACAGCTGCTAAAGGAAGACCACCTAGAAATGCGAGAAATGTGTCCAGTAGCAAAGGAACGACAAATGACTCTGCTGTGAGATCCGAAGCTAGAGCTTACGCTATTTGCACTCGAGAAGATGTGTCGTCACCAGATGTTATCACCGATACATTTTCTCTCTATGTCAATAATGTAATTGCATTGATTGATCCTGGATCGACTCATTCATATGTTTGTGAGAATTTAGTGTCTAGTAAGAGTTTGCCTGTTGAGTCTACTGAGTTTGTGAGTAAAGTGTCGAACCCCTTAGGAAAGTATGTTCTAGTTGATAAAGTTTGCAAGAACTGTCCTTTGATTGACTCGGGGTTACTGTTTTCCGGCTAATTTGATGCTACTACCGTTTGATGAATTTGATGTAATTTTGGGTATGAATTGGTTGACGCTGCGTGATGCTGTTGTGAATTGTAGACGAAAGACTAGTGAATTGAAATGTCAGGATAGTAAAATCCTTAGAATTGAATCCGATGAGTCGAGTGGATTGCCTGTTGTGATATCATCGATGTTAGCTTAGAAATATGTGAGAAAAGGGTATGATGCTTATCTTGCGTACATATTGGATACAAAAGTGTCTGAATCGAAGATTGAATCAGTGCTTGTAACACCCCTAACCAGTATCCGTCGTCGGAACAGGGTTACGGAGCATTACCAAAGTTTACAGAATAATTACAGATATTTCACATTATTTACTATTCATGTCCGATACTAATCATATTGTCACTTGAATGGGCCCTCGAGGCCCAATATAAACATTAGAATCAAATCGGGACTTAATCGGGATCTCAGAAAATTTTTCATGAAATTTCAAAATTTTCCTAGATGCAGGGCTCACACGCCCGTGTGAACCTATGACACGCCCGTACATCAAGCCGTGTCCTACCTCGTGTAACTCTGTGACTTGCATCACACGGCCAAGTCACATGCCCGTGTGCTAGGCCGTGTTACCCACACGGCTGAGATACACGCCCGTGTCTCTGCCCGTGTGCTCAATTCTGAGCATTCTGTTTCTAAAATTTAAGATGCAGGGGACACACGGCCAGACCACACGCCCATGTGTTAAGCCGTTTGTCACACACGGTCAAGACACACGTTCGTGTGTCTACCCGTGTGGACAAAATAAAGCCATTTCCTAGCTTTATTTTTCACCCCTTTTGGCCTTGCATCTACACCAACAATTATACACAATTTATCACATTCACCAACCACATTTTCATACCAAAATTTAAGTCTTATACTTGTAAATTTATACTCATATTTATCTAGATACCATGTTCACATTTGTGTATATTGTATCAAATATGCTAATTTAATTCATTCATACATATCTCATTGTGATTTCTATTAATCAATCATTTTCAAACATATACCATGATATAGTCTTTTATACATAAACACCAAAACATGTTCATAACTAGCCATTCCAATAGCTAGTCATTAACAAATATTTACATGCCATTCCTTGGCCAATATAACCTATACATGCCATTATAACCACAATTGTTTTACCTTATATATCAAATTGAGTCGATGGATAGTGTGAGTGATCTCCGTCGAGCTTCCAATCTAACGAGCTTTCGATTTACTATAGAACAGGGAAAAAAATAAAACAGAGTAAGCATATAATGCTTAGTAAGTCCGTATAACTTGGTAATTAACTTACCAATTATTCATATTAAAAATAAACATGTAAATCACAATCAACCATTCGATCCCAAGCCCTAACACATATTTTCATCACCCTTGTTAGTAACTTATTTCATATAAACATCAAGAAACACATATATGAGCTCAACAATATTCGGATTCTCATACACATATGTTTTCCACATCATGTATTCGTATAACATATATACAAATTATTTCCATATTTTTCGGGTACATTCTATAATAATTCATCTCGAGTTTTAGTATATTTCATGTTAGAACTTTGCTTATTATTCAACTGAAATATTGATAATCACACAGATAATACACTCGAGATGTTCAAATCTATTCTCATAGATGAATGTATTCATCAAACAAATTTCCATGTTCATATATCATAATTTCATACTTCCATATTTCATATAACATCATTTTCCATGTACTTCAGGCAGATACATGTAAAAACTCATTTTTTTTCATGTCAGGATTTTACCCGTTGAATTATTAAAAATATCGATGGATACTCAGGTAGTACACACAAAGTGTATAAATCAGTAAATCCGTCAATTCATATTCACGAGTACCCATTAGGGCACTTAATCAAGAAACACACTCTCGAGCCAATATCATATAACATGATTACCAGTCCAGGCTAAATCTTTTCTGTAACATATGCTCAGAAGAGCTCAATTAGGATTACCAGTCCAGGCTAAATCCTAATTGTAACATATGCTCAAGAGGGATTATATCAGGATCACCCGTCCTGTAACACCCATTACCCGAGCTCAAAGCCAGAACTGGAAATGAGGCATTACCTAACTCAATTTGCTTAAACAAACCACATCGGGCCATAAAATTTTGTCTCAACTTAAAACTTTCCATTCAAACTCATAACACTCTCATCCGGGGCCTACAAGGCCTTAAACATAATTACGAAAGGTTTCAAAATTAAATCGGAAACTTTTACGCACTTAGAAAGTTTTTACCCAAACAGGGGCCACACGCCCGTGTTGTCCAAGGGACACGCCCGTGTGCCCCTGAGACATGCTTGTGTTCTTCACCCGTGGTCGACACTGACTTATTTTACACGGCCGAACACACGCCGTGTCCCTCACACAGCTTCGACATGCCCGTGTGCCAAAACCTTGGCATTCTGGTTATGACGTCATCACCTCACTATGGTCACACGGTCAAGGCACACGCCCGTGTCCTTAGACCGCGTGTCGAATTAAATTCCAAATCTTAGGTGCAGACTTCACACGGCTTGGGCACACGCCCATGTCCATGGCCGTGCCTCCCACACGGCTGAGACACACGGCTGTGTCTCTGCCCGTGTGTTTACTACTGAGCATACTGACTTGTAAACCTAGCATGCAAGGGGACACACAGCCTCTCCACACGCCCATGGGGCTAACCGTATGTCACACACGGCCTAGACACACGCCCGTGTGTCTACCCGTGTGGACAATTATATGACTATCTACCAAGCCATTTGTCACCCTACCAAGCAACCACACTTACACCAATTCAGATCAACACATATTATGACCATATGGTACCTCCAAGAACTCAAAATCAAGACATCCACTCAAGCATAAACTACATGAAATTCATCATCATTGAATATATATATATACTTGTCAAGTGTTGGCCCAATTTCAAATGACCACTTACAAAATGAATTTAGAAACATTCATAGCCAACACTTTGGCTAACAAAGGTGTCATAACCAAAGAGACTAAGCCCTATACATGCCATACTCAAAATAAATCTAGCTTAGCTATACCGAAGAGTAGTCGATAGTGTGATTTCCGTACTCCGACGTTCCACGAAATCTTGAGCTAACTTGGCAATGATACAAGGAAAAGGGAAATGAGAGGGGTAAGCATAAAGCTTAGTAAGTTTGCATGAAAATAAATAGCAACCATAAGTTCATAATGACATCAATTCATGGCATTAGATAACCACACAAAGTCATAAGTATTTTGGCATAACTTACTCGTACTTGTTCTTATCTAGTATATACCACGCCACATATTGTAACCATTCATCGTGAATTATTCACGGGTACCTGTATTCACTCAATCACATGACTTTAGTACTAATCTCATTTCTATTTCCAAGCTTATCTATTTATCCCACAAAATCACTAGGGATACTCAAAGACGCATATTTATCGTCATTAACATAAACACGAAGCCAATGCCACATCCCAGATGTGGTCTTATATGGGATCACCTCTGAGTGCCGATGCCATATCCCAGATATGGTCTTATATGGAATTTCACTTCAAGTATCGATGCCATATCCTGGATATGGTCTTATACGATTCTCATATTCAATACCGAAGCCATAACCCAGATATGGCCTTATACGGAATCTCAATTTGGTTTCGAGGCCATGTCCCCGACATGGTCTTACACGGGACCTTATCCATTTCATGTCTCGATGATAGTATTCTCACATTTATTATAGTCCAATCGGGACTTCAAAATCACAATTTCCATCATTGTTCTCATTCAATACTTTTACTCAATTTCATAGAATATATGCACCATTATAACATCAACATTCTCAAATATACTAGCATGATTTTAGATTTATCTCATACAAACTTACCTCGATTTCAAAATAAGCTAGATCGTCGATCTAGTCCGATACTTTGTTCTTTCCCCGGTCGAGGTAAATTCTTGGTTCTTCTTGATCTATAATAGCAAATTATCTCATTTAAAAATCACATTAATAAATGCATTTCAATAACCATGCTTTGGCAAAATTACTATTTTGCCCTTAGACTTTTTGTAAAATGACCATTTTACCCCTAGGCTCGGAAATCAATTCTAATCAAATTTCTACCTTTATCGAGCCTAGGTGAACATTTATTTCTCTTATGGCTACCATCAAATCTCAACATTTCACACATTTACTACATAATTTACAACCTTTACAAAAAGGTCCTTTTAGGTGTTTTCATGGTAACACACCTTTCACAAAAGTTGTTCATCTAACAACTAAGGCTCATTTTCTTCCATAAAAATGCAGCAAACAACTTAAAAGCTCTCATGGCAAAACTCTAAACTCTTCACCATCTTACAAAGTAGTCCCCTCTTTAGAAAGCTTAAGCTCTAGGGGTTCCAAAAGTACAATTTTTATCAAGAAAGGATCACTAGAACACTTACTTGTAAGGAGGAGAGTGTGCTGAAATTTTTGAAGCTTTCAAACCCCTATTTGCTGCTAACTTTCTGTGGAAGAATGAAGGAGAAAAGATGATATCTTTTCTTTCTTTATTTTAATATAAAGCATCAATTTAGTCCACCTAATATCAACTACTTTGACCAATTTGTCAAATGTTTGTCTCCTATGGCCGACCACCCTATCTTTAGGGGTCTAATTGCACATTAAAGGCCTCCAATTAATATTCTATGGCTATTAGGCACCTTTAAATATATAAAATGGAACTTTCGCACTTTATGCGATTTAGTCCTTTTTCGCGATTAAACATGAAACCGCTAAAATTAAAGCACCAAAATTTTCCTACACTTATATAATCATGCTCTAACTCATAAAATAACATGAAAATAATTTTCTCCGACCTCGAATTAGTGGTTTTGAAATCACTATTCCGACTAGCCCCTAGATCAGGCTGTTACAATTCTCCCCCCTTAAGGATTTTCGCCCTCGAAAATCTTACCGGTAAAAAGGCTGGGGTATTGATTTCTCATAGTCTCTTCAGGCTCCCATGTAGCCTCTTCTATTCCATGTCTCTGCCAAAGTACTTTAACAAGGGCTATACTTTTGCTTCTCAACTATTTGACCTTTCGTGCCAAAATCTTAATCGGCTCTTCGTCGTAAGTAATGTTTGGTCGAATATCTGCCTCCGATGGTATAATCACATGTGAAGGGTCCGAGCGGTACCGACGTAACATAGACACATGAAAGACATCATGAATCTTTTCCAACTCAGGTGGCAAGGCCAAACGATAAGCTATCGATCCTAACCTCTCGGTAACTTCATAAGGTCCGATAAAGCGCAGACTCAATTTGCCTTTCCGGCCAAATCTGAGGACTTTTCTCCATGGTGATACTTTCAGAAACACTTTATCTCCTACTTGGAACTCAATCTCCTTCCTTTTCAAATTCGAGTAGGATTTTTGTCTATCTGAAGCCGCTTTCAAACATTCACGTTTCACCTTTACTTTCTCTTCAGTTTCTCTGACCAAATCGACCCCGTGAGTTTGACTCTCTCTGAGTTCCATCCAATACAAGGGCGTTTGGCACTTACGCCCGTACAATGCCTCATAAGGCACCATCTTCAAACTTGACTGAAAGCTGTTATTGTAGGTGAATTCCACCAACGGTAAGTATTTTTCCCAATTACCTTGGAATTCCAAAACACAACATCGAAGCATGTCTTCAAGTATCCGTATCACTCTCTCCGACTGCCCGTTGGTTTGTGGACGGAAAGCTGTACTAAAACTCAATTTCGTGCCGAAAGCCTCTTGCAACTTTTTCCAAAATTGTGACGTGAATCTTGGATCTCTATCCGAAATGATCGACAACGGTACACCATGAAGTCTTACTATCTCTGACACGTGCAAATTTGCCAACTTATCAAGAGGATAATCAACTCGTGCTGGTATGAAATGGGTTGACTTTGTAAGTCTATCAACTACAACCCATACAACATCCTTCTTTTTTGGCGTCAACGGTAATCCCGTCACGAAGTCCATAGTAATACGGTCCCATTTCCACTCGGGAACCATAATAGGCTGAAGTAGACCCGAAGGTACTTGGTGTTCAACCTTCACTTGTTGACAAATTAGGCATTTCGATACAAACTCAGAAATGTCTTTCTTCATACTCGGCCACCAATACAATTTCTTCAAGTCGTTATACATTTTCGTGCTGCCTGGATGTACAGACAAACATCCACTTTGTGCTTCATACATAATCTTCCGGATAAGTTTGCCATTTCTGGGTACACAGACCCTATCTCGAAAAATCAAACATCCGTCAGGACTTACCCGAAAGTCTGACTCAACATTTGACTCACATAGAACTCTTTTGGCTTGTAAGTTGCTGTCATCTTTCTGAGCTTCGCAAATCTCTTGGAGAAATAATGGTCTAGACCTCAACTCGGCTAGAATAGAACCATCATCTGAAAAAGCCACCCGTGTATTCATGGCTCTCAATGCAAACAAGGATTTTCTACTTAAAGCATCGGCGACCACGTTCGCCTTTCCCGGATGGTAGTCAATCACTAACTCATAATCCTTGATCAGCTCTAACCATTTTCATTTCCTCAAATTCAAATCCTTTTGAGTCATCAAATATTTTAGGCTTTTATGGTCGGTGAACATCCGACACCTTTCACCATATAAATGGTGTCTCCATATCTTTAATGCAAACACAATGGCAGCCAACTCTAAATCACGGGTCGGGAAATTCTTCTCGTACAGCTTTAATTGTCTAGAAGCATAAGCAATCACCTTGCCCTCTTGCATAAGTACACAACCCAATCCATTCATGGATGCATCACTGTAAACCACAAATTCTCTTCCCGGCTCAGGTTGCACCAAAATAGGAGCCCCAGTCAACAATGCCTTTAGTTTCTCAAAACTCTGTTGGCACTTTTCTGTCCAATCAAACTTCACATCATTTTGCAATAGTCTCGTCATCGGAGTAGCTATCATGGAAAACCCCTTGACAAAACGCCTATAATAGCCGGCTAGGCCCAGAAAACTCCTCACTTCAGTTACGTTCCTTGGCGATTTCCATTCAACAATTTCTGAAATCTTACTCGGGTTGACTCTAATTCCATCTCCCGAGACAATGTGCCCCAAAAATCAAACTTCCTTAAGCCAAAGTTCACTTTTACTAAACTTGGCATACAATTGTTTATCTCTCAAAATTTGCAGAACCTTTCTCAAATACTCGGCATATTCATTCTCATCTCGAGAGTAGATTAGTATATCATCAATGAAGACCACGACAAATTTATCCAAGTATGGCCGAAAAATACTATTCATCAAATCCATGAATATCGCAGGGGCATTGGTTAACCCGAAAGGCATGACCAAAAATTCGTAGTGGCCATACCTTGTCTGAAATGCGGTTTTCGGCACATCTGAGTCCTTGACTCTCAACTGATAATATCCGAACCTTAAGTCTATTTTGGAAAATACCGTGGCTCCCTTCAATTGATCAAAAAAATCATCGATTCTTGGCAACGGGTACTTGTTCTTCACAGTTACCTTATTAAGTTACCGATAATCTATGCATAACCTCATAGAACCATCTTTCTTCTTCACAAATAATACGGGAGCACCCCACGGAGAAAAACTCGATCTTGCAAAGCCTTTATCCGTTAGTTCTTGCAACTGTGCTTTCAATTATTTTAGCTCGGTTTGAGCCATTCTATATGGAGCAATAGAAATGGGGGCGGTACCCGGAGCTAACTTAATCCCAAATTCAATCTCCCTAACCGGAGGTAACCCTGGCAATTCCCCCAGAAAAACATCCGGATATTCGCACACTATGGGTACCGGCTCAATTTTCAACTCAGTCTCTTTAGCATTCCTTACAAAAGCAAGGTAAGCTTCGTACCCCTTTCTTAAATGCTTCTGAGTCAACAAGGATGATATCACTACTAGTGATCTGTCTTGCTTATCTGATTCAACACGAATAAGATCCCCACTTTCACATTTTAACTCAATAAATTTCTTTCCACAATTTACAATCACATCATGAGTAACTAACCAATCCATCCCAAGGATGACATCGAACTCATCAAACAGTAATAACATGAGATTTGCAGGAAAATAATTACCCCTAATCATCAAAAGGCAACCTTTGCATATTCTATCAACCAATACACATTTACCTAGGGGATTCGACACTCTTATCCCAAATTCAGTAGACTTTATAGGCATGCTCATGCTAGAGACTAATTTCATGCAAATATACGAGTGGGTAGATCCCGGATCAATTAAAGCTATAACACAAGTATCATAAAGAGAAAATGTACCCGTGATCACGTCAGGGGAGGACGCCTCTTCGCGAGCACGAATGGCATATGTTCTCGCCAGTGCTCTACCCTCCACTCTCTTAGTCTGCTCTCTAGATGAATTCTTGCCACTCATCTCATTTATCGGGTTTCTCGATGGTCTTCCTCTAGCAGTATTCCCCAGTCTTGCATTCTGAGGTTTCTCTTTCTCACCCGCCTCAGGGCAATCTCTGATAAAGTGGTCTAGAGACCCACACTTGAAACAAGCCTTCTCGTTCGCTCGGCACTCACCAGAATGATGTCTGCCACACTGCGGGCATTCCAGTCTACTCGGTCGGGCATTGCCAACACTAGCAATCGAAGTAGTCTGAGCCTTAGACCCCGAGAATTGTTTGCCCTTACTTCGGTTTGAAAACCCGGCCGAAGTGGCTGATCGAGTAGTGAAATCCCTTGATTTCTTAGATGAGGATTGGTATGACTTACTCAGTTGCCTCTTTCTCGAGTCACAGGACTCAATCTCAGCTCTTCTTTTCTCTTTAGCCAACTCCTCAGCCTTACAGGCTCTATCTACTAACACCACAAATTCTTTTAGTTCGAGGACTCCAACATATAAACGGATATCTTCATTTAACCCATCCTCGAACCTTTTGCACATGATAGCCTCAGTAGATACGCACTCCCGGGCATACTTACTAAGCCTTACGAATTCACGTTCTCATTCAGTCACCATCATTTGGCCTTGCTTTAGCTCTAAGAACTCTCTCCTCTTTTAGTCAATGGATCTTTGACTAACATATTTATTCCGAAACTCCTCTTGGAAGAATTCCCAATTTATCATCTCCCTTGGTACCACAGACACAAGGGTGTTCCACCATTGATAGGCCGAATCTCTCAAGAGAGATACTGCACACTTCATGCACTCTTCAGGCGTGCATGACAACTCGTCGAATACCCTGATGGTATTCTCAAGCCAGAATTTTGCTCTCTTCGGGTTATCATCCTTACTAGCCCGAAATTCCTCGGCTTCTTATTTCTGGATCTTGTCGACCAGGGGCCTTTCTCTCCTTATTACCTCTACCATTTGAGGAGCTACAGAAGCAGGCTGAGGAATAGGTGGAGGTGGAGGGGGTTGAGCATTAGGATTTGATCGAATGTACTCAGTGTACCAATTGCTCATCATATGGAGAAAGGCTTATCGAGCCTCTTCTCCCTGACCCAAAGTCTCGGGTCTACTCTCTACTGGCGCGGTCCCTTGAGCGAGAGCCGGCATATTACTCGCAGTGTCATCGGCTGCAGTCCGATCGGAATCTATTACTATATATAAAAATACAATTCAAACTGTCAGGAGTCGTCACACTATCATTACACAAATACTCTTATGTATGGCATGTATAACTAGACTCATACTTACGCTACGTTAGTTCGAGAATCGACTAAACCGTAGCTCTGATACCACTAAATGTAACACCCCTTACCCGAGCTCAAAGTCGGAACTGGATATGAGGCATTACCTAACTCAATTTGCTTAAACAAACCACATCGGGCCATAAAATTTTGTCTCAACTTAAAACTTTCCATTCAAACTCATAACACCCTTATCCGGAGCCTACAAGGCCTTAAACATACTTACGGAAGGTTTCAGAATTAAACTGGAAACTTTTACGCACTTAGAAAGTTTTTGCCTAAACAGGGGCCACACGCCCGTGTGCCCCTGAGACATGCCCGTGTTCTTCACTCGTGGTCGACACTAAATTATTTCACACGGCCGGACACACACCAGTGCCCCTGGCCCGTGTCCCTCACACGGCCTCGACACGCCCGTGTCTTAGCCCGTGTGCCAAAACCTTGGCATTCTGTTTATGATATCATCACCTCACTATGGTCACACGGTCAAGGCACACGCCCGTGTCCTTAGACCGTGTGTCAAATTAAATTCCAAATCTTAGGTGCCGACATCACACGGCTTGAGCACACGCCCATGTCCATGGCCGTGCCTCCCACACGGATGAGACACACAGCCGTGTCTCTGCCCGTGTGTTTACTACTGAGCATACTGACTTGTAAACCTAGAATGCAAGGGGACACACGGCCTCTCCACACATCCATGGGGCTGACCGTATGTCACACACGGCCTAGACACACGCCCGTGTGTCTACCCGTATGGACAATTATATGACTATCTACCAAGCCATTTGTCACCCTACCAAACAACCACACTTACACCAATTCAGATAAACACATATTATGACCAAATGGTACCTCCAAGAACTCAAAATCAAGACATCCACTCAAGCATACACTACATGAAATTCATCATCATTGAATATATATATACTTGTAAAGTGTTGGCCCAATTTCAAATGACCACTTACAAAATGAATTTAGAAACATTCATAGCCAACACTTTGGCTAACAAAGGTGTCATAACAAAAGAGATTAAGCCCTATACATGCCATACTCAAAATAAATATAGCTTAGCTATACCGAAGAGTAGTCGATAGTGTGATTTCCGTACTCCGACGTTCCACGAAATAAGCTAGATCGTCGATCTAGTCTGATACTTTATTCTTTCCCCGGTCGAGGTAAATTCTTGGTTCTTCTTGATCTATAATAACAAATTAGCTCATTTAACAATCACATTAATAAATGCATTTCAATAACCATGCTTTTTGCCCTTAGACTTTTTGCAAAATGACCATTTTACCCTTAGGCTCGGAAATCAATTCTAATCAAATTTCTACCTTTATTGAGCCTAGGTGAACATTTATTTCTCTTATGGCTACCATCAAATCTCAACATTTCACACATTTACTACATAATTTACAACCTTTACAAAAAGGTCCTTTTAGGTGTTTTCATGGTAACACCTTTCACAAAAGTTGTTCATCTAACAACTAAGGCTTATTTTCTTCCATAAAAATGCAGCAAACAACTTAAAAGCTCTCATGGAAAAACTCTAAACTCTTCATCATCTTACAAAATAGTCCCCTCTTTAGAAAGCTTAAGCTTTAGGGGTTCCAAAAGTACAATTTTTATCAAGAAAGGATCACTAGAACACTTATTTGTAAGGAGGAGAGTGTACTAAAATTTTTGAAGCTTTCAAACCCCTATTTTCTGCTAATTTTCATGGAAGAATGAAGGAGAAAAGATGATATCTTTTCTTGCTTTATTTTAATATAAAACATCAATTTAGTCCACCTAATATCAACTACTTTGACCAATTTGTCAAATGTTTGTCTCCTATGGTCGGCCACCCTATATTTAGGGGTCTAATTGCACATTAAAGGCCTCCAATTAATATTCTATGGCTATTAGGCACCTTTAGCTTATAAAATGGAACTTTCACACTTTATGCGATTTAGTCGTTTTTCGCGATTAAGCATGAAATCGCTAAAATTAAAGCACCAAAATTATCATGCACTTATATAATCATGCTCTAACTCATAAAATAACATGAAAATAATTTTCTCTGACCTCAGATTAGTGGTTCCGAAACCACTATTCTGACTAGCCCCTAAATTGGGCTGTTACACGTCCGGGCTAAATCCTATCTGTAATGAGGTCAATAGGATTACTCATCCGAGCTAAATCCCATCAGCAACAAATGCAAGACCTCATTCATTTTGGGAAATCACATATCCATCGATTTTTCATTTATTCAAACGGAATTTGACATTTATCAGGCAATTATCAGGTATGTGATCAATCTCATATATTTATGCATTTTTGCAATTCAAATGTTCACATTCAACTCAAGCATAAAAATAACATTTTTATCATTTATCACTTATCGGGTATTATCATTTATTTCAGACACTTTCATTTATCGGGCTCTATCGAATATGTGACCATTTCACATAATTATGGCATTTATACAATTTACATACACAACATTCAATTCAAGCATATAAACATATACAATTTAGTTATACGAACTTACCTCAATAAGTGTTCGTGTACATAAAGTCTACTAATCTGACATTTTCTCCTTTCCTCATTCTAACTCCATATTCAGTTTATCTGGATCTATACGAGTAAATTTAACATCAATTTAATGTAATTCATATCAATTTAGTTCAATTTACACTTTAGGCAAAATTACCATTTTGCCCTGAAACTTTTAATAAATGACGATTTTGTCCTTAGACTCGGAAAATAAAATTCATGCAATTTAATCCTTGTTCCTAGCCTAACCGAATTTTTCATGTAATATTTACAGCCCATATATTTCATAAAAATCAGAATTTTTCCTTGGATTTCTCATTTTTACAATTTAGTCCCTAAATCAAGTTTTCATCAAAATTCACTTTGTAAAAGTTGTTTATCTATCAACAACCTTTCATTTTCTACCATAAATTTCATAATTTCAGCATATTCATCCATGGTAAAAATTCTATACTTTGATATCTTTTCAAATTGATCCCAAAATAAATAGATTAAGTTACCCCGATCTCAAAAATATAAAAATTACTAAAAACGGGGCTTGAATACTTACCTAATTTGACCAAGAAAGCTTTCTTTCTCTTTCCTAGGGTCTCCATGCAAAATATTTGGGGAAGATGATGATAAATGATGATATTTTCATCTTTTGTTATTTATCACCTTTATTTTTTTTCTTCCAATTTTGTCATTTTCTTTAATTTTATTTTCCATGGATGAATCATCATCCTTAATCAGTAAGCATTTTTAATGGTCTAATTACCATATAAGGACCTCCAATTTAAAGTTCTATAGCTATTTAATCCCTTTAGCTATTAGAACTCAACTTTTGCACCTTGTGCAATTTGGTCCTTTATCAATTTAAGCATGTAATCGATAAAATTTATTTACGAAATTTTCACACAACATTATTATCATATTATAGACCATAAAATAATATTAAAATAAATTTTCTTTCCGGAATCGAATTTGTGGTCCCGAAACCACTGTTTCGATTTCTCTAAAAATGGGCTGCTACAACTCTTCCCCCTTAAAAATTTTCGTCCTCAAAAATTTATAACAATAAAGAGATTTGGATATTACTTTCTCATATTTTCTTCCAGTTTTCCCAGGTAGCTTTCTCTATATCATATCATTATTAGAAAACTTTTATCGAAACTACCTTTTATTTCTCAATTTTCTCACTTCACGTACCAGAATTCTGATCAATTCTTCACTATAACTTATGTCAAGCTGAATTTCAATATCTATCGGAGGAATAAATGATAATATATCTGATTAATACCATCCGGTAAGCAACACTTCCAACTCTTTCAGTAAATTTCATGTAATTCAATAAATTAAGAACTTAATTTGCCTTTACAGTCAAACCGGAAAACTTTCTTTCTTGGCAAATTTTTCAGAAACACTTTGTTGCCAGCTTGAAACTCTATTTCTTTTCATTTAAAATTCACATAAAATCTCTGAAAATCAGAAGCTGCTTTACACCTATCTCGGATCTCTTCCACATTTTCTTCTGGTTCACGAATCATATTAACTCCATGTATCTTTTCTTACCAAGCTTAGTCCAATAATATGTAGTTTTGACTAACAACAATTATTTCTTTTCTGTTTGCCTTCAAATTCTAAAATACAATATCAAAACATATATTCAAGAATTAGAATAACACACTCGGATTGACCATCAATCTGAAAGCGAAATGCGCTATCAAAAATTTGTAACTGCTTACCCAAAGCTTCTTATAATTTATTCCAAAATCAAGAAGGGAACCGTAAACTGTGGATCTCTATCAAACATATTGAAGACTGACACTCCATATAGCTTGACAATTTCAGAAACTTATATATCATTCAATCTATCAAGTGAATAATCCATTCATACTGAGATAAAATGTATGAACTTTGTCAAACAATTGGTGATTACCCAAATAACATCTTTCTTTTTTTGAGATAGGGGTAATCCCAATATAAAATTCATAATAACTTTATCCCATTTCCGTTCTAGTATCATCACTAGCTGTAACAATTCTAAAAGTATTAGTACCTGATATTCAGCTTTAATCTGCTGACATATTAAACATTTAAACATAATTTCAGAGACATCACATTTCATTCTGGTTTACCAATACATCTTTTACAAATTATCATGCTTCGCGGATGACAGATATATTACCATTATGAGTATTGTATAAAATTTTCTGTACAAGCTTTAAATTCTTCAGTATATAGACTCTATCTCAGAATAACAGACAATTATTAGATTCAAATCTGATATCTTGAATCAGTAATTATTTCACTCTGCAGCTGTTTAACTTACAACTCATTATCACTTTTCTGGGCTTCACAGATCTGTTGTAGAAACATCAGCTTAGCTTTAAGCTCAGCTAAAATTAATCTTTCATCAGACAATAGTAATCGAGTATTTATTTCTCATAAAGCAAACAAAGATTTTTTTTTACTCAAAATATCAGCAACTATATTTACTTTTCCTAAATGATAATCAATTACCAGATTAGGGTCTTTCAATAATTCAAATCATCTACTCTATTTCAAATTCAAATCTTTCTATACCATCGGGTGTTTTAAAGTTTTATGATCAGTACATATATGATATTTTCACCATACAGATACTGTTACCAAATTCTCAGTGCAAACACAATAATTGTCAATTCAAGATCATATATCAGGTAATTCTTTTCCTGTAGCTTTATCTAGCTGGAAGTATAGACCATTACTTTGCCTTTCTTTATCAAAATACAGTATAATCAATTCAATGATGTATCACTGTAATAATAAATTCCTTACCCGATTCAGATTGAACTAGAACTGATGTTTCGGTCATCAAGGCTTCCAACTGGTCAAAACTTTACTAACATTTATCAGTCCATTCAAATCTTACATCTTTCAGTAATATCCATATCATTGATGTAGCTATCATAGAAAACACTTTCACAAAAATTAAAAAGGATATCGAAGCTTTAAATTATTCTGAGGCCACAATCATCAGATAGGTTAAAACCATAATACTATAATAGATCTGACATTTTCAACAATATAAATGGAACAATACCTCAACTTCAATAATATTTTTCAAATAGAAGAGGAAAACCGAGGGTGGCTCCAATATCAACCAGTGCAATAATACAGTTTCTATAATCTTTGATCCATATTACCAAATTCCCATGATGAAGTCAGAATTCATAACAATAGTAAGTATAATTACCACTGACCATTGAATATCTTTTTCAGTCAGACCATAAATTAACATGAAAACTGAGATAATGAAATCCAAATTGCAAAGCTATACTAAATTTCCGAGAAGATAATCCATGTTGAATAGTAAAAAGATTGATGACATCTAAGAGAAAGTCCAGAAGAGTAATATTTCACATTTACACTATAAACAATCATAATAGAGACAGTGTAACTTGCACATTTGCCATTCAGAACTTCAACCAACAGAAGTAGAAAATAGTATCACACGAATCTTATCATCAAGTCTTCTATCACCTATAATGGCTTGGAAAACCAAAGAAGAATAAACCAATACCGCTCATGAATCTTATCATCCGGCCTAGAAGTTATGGTCGAATCCGGAAGTGTCACATGAAATGGGTTGAAAAACTATTGTCGTTAAACTTAAAAACCTTTCCAGTTCATTAGCCTTTATCGTTACTATTAATTTTCAGAGCTCTCTTTCTTTTAATCATTTAGAGATAAAACGTTTTTGTAGTGGAAGCTTGTAAAAATCATGGTGTTTAGAAAATCCGTTCAAGATTTTAGAAAAACCATCACCGTTTTGAATAAGTAAAAACAAAAAACCTAAAACCAACGTCAAAATTTTAAAAGAGTCCAGAGTCCCAAAAAATAAAACTTCAATGCCAAAACTTTAATAACACAAAAACAAAATAAAACAGTAAAATAAGTGGTCACCGTCGAGTCCTCCGCTGCACCGATCTGCCTAAGACTGTGGGTTACTTATACAGAAAAACAGAGAAGAGTGGGTTTACATAAACTCAGTGTGTAACACCACAGAATTAAGCATGCACACAACAGAAAATCAAAATCAGACAGATGTAGATTCGGGCTTAAGCCCATTAAAAATACAGATATACATATCATAATCAGATATCAAATGTCCTACCCCATCCTCTACACACCATCTCCGACCATCCTTACACACCATGTGGGGTTTAAAACACCCACCCAGCCCTACACACCACATTATACCGATGCGGTACATAACAGATTAAGTACAGCCAAGCTGCCAGAATATAGGCAATAAACGCCTTTCAGAACACTTCCTACATATATATATCATCCCAACCCTAATATCATATACAGAATATTCAGTTTCAGACATACAAATTAACCATGCTTACATGCTTACATACAGATATAACATGCATATACTATCATACTCAGTACAGAATATCAGTCAAACAGATCATATAGTTTAGGGTTTTGTTAGCCCTTACCGACCCTACAGTAGGCCCATAGTCGTTTGGGATGACCCGTGAAACCCTAGGGAAAATTTCAGATAAATGGGCCCACACGCCCAGATTGGCCTAGCCCGTGAGGATCACACAGCCTGGCCCAGTTATCACACGCCCGTGTGGCCCACACGCCCAATTCGGTCTAGCCTGTGTGGCCCACACGGCGATACTCCAGCCATCACACGGCTGTCTCTTGCGCACGGCCTGGCCTTCATCGACCATACGGCCGTGTCATCGCACACGGCCTACCACACGGCTGTGTGGCATCGATAATGGGGTTTTTTGACTTTTGTTTAACCTTATTTTTTTGCGTTTCGGGTACACACCTGGTTCGTTTTTGATGCTAGAACGACCTCGAGCTGTTTGAAACCTAAAAACAAAGTACCCAACATCGATTTTAGCAAACAAACTGTGAATTCCTCAAAACTAAATCAAGCCAAACCCACTCACTTACCGCAACCACACCCGTCACTAGCACAAATATGTAACAGCCCGGTTTAGACCCTAGTCGGAACAGTGGTTTTGAGACCACAAATCTGAGGTTGGAAAAAATATTTTAATATTATTTTTGGTGTTTATAATATGTGATTGAGTATGTGTGAAAGTTCTGTGTGAAAATTTTATCAATTGAGGGCTTAATTAGCAAAAAGGACTTAATCGCATTAAATGCAAAAGCTGTGTGCTAATTGTTAATGTGCTTAAATGAGTTGGCTTTTGAATGTAATGGCCTTAAATGGTAATTATACCATTATAATTGATAGTGGACTAATATGGACAACCATTATATGTTTTAATGGTTAATTCATTAAGGGCAAATTGGTAAATGATGATTTAAGTTATATTTTTAATTAGTAAAACAAAAACAAAAGACCATTATCATCTTTCATTGCCAAAATTGCTAGGGAAGAAGAAAAGAAAAAGAACAATAGGGTTCGGCTAGAAATTGGCTCAATTAAGGTATGTTTTGAGCTCGGTTTTTGATGATTTTTACGTTTTTGTGATCGTTGGTTAGTGTACTATCAAGTCCATGCTTTAATTTTAGAATTTGATAGTGATTTTGATATATTCCATTGATGAACACATGAGTTTTGTGATGTTTGAAGATGAATTATGAAAAATATGTGATAGATTAACATGTTTTGTCTTTGAATTTTTGGTGAAATTGAGTAATTTAGACTAAATTGTGAAAATAATATTTTGAGGGACTAAATTGTGAAATAAATAAAATGAGTGGGCTCGTATGGACATAGGGAGAACTCAGGTAGGCATGGGTGAAGTGAAATTTTTTGTATTTTGTGATTTTTGTTAAATAGGGAATAAAGTGTCGAAATGTGAAAATGTGAGGGCTATTTTGTAAAATGCCCTAAATATGTGTGTTTGGACTAAATTGAATGAATTGGTGATTGAATGAGTTAAATTTGAATATGTATAGACCAAGAAAGGAGAGATTCGAATCGAGATCGAGGCAAAGACAAAGTTCTCGATTGATCGGCTAGTTTCAGTATTTCGACGTTCGAGGTAAGTTCCGATATAATACAAGTTATTAAGTTTATATCTATGTGATGAGAAATGAGTGAATTATATAGTTAATGATATAGCAATGTTATATATATATGAAATTGAGTAATGAGGCACTATGTGTGCGTAACTAGTAATGAGACAGAGATGATTGGCACTGTGTGTGTGAAATAGTAGAAGTTTTAGCATATTGACTTGGCACTGTGTGTGCGATATCGAGATAAGTTTGGTTTAATGTACAGGCACTAAGTGTGCGATTAAATCAAATGAATAACAAAGGTTGATCAAAATGTAATATCGAGCATTGAATAACATGGATGGTGAATAACTAGGTGTTGACTAAAGTATGTATTGAACCTTTGTGGTTGAAGAAGTTGCGTATGGAATTATGAATGGTTGAGTAAATATATTAGCTATGGATAATATGTTGTGAATATTTGAGAGTTAATTAAGTGATTGATTATCTTTTTATATTATGAATTATATCATTAAACTAAATGTATTATGTTTCGAACTTACTAAGCTCTTAAGCTTACTGTGTGAAGTTTTCTCTGTTTTACAGTGTCTTTAGAGCTAGCTCGGATTCGGGGATCGTCAGCGACTCTATCACACTATCGGCTATCTATTTTGGTACTTTTGAAAGATGTACATATTTGGTATATGGCATGTATAGGCTAGTAGAAATAGTATGTTTTGTAATGTTTGGATCTTACCATGTGATATGGCTTGGAAGTTGAATGATATAAGCTTTTATATGTAGGCTATGAAAATGATGAAAGTGTTCTGAAGTAGTGAGGATGGAAATGATATATTTCATTCTTGAATTGTTTGATGAGAATTGTGGTTTAAATGTGAATTTATGGTATGGATTATATGATACTTGATTTATATGTTTTGAGATGTGAATTTGATACTTTGGATGGACTTATTTGAGATGATATTGAGTATGAAACTAGATGATATAGATGATAATTATTTGGTGCATATATTGGTATGTTTTGGTTGCCAATTGAGGTATAAATGCATGAGATTTGAAGCTTGTAGGTGATATCAAAGTGTAGATGGTAATTTGGCCTTGAAAATGGCATATAATTGCCCACACGGTTGAGCACACGAGTGTGTGGCTCGATCGTGTCTTTCGAGTTTTCAAAATTCGAACTAGTCAGGCTCAACCATGCGCTGGACACACGGGCGTGTGACTGGCCGTGTGGTGGAAGTCAGTGTCGACCACGGGTGAGGCACACGGGCGTGTCTCAAGCCGTGTGGACAGGTCATTAGGTATGCCCTGTTTTGCCACGGCTTGGACACATGGGCGTGTCCAAGGCCGTGTTAGGCACACGGCTTACCCACACGGGCGTGTGACCTCTGTAACTTAGAAAAATGTTTGAATTTCGAAAATTTTCATATGTGTTCGGTTTAGTCCCGACCCCTTTCTAAAGCCTGATTAAGGTCTCGTAGACCTATTTAAGGGACCAATTGATTGTGAATTGCTATGTTTTGTTGTGATTTGATATGAAATATTCGGAAAAAGATTTGTAATGCCTCTTAACCCTAATCTGGCGACGGTCTCGGGTTAGGGGTGTTACATTTTATTGGTATCAGAGCTACGATTTAGTCGATTCTCAGACTAACGTAGCGTGTGTGAGTCTAGCTATACATGCCATATATATAATTGCGATTGTGTGATGAATCCTGACAGTTAAAAATGTGTTTTTATATAGTAAATGGATCTCGATCGAGTAGTTGCTGATGATGTAGAGAGTAACGCACCTGCTCCCGCTCAAGGGACGGTGCCGGCCACATCTAGGCCGAACGATAGTAGCCAAGAGGGAGAGGCTAAGCAAGCCTTTTTTTGAATGATGAGTGAGTGGTTTTCATACTTTGTTCGAACGAATCCGGTTGCTCCACAACCTCCACCCCCACAAGTACCTGTTGTGTCACAAGATACAGATCTGATCCGATTGAATAAGCCTCTGTAGATAAAATCCAAAAGTATGTGGCCGAAGAGTTTAGGGCCACAGCTGATGATGATGCTGAGCGAGCTGAGTTTTGGCTCGAGAGTACTATTCGAGTGTTTAACGAGATGTCATTGACTCCTGATGAATGTATTAAATGTGCTATTTCCTTGTTGAGAGATACGGTATATAACTGGTGGAAGACATTGATATCTGTGGTTCCGAGAGAGAGAATCAACTGGGATTTCTTTCAAGTTGAATTTTGAAAGATGTATATCAGTCAAAGATTTATAGATCAGAAACATAAAGAATTCCTCGAGTTAAAACAAGGCCGTATGTCAGTTACAAAGTATGAACAAGAGTTTGTGAGACTGAGTCAATATGCGCGGGAATGTGTTTCGATCGAAGCTACTATGTGTAAACATTTCATTGAAGGGTTGAATGAAGACATTAAATTACAGGTTGGAATACTTGACTTGAATGAATTTGTTGTGTTAGTTGAAAGAGCCTGAAAAGCCAAAGAGCTTAATAAAGAAAAGAGGAAAGTAGATTTTAAGGCTAGAGATAAAAGAAAAAGATTGATGAGCAAGTCGTCTCAACCTTCGACAAAGAGATTTAGAGATGCAAGCAATCGTTCGAATTCTTCGTTTGGACATTCGGGTAGAGATCGTGCAAGACAAAGTGTTGGTCCAAGAACTCAAATTCCGACTGAATCAAGTGTTGGAAGTGTTAAAAGCAACAAACCTGAGTGTAGACAGTGTGGGAGATGACACGTTGGAGAATGTTAGGGCGAGTACAATAATAGAACATGTTATAAATGTGGATCACGAGATCATTTTATTCGAGATTGCCCAAAGATAGCTGAAAAAGATAATGTTCAGAGTGCGAGACCGAGTAATACAACGGCTAGGGGTAGACCACCCAGAAACACTAGAAATATGAGTGATAGTCAGAAAGGGACGACGGATACAGCTGTGAGATCCGAGGTGAGAGTACCTGCCCGATCCTATGTTATACGTGCACGAGAAGAAGCGTCATCTCCAGACGTCATTACTGGTACTTTTACTCTATTTGATACTGATGTGATTGCATTGATAAACCCAAGATCTACTCATTCCTATGTGTGTGTGAATTTAGTATCAAGTAAGACTCTACCTGTTGAGTCTACTGAATTTGTAATTAGAGTATTGAACCCCTTAGGCAAGTGTGTCTTGGTTGATAAAGTGTGCAAGAATTGTCTGTTGATGTTTCGGGATATTTGTTTTCCGGCTAACTTGATGTTGTTACCTTTCGATGAATTTGATATCATTCTGGGTATGGATTGGCTCACTTTGCACAGTGCTATTGTGAATTGTAAACGGAAGAGTATTGATTTGAGAAGTCAAAATGGCAAGATAGTTCGAATTGAATCCAGTGATTTGAATGGGTTGCCGGTTATTATATCTTCGATGAAAGCTTTGAACTATGTGAAGAAGGGTTGCGAAGCTTATCTCGCCTATGTGATTGATACAAAGGTGACTGAAAAGAAAGTTGAGTCTGTGCCTGTGGTTTGTGAATTTTCTGATGTGTTTCCTGAAGAATTACCGGGACTACCTCCGATACGGGAAGTTGAATTTGGTATTGATCTATTACCGGGAATGACTCCTATCTCAACAGCTCCGTATAGAATGGCACCGACTGAATTAAAAGAGTTAAAGTCTCAGTTGCAAGAGTTGACAGATAGAGGATTTGCACGACCAAGTTTCTCACCCTGGGGTGCTCCTGTGTTGCTTGTGAAAAAGAAAGATGGTACTATGAGGATGTGCATTGATTACCGACAGTTGAACAAAGTGACGATAAAGAATAAGTATCCCTTTCCACGCATTGATGATTTGTTTGATTAGCTGAAAGGAGCTACAGTGTTTTCTAAGATAGATTTGAGATCAGGCTATTATCAGTTGAGAGTTTAGAATCAGACGTACCGAAGACTACTTTCAGAACGAGGTACAGACATTATGAATTCTTAGTTATGCCATTTGGACTAACGAATGCTCCTGCAGTGTTTATGGATTTGATGAATCGAATATTCAGACTGTATTTGGATCGCTTTGTTGTGGTGTTCATTGATGATATTTTGATTTATTCATGTGATGAGACGCAACATGCCGAGCATTTAAGAATTGTGTTACAAACTCTACGTGAGAAGCAATTGTATGCAAGGTTCAGCAAATGTAAGTTTTGGTTGAGTGAGGTTGGTTTTCTGGGGCATATTGTATCAGCTGCGGGAATACGGGTTGATCTGAGTAAGATCTCAGCTATTTTAGAATGGAAACCTCCGAGAAATGTGTCTGAAGTCCGTAGTTTTCTGGGACTAGCGGGACATTATAGGCGATTTGTGAAAGGTTTCTCGATGATTGCGACTCCGTTGACGAAGTTGCTACAGAAAGATGTTAAATTCGAGTGGTCAAAAAAGTGCCAGCAGAGTTTTGAGCAGTTGAAAGCATTGTTGACAGAGGCACCAGTGTTAGTTCAACCTGAATCGGGTAAAGAATTCATAGTTTATAGTGATGCATCGTTGAATGGTTTGGGCTGTGTGTTAATGCAGGAAGGCAAAGTTATAGCTTATGCTTCGAGGCAGTTAAAACCGCATGAAAAGAACTATCCGACGCATGATCTTGAATTAGCTGCGATTGTATTTGCATTGAAGATTTGGCGTCACTATCTATTTGGTGAGAAATGTCATATATATACCGATCACAAGAGCTTAAAGTATTTAATGACTCAAAAAGAATTGAATTTAAGACAGCGAAGATGGTTAGAATTGTTGAAAGACTACGAGCTTGTGATTGATTATCATCCGGGTAAAGCTAATGTGGTTGCTAATGCTTTGAGCCAAAAATCCTTATGTGCTTTGTGAGCAATGAGTACTCAGATAGATCTATGTTATGATGGTTCGATTTTGGCTGAGTTGAAAGTTAGGTCGATGTTTATATGTCAGATTTGTGATGCACAGAAAAGTAATAATGAGATGATAGCTAAACGAGCTCAATGTGGTTTGAATTTTGATTCATAATTTCGAGTTGATAACGATGATTGTTTGAGATTCAGAGATCGGATTTGTGTTCCGAGGAATTCAAAGTTGATTCAGATGATTTTAAATGAAGCTCACAATAGTCGTTTGGCTGTTCACCCCGGAAGTACAAAAATGTATAACGATCTGAAACAGTTTTATTGGTGGCATGGTATGAAACGGGATATCTCAGAATTTGTTTCGAGATGCTTGGTTTGTCAGCAAGTTAAAGCTGAACATCAGGTTCCATCCGGTTTGTTACAACCGATTATGATTCCTGAGTGGAAATGAGAAAGAATCACGATGGACTTTGTGTCGGGATTACCTTTATCTCCGAGAAAGAAAGATGCAGTTTGGGTGATAGTTGATAGATTGACGAAATCAGCTCATTTTGTTTTGGTGAGAACAGATTATTCACTTGATAAATTAGCTGAACTGTATATTACCGAGATTGTGAGATTGCACGGGGTGCCACTATCTATTGTCTCTGAGAGGGATCCGAGATTTACTTCGCGGTTTTGGAAGAAATTATAAGAGGCTTTAGGCACAAAGTTGCATTTTAATACTGCATTTCATCCGTAAACGGATGGACAATCTGAGCGGATCTTTCAAATTCTCGAAGATATGTTGAGATGTTGCATTCTTGAATTTGAAAGTACGTGGGAAAAACATCTGCCATTGATTGAATTCGCATACAATAATAATTTTCAATCTAGCATTAAAATGGCACCGTATGAGGCTCTTTATGGTCGAAAATGTCGAACTCCATTGTATTGGACTGAGCTGAGTGAACATAAGATTCACGGGGTTTATTTGATAAAAGAGACTGAGCAGAAAGTGAAAGTGATTCGAGACAGTTTGAAAGCAACGTCAGATCGTCAGAAGTTTTATACAGACTTAAAACGAAAAGATATCGAATTTGAAGTAGGTGATAAAGTATTTTTGAAAGTGTCTCCGTGGAAGAAAATACTTCGATTTGGCCGAAAAGGCAAGTTGAGTCCGAGGTTCATCGGGCCGTATGAGATCATCGAGCGAATTGGGCCAGTTGCTTATAAGTTGTTGTTGCCACCTGAATTAGAAAAGATTCATAATGTATTTCACGTATCGATGCTTCGACGATATAGATCTAATCCATCGCATGTAATTGCTCCTACTAAAGTTGAGATTCAGTCAGATTTTTCGTATAGTGAAGAACCGATTCAAATTATGGCTCGTGAGATCAAAGAATTGAGAAATAAAAAAGAATTCTTTAGTGAAAGTGTTGTGGCACAAGCACAGAGTTGAAGAGGCTACGTGGGAGCCTGAAAATGTTATGAAAGAACAATATCCGAACCTATTCATTGATAAGATTTTCGGGGACGAGAATCTCTAAGGGGGAGAGTTGTAACAGCCCGGTTTAGACCCTAGTCGGAACAGTGGTTTTGAGACCACAAATCCGAGGTCAAAAAAAATATTTTAATATTATTTTTGGTGTTTATAATATGTGATTGAGTATGTGTGAAAGTTCTGTGTGAACATTTTATCAATTGAGTGCTTAATTAGTAAAAGGGACTTAATCGCATTAAATGCAAAAGCTGTGTGCTAATTGTTAATGTGCTTAAATGGGTTGGCTTTTGAATGTAATGGCCTTAAATGGTAATTATACCATTATAATTGATAGTGGACTAATATGGACAACCATTATATGTTTTAATGGTTAATTCATTAAGGGCAAATTGGTAAATGATGATTTAAGTTATATTTTTAATTAGTAAAACAAAAACAAAAGACCATTATCATCTTTCATTGTCGAAATTGCTAGGGAAGAAGAAAAGAAAAAGATCAATAGGGTTCAGCTAGAAATTGGCTCAATTAAGGTATGTTTTGAGCTCGATTTTTGATGATTTTTACTTTTTTGTGATCGTTGGTTAGTGTACTATCAAGCCCATGCTTTAATTTTAGAATTTGATAGTGATTTTGAAATATGCCATTGATGAACACATGAGTTTTGTGATGTTTGAAGATGAATTATGAAAAATATGTGATAGATTAACATGTTTTGTCTTTGAATTTTTGGTGAAATTGAGTAATTTGGACTAAATTGTGAAAATAATATTTTGAGGGACTAAATTGTGAAATAAATAAAATGAGTGGGCTCGTATGGACATAGGGAGAACTCAGCTAGACATGGGTGAAGTGAAATTTTGTGTATTTTGTGATTTTTGTGAAATAGGGACTAAAGTGTCGAAATGTGAAAATGTGAGGGCTATTTTTGAAATGCCCTAAATATGTGTGTTTGGACTAAATTGAATGAATTGGTGATTGAATGAGTTAAATTTGAATATGTATAGACCAAGAAAGGAGAGATTCGGATTGAGATCGAGGCAAAGACAAAGTACTCGATTGATCGGCTAGTTTCAGTATTTCGACGTCCGATGTAAGTTCGGATATAATACAAGTTATTAAGTTTATATCTATGTGATGAGAAATGAATGAATTATATAGTTAATGATATAGCAATGTTATATATATATGAAATTGAGTAATGAGGCACTATGTGTGCGTAACTAGTAATGAGACAGAGATGATTGGCACTGTGTGTGCGAAATAGTAGAAGTTTCGGCTTATTGACTTGGCACTGTGTGTGCGATACCGAGATAAGTTTGGTTTAATGTACAGGCACTAAGTGTGCGAAGACATTTATGCTTCGGCAACGAAATTGGCACTAAGTGTCCGATTAAATCAAATGAATAACAAAGATTGATCGAAATGTAATATCGAGCATTGAATAACATGGATGGTGAATAACTAGGTGTTGGCTAAGGTATGTATTGAACCTTTGGTTGATGAAGTTGTGTATGGAATTATCAATGGTTGAGTAAATATGTTACCTATTGATGATATGTTGTGAATATTTGAGAGTTAATTAAGTGATAGATTATCTTTGTATATTGTGAATTATATCATTGAACTAAATGTATTATGTTTCGAACTTGCTAAGCTCTTAAGCTTACTGTGTGAAGTTTTCTCTGTTTTACAGTGTCTTTAGAGCTAGCTCGGATTCGGGGATCGTCAGCGACTCTATCAAACTATTGGCTATCTATTTTGGTACTTTTGAAAGATGTACATATTTGGTATATGGCATGTATAGGCTAGTAGAAATAGTATGTTTTGTAATGTTTGGATCTTGCCATGTGATATGGCTTGGAAGTTGAATTATATAAGCTTTTATAAGTAGGCTATGAAAATGATGAAAGTGTTATGAAGTAGTGAGGATGGAAATGATATATTTCATGCTTGAATTGGTTGGTGAGAATTGTGGTTTAAATGTGAATTTATGGTATGGATTATATGATACTTGATTTATATGTTTTGGGATGTGAATTTGATACTTTGGATGGACTTATTTGAGATGATATGGAGTATGGAACTAGATGATATAGATGATAATTTTTTGGTGCATATATTGGTATGTTTTGGTTGCCAATTGAGGTATATATGCATGAGATTTGAAGCTTGTAGGTGATATCAAAGTGTGGATGGTAATTTGGCCTTGAAAATGGCCTATAATTGCCCACACGGTTGAGCACACGGGCGTGTGGCTCGACCATGTCTTTTGAGTTTACAAAATTGGAACAAGTCAGGCTCGACCACGGGCTGGACACACGGGCGTGTGACTGGCCGTGTGGTGCAAGTCAGTGTCGACCACGGATGAGGCACACGGGCATGTCTCAAGCCGTGTGGACAAGTCAGTAGGTATGCCCTGTTTTGCCACGGCTTAGACACATTGGCGTGTCCGAGGCCGTGTGCCTACCCACACGGGCGTGTGACCTCTGTAACTTAGAAAAATGTTTGAATTTCAAAAATTTTCGTATGTGTTCGTTTTAGTCTCGACCCCTTTCTAAAGCATGATTAAGGTCTCGTAGACCTATTTAAGGGACAAATTGATTGTGAATTGCTATGTTTTGTTGTGATTTGATATGAAATGTTTGGAAAAAGATTTGTAATGCCTCTTAACCCTAATCCGGTGACGGTCTCAGGTTAAGGGTGTTACAAAATCAGACCGTTGAAGTAGAGTTATCGTTTCTCTGCCATCTCCTAAGCAACAATTACACAAAATCTCAACCTCCAGCAAACAGAGACCAAACGAATATAAGTGATCTCACTTACCGACACCATAAGAATCAATGATACGAACGTCCACAAGCAAGATTAACGACACAATTGGAAAACGAAGAAGAAAATGGTTTACTACTATTACGCCAAAGGCAAAAGAAGAAAAAGGAATCAAAGATCGAAAGAGAAATTTCTATTCTGGAAGAAGAAGAACGTCAGAACTCTCGAGTTTTGGGGAAAGAAAATACTAAAAATATAATAAAATAATTAATAAGGATAACACCCAACTCCCCACTAACTACATGATCTTAACTTCCTCAGAATTTAAACCCCACCAAAACTCTTAACACAATACCGAGCAAAAATAATGCCCACGCTCATGCAAGGATTCGAACACAAGACCTCCACACCACACATAGACTCCCTTACCACTCAAACCAGTAGGCTCATTCTGATATGATTTTACAAATAATTTAATATATGCCCATTGAACAGAGATAGGGCTTTATTCCAAAAATAAAAAAAAATTGCTAAAGGTAAAGCTTGAACTTGGGACCTCCCACACACATCTAGAACACTTAACCACTGAAGCAGATACAGATTTATATCACAATTTAACAGAAACAAACATAAGAAATTTTGGGCGTTACAATTATAGCATCCGAATATGAACAGTTACATATATCTCTGAGAATAACAGTACATATAGAATACCCATATAAAATACCCAGAAGAGATTGTTGTAATATGCCCGATTATAACAGCTGTACTCAAATATTTTTGCAATTTCATCACTAACCCACTAACATATATAGTCATCAATAATCTCACATCATTCAGTTCACTCACGAAGCTTATTCGAAAGAAATTTTCAGTTAACCCATTCTGTAGATACCATATCTGAATAAATCGATTTCTCATAAATAACTTCTTTCTTTAATAGTGGCATTGCGTATCCCAAATATTTTTCAGAAAAATCTGATATCTCTCTTCAGAACCCATCTTTATTTACTAACCCATTCTCAGTTTTAACTGCTTTATTTATCATTCAGCCACTGAACTCTTCAATTCCACACTTCTGAACTAAATCAATATAAATCTTATAAATTTCATTACATATAACTGTACTAATAAGGGGGTGGGTGTAACACCCAAAACTCGACCTAGAAGTTAGGCCCAAATCTGGCGTGCCACATTGAAGAGTTTTTCGAAAACCATACTTTCATTAGAAGCCCTTCTTACCACTTAAAACTTTCTTCCATTCAAAACCTCAAATTTCGTTTGCTCATTTTTAAAACGTGGTTTATTAGAAATCAATCTTGCAAAATGTTATTATTTTTAAAAACCTTGTTTGTTGCGAAAGTTCGATTTAAACAGTTGCGGAAACGTGATATTTTGAAAATAGTAATTAATATTTTAAAAACCCGTGTCTAATAGACCAGCAGCTTGTAATTAAAGGAAATACCAAATAAAAGTTAAAAAGAAAAACCCAATGGCCTTATTACAAAAATTATTAACTCGATACTTAAAAAGTAAATATAAAGCCGCTAAGTTCAGTTTTAGAGCATGTCGGTCGTGTGGCCACCTCTGAGTCCCTCGCAGCTCCGAATCCTCTACGACTGGGAATTACCTGCACAGTTAAGAGAAAGGGGTGGGTTACAAGAACTCAGTGTGTAATCCCCTATAACGGTCATAAACTGGGCCTGAGCCCATACGGTATCAGTTTGGGCCTAAGCCCTATTCGATAACAATTTGGGCCTAAGCCCCAAAATCATGGTAATGCAACAAAAATGTAGCCCAACCCAATCCAACCATCACTCCACCCGTACCAACCCTACACTCCTGTGGGGACCAAGTCAACCCACCCAGCCCTACACACCAAGAATGCAGCCGAGCTGCCAGTATAAACGCAACAAAGCTGCCAGTAATAGTATACGTGGCTGGGCCACTAAATCAGTATATCGTGGCGGAGCCACTGAATCAGTATAACGTGGCATAGCCACCAGTACAGCACTTCCTTCAAAATACAAATCCCAACCCCATGCAATATGTCGTGTATGTCATGCACAATCACTACACGTGTATGCAAAATGGCCATGCTCAGTAACTGTTATTTGGACATAGATTAACAGCATAACAGTCACACGACCACAGTCAAGTCAATTAAAACGCAGTCATACAATCACAATCCAAATCAATCAAATTCATAGTCTAGTCAGTCATTTACCTACAAGGGCAAAATAGTCATTTTACCTACAAGGGTATTTCGGTAATTTTACCCATCGAGGGTATTTCGATAATTTTACCCACTGAGGGTATTTCGGTAATTTTACCCACCGAGGGTATTTCAGTAATTTTATCCACTGAGGGTATTTCGGTAATTTAACCCACCAAGGGTATTTCGGCTTTTAGCCGGTTCACAGATCATGGCATTAATAGAACAAACAGAAGTGTGAGATTACACACCTTGATTACGAGTGTGCCCCCAACCCCTTAGCACCGATCCTTGTTTCACCGGGTTTTGCTAAGTCCTTTCCGAATACCAGTGAAGATTAAGAATCTCTGAAATTATCCTGCGATACAACGCACCTTAACAGGAAGAAACGAGATAACGATGCGATTGGGCCTAGGGCCCATTCTCGGCCTAAATGGACCCACACGCTCGTGTGGCCCATTTAGCCCAAATAACTACAGATATGAGATTCACATTGACCAGCCCAATATCTACTACACAATCATACAATTTATTCATATGGGCCCACGGGCCCACGGGCCCATTGGGCCCACATGGCCCCTTTCGGCCCATCGTGACCCAAACAGCCTAAACCCACAAGAACACTCATGATGGCCTCAACTATCGCGTCGAAGCTCCCACACGTGCGAAATACACACCTGATAGGAATCTGGAGTTAATCCGCACTCCGACCACTCCTGTGCCCAAACGCCTACCAAGGTATGCTTACTCTCCTCATAGATTGCTCTATTTAAAGCCAGCTTCTCACCTTCCCTCTTGCTAGCTTCCCGATGTGGGATCCCTCCTTCAGCAGAGTTTAATTCCAACACAAACTCTGGCCGTCCCCACTTAGAAAAATAAATATCCCTTTTTGCTTGCAATGGGATTCGAACTCAGGCTCCCCTGTAACATAATCCACGCCACTAGCCACTTTACCAACTAGCTCCTTGTTGTCTTAAAACATGCGCGACTAAATATAAACCTATGGCTCAAAGTCTAAGTTCATTTAAAAAGAAACCAAAATGAAATGCAAGCGCCAAGACTTGAACCTCGGACCCCTTGCTTCCTTGTGTGGCGTCATTCCCTTGTCTCCCATGTGGCGCCATTTGCCACTAGACCACAACTCCTTTTGTGTCATTTTTCTCCACATTTTATTCTTAAAGCTTACCTACTAACTCCCAGGGTTTTATTCACCTAAAACCAAAATTTTCCTAAAGCCCAGGTTTGATCCCGGGACTTCATGGAAGCCTCCTAACCTTCCAAAATCCCTCACCTAATAGGTCCAACTTGCATTAGTGCCGTTCTCTTGTTCTCAAAAATTTTAAACGCTCCCAAGCCCAAGGCCCAATGGGCCAAATTCTACTAGGCCCAAATTCGGGGCGTTATAGTAGAGATCGTAAAGCCTCAAAATGCAACTTTTATGTATATACTTATATAACATAACATTTATCATTCTCATGTACTATAAAACATTTATCCGTACCTTTTTGAATTCTGTTTCATCATAAGTAACATTTTACTCAGATACTTGAGTATCTATTTCGGAATTATCGGAATTAGCTCGATTGGAAAGCATCTCTATTATTTGTGAAACAATTGTCATCAGAGTCGGGAGATATCACATAATCACAGGTTATATAATGGCACGTATTTCTAAACTTCACATATGCTACGTTCAGTCTGAGAACCGGCTAAACCGTAGCTTTGATACCAATAAATGTAACACCCCTAACCCGTATCCGTCGCTGGAACAGGGTTACGGAGCATTACCAAAGTTTACAGAATAATTACAGATATTTCACATTATTTACTATTCATGTCCGATACTAATCATATTGCCCCTTGAATGGGCAATCGAGGCCCAATATAAACATTAGAATCAAATCGGGACTTAATCGGGATCTCAGAAAAATTTTCATGAAATTTCAAAATTTTCCTAGATGTATGGCTCACACGCCCGTGTGGCCAAGGGATACACCCGTGTGACCCTATGACACGCCCGTACATCAAGCCGTGTCCTGCCCCGTGTAACTCTCTGACTTGCATCACACGGCTAACTCACATGCACGTGTGCTAGGCCGTGTTACCCACACGGCTGAGACACACGCCCGTGTCTCTGGCCGTGTACTCAATTCTGAGCATTCTGTTTCTAAAATTTAAGATGCAGGGGACACACGGCCAGACCACGAGCCCATGTGCTAAGCCGTGTGTCACACACGGTCAAGACACACGTCCTTGTGACTACCCGTGTGGACAAAATAAAGCCATTTCCTAGATTTATTTTTCACCCCTTTTAGCCTTGAATCTACACCAACACTTATACACAATTTATCACATTCACCAACCACATTTTCATACCAAAATTTAAGTCTTATACATGTAAATTTATACTCATAT
The DNA here is from genome assembly GCA_025698515.1 of Gossypium sturtianum. Lineage (NCBI taxonomy): Eukaryota > Viridiplantae > Streptophyta > Magnoliopsida > Malvales > Malvaceae > Gossypium > Gossypium sturtianum. The sequence continues at coordinate 117,245,800 of CM046948.1, read as the reverse complement.
TTATCTAGATACCATGTTCACATTTGTGTATATTGTATCAAATATGCTAATTTAATTCATTCATACATATCTTATTGTGATTTCTATTAATCAATCATTTTCAAACATATTGTAACACCCCTTACCCGAGCCCGAAGCCGGGGCCGGGTTTGAGGCATTACCTAACTAATCTCACTTGACATTTCAAAACGGGCTATAAAATTTCGTTTAAACCCATCACTTACACATACTCGGCCTAAGCGGCCCTAAACATACCTCTGAGAGGTATCGAAACTATTCCGGGAACTTTTACGAGCTCGAGAAACCTTTTAACAAAACAGGGGCCACACGCCCGTGTTGTTCTAGGGACACGCCCGTATGCCCCTAAGACATGCCCGTGTCTTCCACCCGTGGTCGATCCTGACTAACTTCACACGGCCTAGACATGTCCGTGTCTTCCACCTGTGGTCGATTTAAATTCCACAATTAATGTGCAGACTTCACACGGCCTGGGCACACACCCGTGTCCCTAGCCCGTGGAGCATACTGACTTGCAAACCTAGCATACAAGGGGACACACGGTCAATCCACACGCCCATAGGGCTGACCGTGTGTCACACACGGCATAGACACACTCCCGTGTGTCTACTCGTGTAGACAATTAGATGGCTATCTACCAAGCCTTTTGCCACCCTACATTGCACACTTACAAACACCAATCCAATTCAACATAATTCATAACCCAAAGGCATTTCTAAGTACTCAATTCAACATCCATACACAAGGGCATACACTTCAAGAAAATCACTTTCATTAAGCAATAGAATTTGCCAAGTACTTGCCTAACTTATAAGGCCATTTACAAAATGACTTTAATAACATACATAATCAACACTTTGACTAACAATTACAACTTAACAAAATACCCAAGTCCTATACATGCCATACTCAAAATAAGTCTAAATTGTTATACCAAAGTGGTGTCGATAGTGTGATTTCCAAACTCCTATGTCCTCGTTCCTCGAGTTATCTTGGCAATACTACAAGGAGAAGGGCAATGAAAGGGGTAAGCATAAAGCTTAGTAAGTTTGCATGAAAATAAATAGAAACAATAAGCTCGATATATATATAGAATTCATCAAGGCATTAACTAACCATACACAAGTCACAGGCTTCTTGCCATACTTACTTACAGCTGCCCTTATTTAGCACATACCGTGCTACACATCATAATCGTTTCTTCGTGACTCATTCACGAGTACCTATATTCACTCATTCACATGACTTTAGTATAATTCTCATCCCTACTTCTAAACTTATCTACTTATCCCATTAGTCACTAGGGATAGTCAAATACACATATTTATCGCCATTCATGTAGGTATGAAGCCAACGCCACATCCCCGAGGTGGTCTTATATAGGGTCAATTCTAAATGCCAATGCCATATCCCGGATATGGTCTTATATGGACTTTCACATCAAGTATCGATGCCATATCCCGGATACGGTCTTATACGATTACCATAATAATTACTGAAGCCATATTTCGAATATGGTCTTATACGAAAATCTCAATTCAGTGCCGAGGCCATGCCCCGGACATGGTCTTATACGGGACCCTACCCATTTCTCATCTCGATGATAGCATTCTCATGTTCATTATAGTCCACTAGGACTTCAACATCATATTCAACATCAATTTCTCAATTTAATAGAGTATCATGCATCAATATGATACAAATTATGCTAGCATAGATGTTGCATTAATCACATACAAACTTACCTCGTTTTCAAAATGAGCCAACTCGTCGGTCTAGTCCAAGACTTTGTTTTTTCCTCGATCGAGGCGGATTCTCGGTTCTTCTTGCTCTATAATAGTAATTTAGCTCATTTCAATCACCACATTAATAAAAGCATTTCACTAATCATGCTTAGGCAAAATTACTATTTTGCCCCTAGACTTTGGCAAAATGACCATTTTGCCCCTTGGCTCGAAAATAAATTCTAATCACATTTCTACCTTCAACAAGCCTAGGTGAACATTTAATACTCTTATAGCTATTATCAAAGCTCAACATTTCACATAATTACTACAAATTTGTAACCTTTTCATCAAGGTCCAATTAGGTGTTTTCAAGACAACACCTTTCACAAAAGTTGTTCATCTAACAACTAAGACTCAATTTCTTCCATAAAAATGCAACAAATAACAATGAAAGCTCCCATGGTAGAACTCTAAACTTTGCATCATATTGCACAATAGTCCTGTCATTTGAAAGCTTAAGTTCTAGGGGTCTTAAAAGTACAATTATCAAAAAGAAAAATCATCAAAATCACTTACTAGAATGGAGGAGAGCTTGCTGAAAATTTTGAGCTTTCAAACCCCTATTTTACTTGTAAATTTCTATGGAGAAAGATGGAGAGAAAGATGATATTTTCTCTTTCTTTATTCTAATATTAAACTAGTCAAACAAGTCACCAACTATCAACTACTTTGACCAATTTTTTTATCCATCTTTGTCTCCTATTGTTTTCTATGGCCGGCCAAGCCTTTTCAAAGGGCTAAATTGCCTTTTAAGGACTTCAATTTAACAATCTATGGCTAGTTGGTACCTTTAGCTTATAGAATGGAACTTTCGCACTTTATGCGATTTAGTCCTTTTTCGCGATTAATCGAGAAATCGCTAAAATTAAAGTACCAAAATTCTCATGTACATATGCCATCATGCTCTGACTCATAAAATGACATGAAAATAAATTCCTCAAATCTTGGATTAGTGATCCCGAGATCACTGTTCCGAATAGCCCCTAAATTGGGCTGTTACAATTCTTCCCTTAAGGATTTTCGTCCCCGAAAATCTTACCGGTGAAAAGGTTGGGGTATTGGTTTCTCATCGTTTCCTCGGGCTCCCATGTAGCCTCTTCTATTCCGTGCCTTTGCCGTAGGACTTTTACTAGGGCTATGCTTTTGTTTCTTAACTGCTTGACTTCTCGCACCAAAATTCTAACCGGTTCTTCACCATAAGTTAAATCCGGTTGTATCTCTACCTCTGTCGGAACTATGACATGTGAAGGGTTTGAATGGTATCGGCGCAACATGGATACGTGAAAGACGTCATGAATCTTTTCTAGCTCGAGTGGCAAGGCCAATCAATAAGCCACTGGTCCTATCCTCTCGGTAATTTCATAAGGTCCGATGAAGCGCGGACTCAATTTGCCCTTCCGGCCAAATCTAAGGACTTTCCTCCAAGGTGACACTTTAAAGAACACTTTATCCCCGACTTGGAATTCAATCTCTTTCATTTTCAAATTCGAATAGGACTTTTTCCTATCCGAGGAAACTTTTAGACAGTCACGTATCACTTTTACTTTCTCTTCAGTTTCCTTAACCAAATCGACCCCGTGTATCTGTTTCTCTCTGAGTTCTTACCAGTACAAGGGCGTTCGACACTTACGTCCATACAGTGCCTCATAAGGCGCCATTTTCAAACTTGACTGAAAGCCGTTGTTGTAGGCGAATTCCACCAATGGTAAGTATTTCTCCCAATTACCGTGGAATTCCAAAACACAACATCGAAGCATGTCTTCGAGTATTTGAATTACCCTCTCCGACTGCCCGTTGGTTTGTGGATGAAAGGCTGTACTGAAACTCAATTTCGTGCCCAAGGCCTCTTACAACTTTTTCCAAAACCGTGACGTGAATCTCGGATCTCTATCCGAAATGACCGACAACGGTACACCATGAAGTCTTACTATCTCTGACATGTACAAGTCTGCCAATTTATCAAGCGAATAGTCGACTCGCACTAGTATGAAATGGGCTGACTTTGTGAGTCTATCAACCACTACCCATACCGCATCTTTCTTCTTTGGAGTCAATGGTAAGCCCGTCACGAAGTCCATGGTAATACGGTCCCATTTCCACTTAGGAACCATAATGGGCTGAAGTAAACCCGAAGGTACTTGATGTTCAGCTTTTACTTGTTGACAAATCAGGCATCTTGATACGAACTCGAAAATGTCTTTCTTCATACCAAGCCACCAATACCATTTCCTCAAATCATTGTCCAACTTCGTGCTCCTAGGGTGCACAGTTAAACATCCACTATGCACTTCATGCAAGATCTTACGAATGAGCTCATCATTTCTGGGTACACAAACCCTATATCGAAATGTCAGACATCCATCAGGATTTACTCAAAAATCTGACTCAACATTCAACTCACATAGGACTCTCTTGGCTTGCAAACTGTCATCATCTTTCTGAGCTTCACAAATCTCTTGGAGAAACAATGGTTTAGCCCTCAGCTCGGCTAAAATGGAACCATCATCCAGCAAAGTCATCTGAGTACTCATGGCTCTTAGTGCAAACAATGATTTTCTGCTCAAGGCATCAACGACTACGTTCACCTTTCCCGGATGGTAGTCAATCCCTAACTCATAATCCTTAATCAACTCTAACCACCTTCGTTGCCTCAAATTCAATTCCTTTTGAGTCATCAAATATTTTAGGCTCTTATGGTCGGTGAAAACCCGACACCTTTCACCATATAAATGGTGTCTCCAAATCTTCAACACAAACACAATTGCGGCCAACTCCAAATCATGAGTCGGGTAATTCTTCTCGTGCGGCTTTAATTGCCTAGAGGCATAAGCAACCACCTTACCCTCTTGCATAAGTACACAACCCAATCCATTCAGGGATGCATCACTGTAAACTACAAATTCTCTTCCCGATTTGGGTTGCACCAAAACATGAGCCTCAGTCAACAATGTCTTCAATTTCTTCGCACTCTTCTGTCCAAACAAACTTCACATCTTTTTGCAAAAGTCTCATCATCGGGGTAGCTATCATGGAAAACCTCTTGACAAAACGCCTGTAATAACCGGCTAGGCCCAGAAAGCTCCTTACTTTAGTTATGCTCCTCAGCGGTTTCCATTCAACAATTGCTGAAATCTTACTCGGGTCGACTCTAATCCCATCTCCTGAGACAATGTGCCCCAAAAATCCCACTTCCTTTAGCCAAAATTCACTCTTACTGAACTTGGCATACAATTATTTTTCTCTTAAAACTTGCAGAACCATACTCAAATGTTCGGTATGTTCGTTCTCATCTCGAGAGTAGATCAGTATGTCGTCGATGAAGACTACGACAAATTTATCCAAGTATGGCCGAAAAATGCGATTCATCAAATCCATGAAGATCGCAGGAGCATTTGTCAGACCAAAAGGCATGACCAAAAATTCGTAGTGGCCGTACCTAGTCCTAAATGTGGTTTTCGACACATCTGATTCCTCGACTCTAAGCTGGTAGTACCCTGACCTCAAATCTATCTTGGAAAATACCGTGGCTCCCTTCAATTGGTCGAATAGATCATCGATCCTCGGCAACGGGTACATGTTCTTCACAGTTACCTTGTTAAGTTGTCGATAGTCTATGCATAACCTCATAGAACTGTCTTTCTTCTTCACAAATAAAATGGGAGCACCCCACGGAGAAAAACTCGGCCTTGCAAAACCTTTATCCGTTAACTCTTGCAACTGTTCTTTCAACTCTTTTAGTTCAGTTGGTGCCATCTATATGGAGCAATAGAAATAGGGGCAGTACCCGGAGCTAACTCAATTCCAAATTCAATCTCTCTAACTGGAGGTAGCCCTGGAAACTCTTCCTGGAAAACATATAAGTACTCGCATACTATGGGTACCGACTCAATTCCCAAATCAATCTCTTTAGTGTTCAACACAAAGGCAAGGTAAGCCTCGTACCCCTTCCTTAAATACCTCTGAGTCGACAAAGCTGATATCACTAATGGTGATCTACCTTGCTTATCTGATTCAACACGAATAAGATTCCCATTTTCATTTTTCAACTCAATAAGCTTAATTCCATAATTCACAATTACTCCGTGAGTAATTAACCAATCCATCCCAAGGATGACATCAAACTCGTCAAATGAAAATAGCATAAGATCAACTGGGAAACAATGACCCTTAATCATCAAAGGGCAACCTTTGCAAACTCTATCGACCAACACACACTTTCCTAGAGGATTAGACACTCTTATGATGAATTCAGTAGATTCTATAGGCATGCTCATGCTAGAGACTAATTTCATGCATATGTATGAGTGGGTAGATCCAGGGTCAATTAAAGCTATAACACGAGTATTATGGAGAGAAAAGGTACCCGTGATTACGTCAGGGGAAGGCGCCTCTTCACGAGCGCGAATGGCATAAGTTCTCGCCGGTGCTCTACCCTCAACTCTTGCAGCTTGCTCTCTAGGTGGATTCTTGCTACCCATCTCATTTCCCGGGTTTCTCTGTGGTCTTCCTCTAGCAGTACTCCCCGGTCTTGCATTCTGTGACTTCTCTTTCTCGCCCACCTCGGGGCAATCTCTGATAAAGTGGTCTAAAGACCCACATCTGAAATAAGCTTTCTCATTCGCTCGACACTCACCAGAATGGAACCTACCACATTGAGGGCATTCCAGTCTACTTGGTCAAACGTTACCCACACTAGCAACTGATGCGGTCTGCCCTTTCGACCCTGAAAATTGCTTGCCCTTACTTCAGGTTGAAAATTCGGCTGAGCTGACTGATCGAGTAGTAAAATCCCTCGATTTCTTAGATGCGGATTGGTAGAACTTATTCAAATGCCTCTTCCTTGAGTCACGAGACTCATTCTCAGCTCTTCTCTTCTCCTTTGCCAACTCTTCAGCTTTACAGGCTCTATCTACCAACATTGTAAACTCTTTTAGTTTGAGGACTCCAACATATAAACGGATATCCTCATTCAGCCTGTCCTCGAATCTCTTGCACATGATGGCCTCAGTAGACACGCACTCCCGGGCATACTTGCTAAGCCTTACGAACTCCTGTTCGTAGTCGGTCACTGACATGCGGCCTTGCTTCAGTTCCAAAAACTCCTTCCTCTTGTGATCGATAAATCTCTGGCTGATGTACTTCTTCCGATATTCCTCTTGGAAGAATTCCCAGCTAACTCTCTCCCTTGGTACCACCGACACAAGGGTGTTCCACCATCGGTAGCCTGAATCTCTCAAGAGAGATACTACACACTTTAGGCACTCATCAGGTGTGCACGACAATTCATCGAATACCCTGATGGTATTCTCTAGCCAGAATTCCGCCCTCTCCGGATCATCATCCTTACTGGCCCGAAATTCCTCGGCTCCTTACTTCCGGATCTTATCAACTGGAGGCATTTCTCTTTTCACCACCTCAAACACTTGAGGAGCTACTGGAGCGGGTTGAGAAATTGGTGGGGGTGGAGGGGGTTGAGCGTTAGGATTTGCTCGGGTATACTCAGTATACCAGTTGCTCATCATGTGGAAAAAGGCTTCTCGGGCCTCTTCTCCTTGACCCTAGGTCTTGGGTCTACTATTAGCTGGCGCGGTCCCTTGAGCGGGAGCCGACGCGTTACTCACAGCATCATCGGTTGTAGTTCGGTCTGGATCAGAATTCATATACTACATAAAACGCAATTTTATACGTCAGGAGTCATCACACTATCATTACTCAAATACTCTTACATATGGCATGTATAGCTAGACTCGTACTTACGCTACGTTAGTCCTAGAACCGACTAAATCGTAGCTCTGATACCAATAAATGTAACACCCCTTACCCGCGCTCGAAGCCGGGACCGGATTTGAGGCATTACCTAACTAATCTCACTTGACATCTCAAAACGGGCTATAAAATTTTGTTTAAACCCATCACTTACACATACTCGGCCTAAGAGGCCCTAAACATACTTCTGAGAGGTATCGAAACTATTCCGGGAACTTTTACGAGCTCGAGAAACCTTTCAAAAAAATAGGGGCCACACGCCAGTGTTGGTCTAAGGCCATGCCCGTATGCCCCTAAGACATGCCAGTTTCTTCACACGGCCTAGACATGCCCGTGTCTTCCACCCGTGGTCGATCCTGACTAACTTCACACGGCCTAGACAAGCCCGTGTCTTCCACTCGTGGTCGGTTTAAATTCCACAATTAATGTGCAGACTTCACATGGCCTGGGCACACGCCTGTGTCCCTAGCCCATGGAGCATACTAACTTGCAAACCTAGCATGCAAGGGGACACACGGTCAATCCACACGCCCATAGGGCTGACTGTGATCACACACGGCATAGACACACTCCCGTGTGTCTACTCGTGTGGACAATTAGATGGCTATCTACCAAGCCTTTTGCCACCCTACATTGCACACTTACAAACACCAATCCAATTCAACATAATTCATAACCCAATGGCATTTCTAAGTACACAATTCAACATCCATACATAAGGGCATACACTTCAAGAAAATCACTTTCATTAAGCAATAGAATTTGCCAAGTACTTGCCTAACTTATAAGGCCATTTACAAAATTACTTTAATAACATACATAACCAACACTTTGACTAACAATTACAACTTAACAAAATACCCAAGTCCTATACATGCCATACTCAAAATAAGTCTAAATTGTTATACCAAAGTGGTGTCGATAGTGTGATTTCCAAACTCCTACGTCCTCGTTCCTCGAGTTATCTTGGCAATACTACAAGGAGAAGGGAAATGAAAGGGGTAAGCATAAAGCTTAGAAAGTTTGGATGAAAATAAATAGCAAAAATAAGCTCGATATATATATAATCCATCAAGGCATTAACTAACCATACACAAGTCACAGGCTTCTTGCCATACTTACTTACAATTGCCCTTATTTAGCACATACCGTGCTACACATCATAATCGTTTCTTCGTGACTCATTCACGAGTACCTGTATTCAGTCATTCACATGACTTTAGTATAATTCTCATCCCTACTTCTAAACTTATCTACTTATCCCATTAGTCACTAGGGATAGTCAAAGGCGCATATTTATCGCCATTCATGTAGGTATGAAGCCAACGCCACATCCCCGAGGTGGTCTTATATGGGGTCAATTCTAAATGCCAATGCCATATCCCGGATATGGTCTTATATGGACTTTCACATCAAGTATCGATGCCATATCCCAGATACGGTCTTATATGATTATCATATTCATTACTGAAGCCATATTTCAAATATGGTCTTATACGAAAATCTCAATTCAGTGCCGAGGCCATGCCTCGGACTTGGTCTTATACGGGACCCTACCCATTTCTCATCTCGATGATAGCATTTTCATGTTCATTATAGTCCACTAGGACTTCAACATCATATTCAACATCAATTTCTCAATTTAATAGAGTATCATGCATCAATATGATACCAAGTATTCTCAATTATTCTAACATAGATGTTGCATTAATCACATACAAACTTACCTCGTTTTCAAAATGAGCCAACTCGTCGGTCTAGTCCAAGACTTTGTTCTTTCCTCGATCAAGGCAGATTCTCAGTTCTTCTTGCTCTATAATAGCAATTTAGCTCATTTCAATCACCACATTAATAAAAGCATTTCACTAATCATGCTTAGGCAAAACTACTATTTTGCCCCTAGGCTCGGAAATAAATTCTAATCACATTTCTACCTTCAACAAGCCTAGGTGAACATTTAATACTCTTATAGCTATCATCAAAACTCATCATTTCACATAATTACTACAAATTTGTAACCTTTTCATCAAGGTCCAATTAGGTGTTTTCAAGACAACACCTTTCACAAAAGTTGTTCATCTAACAACTAAGACTCAATTTCTTCCATAAAAATGCAGCAAATAGCAATGAAAGCTCCCATGGTAGAACTCTAAAATTTGCATCATATTACACAATAGTCCTCTCATTTGAAAGCTTAAGTTCTAGGGGTCTTAAAAATACAATTATCAAAAAGAAAAATCATCAAAATCACTTACTAGAATGAAGGAGAGCTTGCTGAAAATTTTGAGCTTTCAAACCCCTATTTTGCTTGTAAATTTCTGTGGAGAAAGATGGAGAGAAAGATGATATTTTCTCTTTCTTTATACTAATATTAAACCAGTCAAACAAGTCACCAACTATCAACTACTTTGACCAATTTTTTTATCCATCTTTGTCTCCTATTGTAGTCTATGGCCGGCCAAGCCTTTTCAAAGGGCTAAATTGCCTTTTAAGGACTTCAATTGAACAATCTATGGCTATTTGGTACCTTTAGCTTATAGAATTAAACTTTTGCACTTTATGCGATTTAGTCATTTTTCGCGATTAATCGAGAAATAGCTAAAATTAAAGTACCAAAATTCTCATGTACATATACCATCATGCTCTGACTCATAAAATGACATGAAAATAAATTCCTCAAATCTCGGATTAGTGCTCCCGAGATCACTGTTCCGAATAGCCCCTAAATCGGGCTGTTACACATATACCATGATATAGTCTTTTATACATAAAGACCAAAACATGTTCATAACTAGCCATTCCAATAGCTAGTCATTAACAAATATTTACATGCCATTCCTTGGCCAATTTAACCTATACATGCCATTATAACCATAATTGTTTTATCTTCTATATCAAATTGAGTCGATGAATAGTGTGAGTGACCTCCGTCAAGCTTCCAATCTAACGAGCTTCCGATTTACTATAGAATAGGAAAAAAAATAAAACAGAGTAAGCATATAATGCTTAGTAAGTCCGTATAACTTGGTAATTAACTTACCAAATTTTCATATTAAAAATAAACATGTAAATCACAATCAACCATTCAATCCCAAGCCCTAACACATATTCTCATCACCCTTGTTAGTAACTTATTTCATATAAACATCAAGAAACACATATATGAGCTCAACAATATTCAAATTCTCATACTCATATGTTTTCCACATCATGTATTCATATAACATATATAAAATTTATTTCCATATTTTTTGGGTACATTCTATAATAATTCATCTCGAGTTTTAGTATATTTCATGTCAGAACTTTGCTTATTATTCAACTGAAATATTGATAATCACACAGATAATACACTCGAGATGTACAAATCTATTCTCATAGATGAATGTATTCATCAAACAAATTTCCATGTTCATATATCATAATTTCATACTTCCATATTTCATATAACATCATTTTCCATGTACTTAAGGCAGATACATGTAAAAACCCATTTCTTTTCATGTCAGGATTTTACCCTTTGAATTATTTAAAATATCGATGGATACTCAGGTAGTACACACAAAGTGTACAAATCAGTAAATCCGTCAATTCATATTCAGGAGTACCCATTAGGGCACTTAATCAAGGAACACACTCTCGAGCCAATATCATATAACAGGATTACCAGTCCAGGCTAAATCCTTTCTGTAACATATGCTCAAAAGAGCTCAATTAGGATTACCAGTCAAGGCTAAATCCTAATTGTAACATATGCTCAAGAGGGATTATATCAGGATTACCCGTCCGGGCTAAATCCTATCTGTAATGAGGTTAATAGGATTACTCGTCCGAGCTAAATCCCATCAGCAACAAATGCATGACCTCATTCATTTCGGGAAATCACATATCCATCTATTTTTCATTTATTCAAACGGAATTTGACATTTATCAGGCAATTATCGGGTATGTGATCAATCTCATATATTTATGCATTTATGCAATTCAAATGTTCACATTCAACTTAAGTATAAAAATAACATTTTTATCATTTATCACTTATCGGGTATTATTATTTATTTCAGGCACTTTCATTTTTCGGGCTTTAACGAATATGTGATCATTTCACATAATTATGGCATTTATACAGTTTACATACACAACATTCAATTCAAGCAAATAAACATATACAATTTAGTTATACGAACTTACATCAATAAGTGTTCGTGTACATAAAGTCTACTAATCCGACATTTTCTCCTTTCCTCATTCTAAATCCATATTTGCTTTATTTGGATCTATACGAGTAAATTTAACATCAATTTAATGTAATTCATACTCAATTTAGTTCAATTTACACTTTAGGCAAAATTACCATTTTGCCCTTAAACTTTTAATAAATGACGATTTCATCCCTAGACTCGAAAAATAAAATTCATGCAATTTAATCCTTGTTCCTAGCCTAACCAAATTTTTCATGTAATATTTACAGCCCATATATTTCATAAAAATTAGAATTTTTCCATAGAGTGCAACCGCGTACCTAAAGCTTCTTGCAATTTCTTCCAAAATCGCGACGTAAACCTCGGATCTCTATCCGAAATAATAGAAACTGGCACCCCGTGAAATCCAACAATCTCAGAGATGTACAATTCAGCTAACCTCTCGAGTGAAAAATCTGCATGTACCGGAATAAAATGTGCAGATTTCGTCAGTCGATCAACAACAACCTAAATAGCATCTTTCTTTTTTGGAGATAGAGGTAATCCCGATACGAAACCCATCGTAACTCTATCCCATTTCCACTCTGGTATCAACACTGGTTGTAGTAGTCCCGAAGGCACTTGATGTTCAGCTTTGACTTGTTGACAAACCAAGCATCTCGACACAAATTCTAAAATGTCTCGTTTCATCCCCGACCACCAGTGTAACTGTTTCAAATCATTGTACATCTTAGTACTCCCCGGATGAACAGACAAACTACCACTGTGTGCTTCGTGTAGAATTTTCTGAATAAGCTTGGGATTTCTCAGTACACAAATTCTACCTCAGAACATCAAACAATCATTAGATCCGATTTGATACTCTGCATCAGTAGTCGTCTCGCACTGTACTCTTTTAGCTTGCAAATCAATGTCACATTTTTGAGCCTCGCAAATTTGCAGAAGAAATACCGGTTTAGCTTTTAACTCAGCTAAAATCAAACCATCATCAGATAAATTTAACTATGTGTTCATCGCCCACAAAGCAAACAAAGATTTTCTACTCAGAGCATCCGCGACTACATTCGCTTTCCCCGGATGATAATCAATCACTAACTTATAGTCTTTCAACAACTCTAGCCATCTTCGTTGTCGGAAATTCAAATCTTTCTGAGACATTAGATACTTCAAGCTTTTATGGTCGGTAAAAATGACATTTCTCATAGAATAAATAATGTCGCCAAATTTTTAATGCGAAAATAATAGCGGCTAACTCTAAGTCGTGTGTCGGATAATTCTTTTCATGCGGCTTCAATTGTTTGGAAGCATAAGCTATCACTTTGCCTTCTTGCATCAAAACACATCCCAAACCGTTCAATGACGCATCACTGAAAATCACAAACTCTTTACCCTACTCAGGCTGAACTAAAACTGGTGCTTCAGTTAACAGTGCTTTCAACTATTCAAAACTCTGTTGGCATTTCTCGGACCACTCAAACTTCACATTTTCTGTAACAATCGAGTCATTAGTGTAGCAATCATCGAGAACCCTTTTAAAAAACACTGATAAAAGCCAGCTAATCCTAGAAAACTTCTAATTTTGGATACGTTTCTTGGTGGTTTCTAGTCAACAACTGCTGAAATATTATTCGGATCAACTCAGATACCTTCCGCTGAAACAATGTGTCCCAAAAATCCAACATCTCTGAGCCAAAACTCACATTTGCTGAATTTAGCAAACAGTTGCTTATCTCTCAAGGTTTGTAATACAATTCTCAAATGCTCAGCATGTTCAGATTCATCTCGAGAATAGATCAGAATGTCATCAATGAATACAACAATAAATCTGTCTAAATACGGTCTAAAAATTCTATTCATCAAGTCCATAAATACTGTAGGATCGTTAGTTAATCCGAATGGCATAACAAGAAATTCATAATGTCTGTATGTAGTTCTGAACGCAGTTTTTGGCATATTCGAATCTTTAACCCGCAACTAATAATAGCTAGATCTCAGATCAATATTCGAAAATACTGTTGCTCCTTTCAATTGATCGAATAAATCATCAATTCTTGGAAAAGGATACTTATTCTTAATTGTAACCTTGTTAAGTTGACGATAGTCGATACACAGTCTCATCGATCCATCTTTCTTCTTTACGAATAGAACTAGTGCACCCCAGGGCGAAAAACTAGGTCGCGCAAAACTTCTATCTGTTAACTCTTGCAACTGAGCTTTCAATTCTTTCAATTCTGTTGGAGCCATTTTGTATGGAGCTACCGATATCGGTGATGTTCCCGTACTAATTAAATAGCAAACTCAACTTCTCTTATCAGTGGCAACCTAGGTAACTCTTCTGGAAACACATCCGAATATTCACAAACCACTGGCACTGATTCCATCTTCGATTCAGACACTTTCGTATCCAGTACATACGCAAGGTAAGCATCACAACCTTTCCTCACATATTTCTGTGCTACCATTTTCGATATCACTGTCATCAGATTTAATTCGAAGAATTTCATTATTATGACATTTCAACTCAATAGTCTTTCATCTAGAATTCACAACAGCATCATGCAGAGTCAACCAATCCATCCCCAAGATCACATCGAATTCATCAAACGGTAAAAGCATCAAATTAGCCAAAAAATAGTAACCCCGAGTCATCAAAGGACAATTCTTGCAAACTTTATCAACTAGGACGTACTAGCCTAAGGGGTTTGATACTTTAATCACAAATTTAGTTGACTCAATAGGTAAACTCTTACTAGACACTAAATTCTTGCAAACATACGAATGAGTCGATCCAGGATCAATCAATACAATTACATCAATGTCATAGAGAGAAAATGTACTGGTGATAACATCTGATGATGATGCATCTTCGAGTGCGCGAATAGTGTAAGCTCTGGCTGGTGCTCAAGCCTCGGATCTCACAGCAGAATCCTTAGTTGCACCTTTACTACTAGTCACATTTCCCGTATTTCTAAGTGGTCTCCCTCTAGTAGATGTATTGCTCGTTCTTGTATTCAGAAATTTATCTTTCTCGGGTAACTTAGGACAATCCCAAATAAAGTGATCTTGCGAGCCACATCTAAAACAAGCTTTGTTATTCATCCAGCAATCTCTAAAATGCCATCTTCCAAATTGTTGACACTCAGGTTTGTTGGCTTTAACACTACTAACACTCGATACCGGAGTAGCTTGAGTTTTTGGACCCGTGTATTGCTTCCCACGATCTCTATTAGAATATCCCACTGAAGCATTCAAATGATTATACGAATTCCATGATTTCTTTGAAGAAGAATGATAGGGTTTACTTATCGACCTCTTTCTCGAATCTATAGCATCAGAATCAACTTTTCTCTTTTCTTTACCAAGTTCCTCGGCTTTGCAAGCTTTGTCGACCAAAACAACAAATTCTTTCAATTCCAGAATCCCTACTAAAATTTTAATGTCTTCGTTCAACCCATCTTTGAACCGCTTACACATGATTTCTTCAGTAGAAACACATTCTCGAGCATACTTGCTTAATCTTACAAATTCTCTTTCGTACTCGGTCACAATCATACGACCCTATTTTAATTCCAAAAATTCATTACGTTTTTAATCAACAAACCGTTGACTTATGTATTTCTTTCTGAACTCAGTCTGAAAGAATTCCCACGTGACTCTTTCTCTCGGCACCACAGATATCAAAGTGTTCCACCACTGATATTGTAACATCCCGAAATTGGGCCTAGCAGAATTTGGCCTATTGGGCCCCGAACGTAGAAGCATTTTAGAATTTTTTAGAATATGAAAATGGCATAATTGTGAGATGGACTTAATGGGTAAGTTAATTTGGAAGGTTAAGGGGTTTCTATGAAGTCCCGGGGTCAAGTTAAGCCATAGGTAAATTTTTGTGTTTAAGCCCTTAAGGAGAGAATGTAAGTGGCAGCAATGCTTATGGAAATAAGTGAGTAATTTGCTAGCATAAGTGAGCAAATGGCAAGGAGATTGTGGCGTCAAGTGAAGAGCATGGAGGGAAGAGGTTCGAATCCCACCTAGTGCAAATTATTTTGACTAATTTTTGTGCTTCTTCCCAAAGTGTCGGCCATGGTGGTAATTATGGTAAGGGAGACTTTTTAATTATGGAAAGATGGCTAAAGAAATATGGTATGGAGGAAAGCAAGGGAAAATGAAGGAAAGAATCAAAAGGAAAAAGGCAAGAGAAGGGAACATGTTGGCCTATTATGTGGGTGATGTTTTGGAAAGATTATTTTGGTCAACATTCATCCTCTTAGCAAAAGTGATACACGGTTTTGTGGGGTAAAGAGGGGGAGCCGAAATTCTTTAGGCATTTGGTAAATTTTTGGTGCATGAGAGGTTGTTTTCTTCTTAGCATTTCAGTGTCTTTTCTTCTAATTTTTCCCTCACTTGTCGAAACCCTAAAGCCAATATTATGCACCATTTTCATTTGTTTTGGTCGAAACACTCAAGCAAATTGTGCATTTTCTTCTTTTTGTGTTGTTTTGCCGAATCACTAAATCCATTTGGTTTATTTTTTTTTTGGTGATAGCCGAAACACCCTAATACCTCTTTGTCTATCACCTCTTTTCTTTTTTTTTCACCTTTTCTTCAATCTTTCTCCTTTTCTCTTATACCGACATTTCTTTGTGGCCGAAACTCTTTGGTCTCTTTCTCTCCATTAACCGAATCTTGATCATATTCTCTTCTTCATCTTGCAATTTGGACATTTCTTCCTTGATTAAATCGGGTAAATGACTTTAATCTAATCTTTTCATTCTCTTTTCTCTCTAGCTGAATGAGTGTTCCTCATCATTTGGTTGTTTCATATTGTTTCTAAACCGAAATGGTGTTTTCCATACTCCCTCATATCTTAATCGTTATCTTTTTGTAGTGTAATAGTGGGAAGGCCGAATCTATTATCTTTGACTCATCTGTAACCATAAGTACAATCGTTGGAAATCGGTTTCACCATCGTTAAGGGACTATATCGATCGTTCCTATACACTTGTTTATCATACGGAAATAGTGGTAAGCCGAACCTTTTCCTTAGACAATCGTTTTATATCATCGTAATATCGTTTTGATTAAGACTTTTTCCAATGGAGGCAAGTGGTACTGATTTGAAAGGAAAGGCGTTAGTAGGAGACAAAAGGAGTGGATTTGCAATTCCTACTCCTAAGTTCAAACGAAGGGCGGTATCGGCGGTTCGGGATTTTCCACCGGGTTGTGGACCATCATCTGGTGAAAATAGACAAATCGTGGTCGTTCACGATACTAAGGGTAAGCGTTTCAATAGATCGTTTGATTTAGATTTAGATTAATAAAGTCTCGTTTGTTGGATTAATCGAGTGTAATAGTGATTTAGGTGCCGACGATCAAGAAGGATTAGTCCTTACCGTAATCAGGTGTATAATCTCACACCGAAATCCCGTAAATCTGTGATTTATCATCATGTTAGAAAAATCGATCGATGATGCTTATGAACTTAATAACGGTATTATGGTATAAATCAAGTGATTTGCTTAAACATCGTTAATACTAAGATTTGACAAAATCGGAGTTAAATTGTAGAATTACTAAAATACCCTCAATAGGCCGTTTTTAACAAAATGCCTTAACGGGCCAAATTGCTTAAATGCCTTTAAAGTGCCAATTTACAAAAATGCCCTTATGGGCTGATTTACGAAAATGCCCCTATGGGCCGATTTAATAGAATGCCTTAATGGGCCTAATTACAAAGTTCTATGATGTGCCGATTCACCGTAATAAATTATTGGGTTAATGACTGTTGTACATATATGTGGATATTATGCTTTATTATGTATGTTGCATGTTACATATCGCATGGGTTGGGAAATATGTATGAAGAGCAGTGTAGCCTGGTGGCATTGCCACAAAATATTCATTATAATGTTTACTTACGATACTCCGGTGGCTCTGCCACAAATATTATGAAAAGCAGTTTGACTGCAGCGATACTCCGGTGGCTCTGCCACAAATATTATAAATGGCAACTTGCCTGCGAATTGGTGTGAGCGACGGGGTGGGTTGACTTGATCCCCACAGGTGTGATTGGCTGGTCTGGGGTGTGATGGATGGATGGGTTGGGTTACATTCATATCATTTTATTATTGTTATGTAAATGGGCTTAAGCCCAAGTTATTGCTAAATGGATTCAGGCCCAGTGGATAACGGTAAAGGGATTATACACTGAGTTCTAGTAACTCACCCCTTTTTCCTTAACCCTTGCAGGTAATGCTCAGTAATGTGGACTTGGGCCATGGATGACTCGGTGGAGGCCATACTTTAGAAATGGTGTTTTGAACTTTAGTAAATTTCCTTTTCCGTTTATTTCGTTGCTTTTACTATTTTGGATTTTAATGTTGTAATAAGGCCTCTGGACTATTTTTATTTTGCTTTATGTTTAGGATGTTTTTATTATTTCAATTAAATTGTTTAAAAAGGGGATTTTTTTAAAAAAAAATCATAAATAACGTTTTCCAAAGTTGATTAACAAATGGATTTCATAAACACACTTATACAAATAATTTAACTCGGATTCTCTTTCAAATTACCAAAGTCATTTTCAAAAGTCACGGTTTTAAAGTTCACTACCTCGATTTCTGATTCATCAATCAACCTCTCATAAATAGTTTCATTTTATCAAGAATTTATATCCAAACTTGTTTTCTTAACCATAAACAAATAACACCTATTTTAGTATGAATCACAAGGTTTTTATACATTTTCACTTATGTGACATGTCAGATCCGGTCGTAACGCATGGGCCGGGTTTGGAGTGTTACATTTTATGGTATCAGAGCCCGATTGCAAAACTCGGCTGTGGTTTGGGTTCAAAAGTGTTTTCTAAAGCTGTTTAAAATTTTAATTTATAAATGCATGTTCTAAAGGAAGTATGGCACCACGGGTATCCGGCACCAAGTCAAATAAGTTTATGTTTTCATTTTATGATTATTGTGGTATGACTATAGAAATACTCTATAACTTTTAGCTTTAGGAGCTGAGAACTATAGAGATTGAGACTTTAGGATACATTGTGTGAAAACAACTTTACTTTCTAAACTCCATAAAACATTGTTTAATAAACACTGAAATAGCATACTGATTCATAAGACTTTTAATCAGATGAAATCGACTTAGCAATCATGAGCGCTAGAGGACGCGGATGAGGTGCACGCGGCCGTAGTAGAGGTCAAAATGTTTGGGTTAGATCCTCAACATCGGGCATAAGCCGGAAAGGAGAAGTCTTGACATTGCCGATGGTCGAGACGGAGGTTTTCGACTGAGCTGAAAGCAGTATATCTTGACTCGACTAGTTAGGGAGGTATTGGAAGAGGTTAAAGGAATTCGAGAAACACTTCGAGTTGGGTGCGTGGATTGTAAGACGAAAAGAGATCTTGCTTCTCTAGGGTCGCAGTCTTGTTCTGTGAAGCATACAAAGGCACGCCCAAACTTTCCGGTTTGCGAATATTACAAAAGGCGTCATCCGGATGAATGCTGGTGGAGATCAGGAGCATGCTTGAGATGTGGGTCTAAGGAGCATAAGGCTCGGGATTGTTCCATCACCATTAAGTCAGGTATGTCTTGGTTGAATGGGGTGTTTGAATGTAGAAAATCTTAGGAATGCGTGATAAGTACTTGTTTGCTTCTGTGGTTGGATATCTGGTTGAGTAAAGAGATTTCTAGGTAAGGTTAAAAGTGTATTAGTGTTTTGGGAATAAGAGTGCGCAGCGGTAGCGTGATAGAGTATTCGGTGCTAAACCATTGTTAGATAGCCGGAAATTTTGAGGACGAAATTTCTTTAAGGGGGTAGATTTGTAACATCCCGAAATTGGGCCTAGCAGAGTTTGGCCTATTGGGCCCCGAGCGTAGAAGCATTTTAGAATTTTTTAGAATATGAAAATGGCATAATTGTGAGATGGACTTAATGGGTAAGTCAATTTGGAAGGTTAAGGGGTTTCTATGAAGTCCCGGGGTCAAGTTAAGCCATAGGTAAATTTTTGTGTTTAAGCCCTTAAGGAGAGAATGTAAGTGGCAGCAATGCTTATGGAAATAAGTGAGTAATTTGCTAGCATAAGTGAGCATATAGAAAGGAGGTTGTGGCGTCAAGTGAAGAGCATGGAGGGAAGAGGTTCGAATCCCACCTAATGCAAATTATTTTGACTAATTTTTGTGCTTCTTCCCAAAGTGTCGGCCATGGTGGTAATTATGGTAAGGGAGACTTTTTAATTATAGAAAGATGGCTAAAGAAATATGGTATGGAGGAAAGCAAGGGAAAATGAAGGAAAGAATCAAAACAAAAAGGCAAGAGAAGGGAACATGTTGACCTATTATGTAGGTGATGTTTTGGAAAGCTTATTTTGGTCAACATTCATCTTCTTAGCAAAAGTGATACACGGTTTTGTGGGGTAAAGAGGGGGAGCCGAAATTCTTTAGGCATTTGGTAAATTTTTGGTGCATGAGAGGTTGTTTTCTTCTTAGCATTTTAGTGTCTTCTCTTCCAATTTTTCCCTCACTTGCTGAAACCCTAAAGCCAATATTGTGCACCATTTTCCTTTGTTTTGGCCGAAACACTCAAGCAAATTGTGCATTTTTTTCTTTTTGTGTTGTTTTGCCGAATCACTAAATCCATTTGGTTCATTTTTTTTTTGGTGATAGCCGAAACACCCTAATACCTCTTTGTCCATCACCTCTTTTCTTTTTTTTCACCTTTTCTTCAATCTTTCACCTTTTCTCTTATACCGACATTTCTTTGTGGCCGAAACTCTTTGGTCTCTTTCTCTCCATTAACCGAATCTTGATCATCTTCTACTCTTCATCTTGCAAGTTGGACATTTCTTCCTTGATTAAATCGGGTAAATGACTTTATTCTAATCTTTTCATTCTCTTTTCTCTCTAGCCGAATGAGTGTTCCTCATCATTTTGGTTGTTTCATATTGTTTCTAAACCGAAATGGTGTTTTCCATACTCACTCATATCTTAATCGTTATCTTTTTGTAGTGTAATAGTGGGAAAGCCGAATCTATTATCTTTGACTCATCTGTAACCATAAGTACAATCGTTGGAAATCGGTTTCACCATCGTTAAGGGACTATATCGATCATTCCTATACACTTGTTGATCATACGAAAATAGTGGTAAGCCGAACCTTTTCCTTAGACAATCGTTTTATATCATCGTAATATCATTTTGATTAAGACTTTTTCCAATGGAGGCAAGTGGTATCGATTTGAAAGGAAAGGCGTTAGTAGGAGACAAAAGGAGTGGATTTGCAATTCCTACTCCTAAGTTCAAACGAAGGGCGGTATCGGCGGTTCGAGATTTTCCACCGGGTTGTGGACCATCATCTGGTGAAAATAGACAAATCGTGGTCATTCACGATACTAAGGGTAAGCGTTTCAATAGATCGTTTGATTTAGATTTAGATTAATAAAGTCTCGTTTGTTGGATTAATCGAGTGTAATGGTGATTTAGGTGCTGACGATCAAGAAGGATTAATCCTTACCGTAATCAGGTGTGTAATCTCACATCGAAATCCCGTAAATCTGTGATTTATCATGTTAGAAAAATCGATCGATGATGCTTATGAACTTAATAACGGTATTATGGTATAAATCGAGTGATTTGCTTAAACATCGTTAATACTAAGATTTGACAAAATCGGAGTTAAATTGTAGAATTACGAAAATACCCTCAATGGGTCGTTTTTATCAAAATGCCTTAACGGGCCAAATTGCTTAAATGCCTTTAAAGTGCCGATTTACGAAAATGCCCCTATGGGCTGATTTAATAGAATGCCTTAATGGGCCTAATTACAAAGTTCTATGATGTGCCGATTCACCGTAATAAATTATTAGGTTAATGATTGTTGTACATATATGTGGATATTATGCTTTATTATGTATGTTGCATGTTACATATCGCATGGGTTGGGAAAAATGTATGAAGAGTACAGTAGCTTTGGTGGCATTGCCACAAAATATTCATTATAATGTTTACTTACGATATCTCGGTGGCTCGCCACAAATATTATGAAAAGCGACTTGACTACGATGATATCGGTGGCTCGCCACAAATATTATAAATGGCAACTTGCTGCGCGAATTGGTGTGAGCGGCGGGGTGGGTTGACTTGATCCCCACGGTGTGATTGGCTGGTCGGGGGTGTGATGGATGGATGGGTTGGGTTACATTCATATCATTTTATTATTGTTATGTAAATGGGCTTAAGCCCAAGTTATTGCTAAATGGATTCAGGCCCAGTGGATGACGGTGTAAGGGATTATACACTAAGTTCTAGTAACTCACCCCTTTTTCCTTAACCTCGAGTAATGCTCGAGAATGTGGACTTGGGCCATAGATGACTCGGTGGAGGCCATACTTTAGAAATGGTGTTTCGAACTTTAGTAAATTTCCTTTTCCATTTATTTCGTTGCTTTTACTATTTTGGATTTTAATGTTGTAATAAGGCCTCTGGACTATTTTTATTTTGCTTTATGTTTGGGATGTTTTTATTATTTCACTTAAATTGTTTAAAAAGGAGATTTTTTTTAAAAAAAATCATAAATAACGTTTTCCAAAGTTGATTAACAAATGGATTTCATAAACACACTTGTACAAATAATTTAACTCGGATTCTCTTTCAAATTACCAAAGTCATTTTCAAAAGTCACGGTTTTAAAGTTCACTACCTCGATTTCTGATTCATCAATCAACCTCTCATAAATAGTTGCATTTTATCAAGAATTTATATCCAAACTTGTTTTCTTAACCATAAACAAATAACACCTATTTTAGTACGAATCACAAGGTTTTTATACGTTTTCCCTTATGTGACATGTCAGATCTAGTCGTAACGCATGGGCCGGGCTTGGGGTGTTACAGATATACAGTATCTCTCAGAAGTGATACAGCGCATTTGACACATTCTGCTGGCGTACAAGACAATTCATCAAATACCCAGATTGTATTCTCAAGCCAAAACTCGCCTCTCTCAGGATCATCATCAATGGTAGCTCTAAACTATTCAGCCCTGTATTTTTTAATTTTATCCACAAGTGACTTATTCAAACGTAAAGGTTCCAAACCTTGAGGAGCTACGAGAACCGGTTGGGGAATAGGTGGGGATGGAGGTTGCTGAGCAGCCGGATTAGTTCGGACAAACTCAGTGAACCATTCGTTCATCATTTGGAAGAAGGCTTCCTTAGCCTCTCTTCCCTGACTCCCAAACACATGTCTCGATTCAGACGGCACTGCTCCGTGAACGAAGGCTGGCGCATTACTTTCTACATCATCAGCAACTGCTCGATTGTGATCCATTACTATATGAAAACACGATTTAAAACTGTTAGGAGATATCACACTATCACAGGTTATATATGGCATGTATAGCTAGACTCACACACGGTACGTTAGTCTGAGAATCGGCTAAACTGTAGCTCAGATACCAATAAATGTTACACCCCTAATATTTCAACTTCTTTACAATTTAGTCCCTAGCTCATAAAAATGCAAATTCATGCAATTGAGTCCACACCCATGCTAGCCGAATTTTTCTATGTTCATAGCAGTCCATATTTTTCATTATTCACACATTTACCACATAATTTATCACATTTCTTAATTTAATCCCTAATTGAAAATTTTATCAAAAATCACTTAACAAATGTTGTTTATCTAACAACAACCATTCATTTTCTATCATCAAACATCAAAAAACATACATATTCATCAATGGTAAAACCCTAGACTTTTAACAGTTTCACAAATTAGTCCTTGGGCTAGCTAGATTAAGCTACAACGACTCCAAAAACATAGAAATCACTAAAAATCGAGTCAAAAATCACTTACATGCACATGGTATCAATGGTCGAATGTTTAAACTTCTCCCATGGATTTTTCTTCTTCAAATTTTAGCAAGAAGATGAACATGCATGCTTTGTTATTTAGTTTTCTATATTTTAATATCTTTAATTATCAAATTAAAAAATTAACCTAATTAATTAATTACTTAAAACAATTTATTCATGTCCATCTTTGTCCACTCATATTAAAAATGGTCTAATTACTACATAAGGATCTCCACTTTAAAGTTCCATAGCTATTAGAATCATTTAGCTATTAGAACCCAACTTTTACACTTTACGCGATTTAGTCCTTTTTATCAAATTAAGCACTCAAACGATAAAATTTCTTAGCGAAATTTTTACACAATCATACTATCATGCTGTAGACATTAAAATAATAATAAAATAAATATTTTGAACTCAGATTTGTGGTCTCAAAACCACTATTCTGATTTGACTAAAAATAGGTTGTCACATATAACAAGGTGCGTAGCCAAATATTGTTGATGAATCCATTGCCATCTGTAAATCAAGCATACTCCATGCTCGTGCAAGAGGAATCTTAGAGGTAGCACAGTCTAAGTGCTATAGGTTCTTATCTGATTTCTTTACACTCAGCAAATGCAGCAAATGCGATTCAAAAGAATAGATTTAATGGAACATGTGATCATTGCAAGATAAAATGGCATAAAAGAGAAAATTATTATATGATAATTGGTTACTCGATTGATTTTAAGTTCACTAAGAAAAAGGCTAATAATGCATCAGGATTCATGGTGAATAATGCATTAGTTAGTGATTCAGTTGGTGGCAGTGATGTGGCTAGTGATGTTGGTGTCGTGACTGGTCAACAAGCACATCTGTTTACTCAAGAACATTATCAAAAAATATTCAATTTGTTGAACAAGGAGCCTACAATTGAAGTTGCCGCAAGTTTGGCAGGTATGGTTGGTGTATCTAATAACTAGATCATAGATATTGGATGTAACAACTTATTTTTCAGTGGTGTCGAAAATAGTGGTTTTAGGGCCACCAAATCTGATGAGTAAGTTCGTAAATATTATATTTAATATTTATGAGTTAATTGTGACTTTGAAAAGGTTTTTGATATAGTGATTTTTTATGAATTTACCGATTATGGACTAAATTGTTAAATTAATAAAAGTACTAGGATTTAATGTGAAATTGTTGCACAAATGGGCTGTTTTGGATACCATAAACATTTGAATAAGATCAATTCTGGGTAAAATGGTTAATTTGCATGTTTTTGGCTGAAGGACTAAATTGAATAAAAGTAAAACTTTAGGGGCAATTTTGTAAAATTGTCAAAAAATGATCACATTGCATTAATAAATTTTTTTACTGCCTAAATTGATAAATTGAATGAAATTATATCAAAATCGGGTGGAAAATCGAGGAAAATGAAAAATTACCAAAATGCCCCTGAACTTTGGTATTTTCTGCAATTTAGCCAGGTAAGTTCGTATGAACTGAATTTTGTATAATGTTGATTAAATTGAATGATATTGTGTGATTTCATTGTGATTGAATTAATATATATATATGTTATTATGCAATCTATCATGTCATGAGACGATGGAAATTCAACGCCATATGACGACTATCAAGCCCCGTTTGAACCTTAGGAATTCATAGGATACAAATGACATGTCATTAGGGTTTACATGATTCAGGTACTGGTCCTGAACGCCCTACGGATGGATGAGGTCCTGCATTTGTTGCGGATAATCCATAGCTCGTGTGAGCAGCATCGTGTAGCTACGTTCCAACCCACAGCTCGTGTAAGCATACCAATTTACAGCTCGTGAGAGCATACTGATCTACAGCTTGTGAGAGCATACCGATCTACAGCTTGTGTGAGCATACCAATTTACAGCTCGTGAGAGCATACCGATCTACATCTCGAGTGAACATACCGATTCACTGCTCGTATGAGCATACATGTATAGGATTTGACAGATTATAGTTATATGAGTTAGCACACCATGTGTGAGTTATCTCGGGTATCCAACGGTATTCTAAATGGTTCAACGGGCATTATTCGAATATGAAGTGGTAAGAGTTTGATAGATACATGTGAATTTCATTGAAATGGTATTACATGGTATATTGAAAGTGGAGATGGATGATATATGTATATGATACATGAATAAATGTTGTGCTCATCCATGTTTATAATGCTTATGTTATATGTTTATTTGGCTAACATGTTTGGTCTACATGTTTAGGCTTTGGCTAAGTTGTGGTTGGATTATGCCACGTTAAACTTATAAGTTATGCATTGAAATGATAAATGCCTACATGGAAATATGCTTATGACCATGAAAGGGTGGTAAGGTTTAAAATATGTAATTTCTATTGAAATGGTTTATCATGTGGTTAGTTCCAAAAATAATTATGTTTAAATGCACTAGCTTGTGGCTATGGTTGAATGACATGCTTATGTCTTGTGTGATATGCATATGAAACGGGTGTAAAAAGGTAATGAAATAGTAAATTCATACTTGAAGCGTAAAATGATGAAAAAGGCAATGATGATTTGAATTGATGTTGCTATTTAAGCTAAAGATAGTAAATGCAATGGAAAGTAACGAAATACAAATGAAAATAAGAAAATTTGAAAGGGTTTAAAGTTATTTAAAATCCTACTATGCTAGGGATGATATGTATAAGTGATGTTGTGGATTTATTCACTTTGGGAGTTGTTGAATATGGCTTCTTGAATCTTACAGTATCGATCTAGGATTATTCTTGATATGTATAAATTTCATATTTGAAATGGATTGATATGACTAAAGTTTATACGAGCTTACTAAGCATTCATTGTTTACGTGGTTTATTTTCCTTACTTTTCAGATTATCAGAAGCTCGATCGGGTTGGAAGCTAGTCGGAGATCCACCACACTATCCATCAGCTCTATCGGTACTTTCGGATGTTTTGATTTTGGTTATAATGGCATTTATAGGCATTTTTGGCTAATGTTTGGCCTATGTGTTTTGGTTGTTGAAATAACCATATGGTTTGGCTTGTGTTATGGTATCTTGGTTGTGATTATGGTATTTTGAATGTGGTATTTTGAATGTTGACAAATGTTTGGTTTTTAGCATGTATATAAATGGCCTTAAATTGGTTGATATCATAGCTTATTATGCTAAAAATGTTTAAGTTAGAATGATTGATTAAGTATGCATATTATAAATAAATGTCTTGTGGTTGGTATGAATGTGGTAATTTGGTACATTTGCTATAAATGACATATGTGATCTTTGGTGCAAATTATTGAATGGTATATTTGGTATGTTTTGTTAGGTAAAGTAAACGGTTTGTTGTTGATGCAAGCTTAATCAAAAGTTAGTGGAACATTTTGGCTAATTTGAATATGTAATGGTACATGTTTAGATGATGAGTTTGAGGTGCCATTGGGAATATTGGTTATATGTTGTTATACCTTATTTGAATGGTTTGATTATTGGAACGACGGAAATGTGCAAGTGTACATAATCGCAACAAGTAATAAAGTGACAAGTAAATGTCGAGTTATCGTACTCACAGGGACTGTGAAAAGAATTATTTATAGAAAAGTATTTTGATTTGAAGAGGTGATTAAAAACTAAGATTTTTACCTAAGTAAAATAAATAAAAATAAAATAAAAGTTTCCAATGCACGATTTCAAAAGATGATTTTAATCAAGATGACATAATTGTGTTAGATTAATTACATTTCTTAACTTAGAATTATTAAACTAATGTTCATGTTGTTACGAATAAATTCACGGCAACAGGTAATTTGCTAACTTATGAACATACTTACCTACCAAAATCCATTTATCTCTTGACTATATCTCTATGTCAATTCAACTGATTAAACAAATTTTAATAAGCAAATGTGTTAATGCACATACATACTTATGAAATTAAAATAATCTCTTGTACATATCTCTATGCCAATTCAAACAAATAATTCAATCTTATAAGCACATAAAAGATTACGTGAGGTAACAATGTATTTCTACCTTGAAACAGTTTAATCACAATAATCTTGCAAGTTATGCAAGGCTAATGTATCGTTAGATGCCGTTGCTAATTTAATCTTCAACTACCTTAGATGATTATACATGCACTGATTAAGTATTATGTCAATTAATTACAATTTCAATCCGTTTAAATAATTAATTAAGTAGTTACCTTACAATTGTAATGCTAGAATAACTTAGTCATGGTTTTACTTAATCAAACATCTTACCGAGGCCTATAACAATATAAACACAATTTTAATAACTCAAGTAGACGAAATGCAATCAACCTAACATGAATTATTTTAAGCCATATTAATTAAATTAAACATATCAACATCACAAATATTCATAGACATGTTCATAACAACAACAATAAAATTAAAAGGATAAGGAACAAGAATCAAATCCAGTGTTTCTCCGAGGCTTCACTAGTTTGCTCTGCTCCTCCTTCTCCGCTTGTTCTTGTTTGCTGCTCCAAATGGTGGTTGGATGACTCTTTTTCAAGAGGTGAAATCGGCAAGGGAATGGAGAAGGAAATGAAGAACAATGAAGAGAGAAAAGTGAAAGAGAAGTGAAAAAATGAATGAGTTTGAGATGTGTTTGAAGTGAGCAGCCAAGGGGGTATTTATAGGTTGAGAAGGCTGCTAAAAATAGCCAAAATCAGCAGCCAAAGACTCCCCCCATGGCTGTGTAACACCCCAAACCCGGCCTAGAAGTTAGGCCCGAATATGGTGTGTCACATGGAAGTAAAAACCATCTTTGTGATTATTAAAAACTTGCTTGAGAATCTGACCTCTTTGTTAAAACCAAAAACACTTAAGCAATTGTTAACTACTTGAAAACATAATAATCTTTATAAACCTTTTCGTTTGCGGAAGCATATTTGAAATAAACAATTTACGAAAATGTGACGTTTATAAATAGAGTTGCAGAAGCATTTTGAAAGCGTTATGAAACGTAGATAAAATACAAGTATTTTGAGAGGTTGTTTGATAAATTGATAATCGAAACTAATGATCTTACAAAACCGTGACTTTTGAAAACGACGTTGAAAATTCGAAAGAGAATTCAAGTCTTTTGAAAATATCGTTAATAGTTCGAGAGAAAATATCCGTGTTAAAAATATTTGTAAAAGTTTATTTTGAAATCCATTTGTTAATCGATTTTGGAAACCATTGTTTAAGTTTTTATAAAATTCCCCTTTTTAAACAATTTAAGAAAAATAATAAAAACATCCCAACCAAAAAGAAAAAATAAAAATAGTCCAGAGGCCTTATTACAACATTTAACCCAAAATAGTAAAGTAATAAAATAAACGAGAAAGAAGTCTAAATTCCAAATAAACCATTTCCGAAGTATGGCCTCCCTCGAGTCACCATAGCCCAAGTCCATATCATCAAGCATTACCTACAAGGGTTAAGAGAAAGGGGGTGAGTTACAAGAACTCGGTGTGAAATCCCCCTATCGTTATTCATTGGGCGGAACCCAATTAGCAATCATCTTGGACCAAAGTCCATAAACAAATAATAATTAAATGAAATGAATGCAACCCATCCCATCCTACCACCGTCTAACTCTCCACCCGTACCAACCAATCTCTCTGTGGGGATCAAGTCAACCCACCCCTTGATCTCTCAATTTGCAGTCAAGCTGCCATTTATACTATTTGTGGCTGAGCCACCG
Organism: Gossypium sturtianum; assembly: GCA_025698515.1. NCBI lineage: Eukaryota > Viridiplantae > Streptophyta > Magnoliopsida > Malvales > Malvaceae > Gossypium > Gossypium sturtianum. Next base: position 117,216,446 of record CM046948.1, on the reverse strand, counting down.
AATCATATACGGTAATATAATCGCTGCTGACCTCGGTAAAAAAATGATCGACACGAGTTGTTAATTCATATGTTAGGCACATAGCCCCGGTAAATACGTTTAGCACAAAGCCATAATCACGATGGCACAAAGCCAAATCACGTTTATATTGGCACATAGCCTTAATCACGATGGCACAAAGCCAAATCAAGTTTATATTGGCACATAGCCCTTATCGGTATTTGTGGCAATGCCACCGGTCTATACTTCTCTTTATTCATATTTTCCCATCCCATGAAAAATTATGTAAATGCAACATTCATAGTAAGGCATCATATTTACAAATATAAACAACAATTATCACTCCAGAGATTTGTTACGATAAATCGGCCCATTATAACACTTTGCAATTCGGCCCATTAAGGCATTCTATCAAATCAGCCCATAGGGGCATTTTCGGTAAATCGGTCCATAAGGACATTTCGGTAAATCAGTCCATAAGGACATTTCGGTAAATCGGTCCATAAGGAAATTTCGGTAAATCGGTAATTTTACCCACTAAGGGTAATTCGGTAATCTCGTAACCCAGGGGTATTTCAGAAATTTCACAACCTAGACTTAACTACTAATGTGGAGCATAAAAAATCAAAACTGTCCATCTGCGACGTACTAACTAAATTTACTATAACTTGAGTTAGGAATATTGAAATCTAACTCCGTAAATTTTCCTTGAGACTAGACTCATATATCTTCTTACTATAATTTTTCCAGAATTTTTTACTTAACCATTTAGTACAGTTTATTCTATAAAGTTTCCCTTGTTTCACTGTCCAACGATTCTGACCTCTCTTACCTTAATTTCAAATATCTCACTATACGGTTTTCATATACTGCTCTCACTTGTTTCTAATGAAAATAGGCTCACTAATGAATCCATACATATGAATTATAACCCTTAATTCACTTTGTAAAATTTTATATGATTTTTCCAAAACAGATCAGGGAACCACGAAGTTAATCAAAACCAGTCTCACTAAAATTAAGATATATCAGAATATAGAATTCCTTTTCCTTCTCTGTTTCTTCCATATCAAAATAGACACAGTAAGCTTTAATCTGATATCTTATTCACTTTTTAATTCCTTTTATCCTATTTTTCATTATTTTTCAAAAACACGCCACTGCTTCTAACTGAAACTGTTTTATTACGAAATGCGATTACCATTACGATCATACGCACGCCCGAGTGATCACGGATGCCGGTTTTTAGTTTTCTTCGGTATTCCAACCGATTCACGGAATATTTCATACAAAATTTTAGAGAGATGTGAGATTACACACCATATCAAACATGTATTCGGAAGGTACGGGATTACACACCTGATTTTGATTTCCTAAAGAACCACTCGCCGATGACCTAGAACAATACCAACCAAAAGTTAGCCTCGGATTTCCAAAAGATTTCGTATCACTTAACCTTGAATCACTTACCATTATATCCGAAGGTAGAAATATACCGAGTGATTTGTCCCTAAAACATATTGTAACACCCTGATTTAGGGGCTATGCAATTTGGGTATAATTCGGGTGTTGGTAGGTTTTTGGGTGTTTTTGGATGTGTTGTAGAGGTTTAAGAATGCTTGGATGAAAAAGGAAGGGCTTTGGAAAAAATTTTATTTTTTAGTGTAAAAAGGGGAAATGGGGCAGGAAGGCCTTAAAATATTTTTCTGGAGTTTAGGACACAAGAAAGGATGTGGCAAAGTGGCATAGAGGCTCAACTTAAGGTCTTGGGAAGGAGGCGCCTAAGAGCTCAAGGGTTCGAGCTGCTGGGGCAGCAATGTTGTTTTGTTTTTGCGTCAAGGGACTGGGCTAGGTAGGCCTTAAAAATAAATGTCCAAGTTGATGGACATGAAAGGCATTGGCAAGGTGGTTATGCGCTGCTTTAGGGGGCTGGAAGTAGGGCCATTGAGGGCCTGGGTTCGAGTTTAGGCGGCAACAAAAGTGGCGTTTTATTTTTCGTTTTGGGCGTTGGGCTTTGTAAGGCCTTAAAGGTATATGGTGAGGAATTCGGACAAGAAAGATGGGCTGGTGAAGTGGCTCTCATGCGCCACTTAGGCGCTGGAGGAGAGCAAGGGCGCAGGTTCGAGCGCCTGGAGCTGCATGTTGGCGTTTCTATTTTTGTGCGGTTATGGGCTGAGATAAGAAGGGTTTAAAAATAATTGTTGGGGGTTTCTAGCATGAAATTCAATGTGGCCGAGTGGCCTGGGCGTTGGAGGAGGGGTGTGCAGCAGACTGGTCCCAGGTTCGAACCAAGAGAGCCGCGTTTTAGAGTTTAAATTTTTATTCCTTTTTGGCAGCAATTTTGAAGGTGTTGGACGGCTAGAAGACTTTTATTTAGATAAGGATAATGTTTTTTATTATTTATTTATCTATTTAGCTATTTAGAAGTGGGGGGATAATTATTATTTATTTGTTTTTTTTTATAAGTAGAGCAATTCAAATTGTTTTGAATTGAACTAATTCAAATTGATTTGAATTAGTTGGCCGAATCTTGGAGTCTTCTAGGGGGTGTGGCGAATGCTATAAATAGGGGGTAGAGTGCCAATTATTCTTCAAGTCTTTTGCCAAATCTCTCCCTCTCCCTCTTGGTGTGCCGATTTCTCCTTTGGCCTTTGAAGTCAAATATTTCTTTTGTTTTCTTTTAATCCCTTGATAGCCGAAATCTTTAGCCCTCCATCTCTCTTCTACTTTATCAAGTTTGAAGCCGAACCGGTGAAGTGTGGTCTTTGTCGACATCTAAAGATTGTAGGTAAGTATCCTAGTTAATTGGTTAGAGGCCGAAACAGAATGGTTGGCCTTAGTGTTGGTTGGCCGAATGCTCTATAGGTTATAAGTGATGTGTTTTGCTTGTTTGTAGCAGCGCCAAGGAGTCTAAAGGAAGGTCTCGAATTGTTTGGACTCATCAAGGTAAGAGTGGTAAGGTATTCGGCCTTAGGCCTTATTATGTAATATTGTGTTGACCAGAAGAGTGGCTATGTTCTTTTTAGGGCATATCGACAAGAGCAAAGGAAGCCTTCGGGATCTCAGATTATTTCGGTAAGGATATTAGTAAGTGACTTAGAATTAGTTGACTATGACTTCGTTGATTAATCGTGTGGTTCGATTAAGTGACTTTCGATGGAGGCCAATACGGTCCAAGTTGGGCAAAGGAAAGCTCCCATCCCAAAGTTTAAGAAAAGATCCGTTTCATTGCATGCGAGATTGGCCACCGGGATGTGGGCGACAACGAGAAGCGATAGGCGGATAACGGTAGTCTCGCTAAGCGATAGCGTCGAGGATCGAGAGTCTAGAACTCCAAGTAATAAGGTGTGTAACTAACCCACTTTGTTTCCGGGTTTTATGTGTTATATGTTTTACTAACAAGTGCGATAATGAGTGTGCCATATATACCCCTAAAGGGTATAGCGATGACCGAGTTAGTATCGGATCTATTGCGGTGTGATTATTTGTTTATGAGTATGTTTATGGACATTAATAAGCATGTGCATGCATGATCACGATTATATTTTATGTGGCATGTGCATGGGTGGGTTATGAAAAGAAGGTGCGGGTGTACTTGAGCACGTGGTTGATGTCGACTTTGTGCTACATCGTGGATTGGCGCCGATCGAGGTCGCGTTGTGGATCTTTGCGATTTAGTTCGCGTGGTTACCTTGATTGATATGGGCTTTATGCCATATCGTGGCTTGATGGATTCTTTGTGTGCTCCATCGTGGTTTGATGTCACTATACGCTACATCGTGGATGGCATTGGTTGCCTTTTGGAGGAAAAATGAGAGGGTGACTCGATAGTCTCCCAGTGCGTGGTAAATTTGGATAGGGGGTGTGTAGCGGATGGACCCTAGGTTGGGTTGGGAATCATGTTGCATTATTTTTGTAATAATATGGAAATGGGCCAAGCCCAATATGACATGTGGATAGGTATGTTTTGGGAACATACGTGGAAAAGGGCCTAGCCCAGTATTTGAGTATGATTTGAATGTGGGCCAAGCCCAGATTGTGGTAATTGTTAAAATGAATATATATATTACTTGTTGCATTTGATAATTGGGATATTATGTGGCTAGCATGTGGGTGGATTTTAGTGGTTAACTTACACACTGAGTCTGTATGACTCACCCAATTATTTATCCAACATCGCAGGTGAGTAGTGAGTAATGGACCGGGTTGGAGTAGATACAAAGGTTGCCATGCAGAAGCAGATTTTCATGCAGAAGTAGATGTTTTACTTGTTTAGTTAATTAATAGTGATTTTTATATTATCCGTATTTTGGGAATTTATTTGATGTAATAAGGGCCACTTTTGATTAAAGTACTCTATTTATAGTTGATAAAGGTTATATCGTATTTAGTAATATTTTTTTTACAAAGGATTTATATTATAATAAATTATAATAAAGTTGTAATTCAAACCAAGCTTATATTATTTAATAATTTTTAATGGACTTACTTCCCAAAAGTTAACAAAATTTTCAAGTTTTACTCTAAAGACAAAGATTTTGCAAACGGTTTCCGCAGTGACATAACCAGATCCGGACGAGACTTGTGGGCCGGGTTTGGGGGTGTTACACATATAGTCAATTAGTCAAAACTTCAATCCGATTTGCAACATAGCCAAATAGAGATATAACGAAAAATCCAAAAATGAACCCCCTTACCTTATCGATATTGGATCCAATTTCCACCGTTTGACTTCGGCTAGAACAATACACGGTCTGCCACTTAAAACACTACGAAAAGAGAGTGATTAAGACATGAAGAAGTGGAGGATAACACCATTTTCGGTTACGATCACGATTTACAACCGAATAGTGATAAATACTTATTCGGCTAAAGAGAAAAGAATATGATCATAGAAAAGAATTCACTTTCCGATTTAATCGAACAAAGAAGTGTCAACCCACTTGAGAAAATGATAAAGAAGAGATGAATGAACAAATTTTGTTCTCAATGGTTTGGGTACATTAGGCAACAAGAAGAAAGAAAAGAAAAGAATATGTTCACTAATGTCTTGTAATTTCGGCACAAGGTAGAAAGAACTTTGGAGAATACCAAATAGTGCAAAGAGAAAGGTTTTGGCCTAACAAGCACCAAAAATTCAATCAAAAGGCAAAGGATAATTCGGCTATCAAGGAAGAAAAGAAGAAACAAAAATGCACACTAACGGCTTGAAAATTCGGCAAAGAGAAGAGGAAATTTGGAGAGAAAGAGAACGATACAAAAAAACTAAAGAGAACAACCTCTCAAGCACTAGCTTTGCCAAAAACTCCTAGCAAAATTCGGCTATCACCCCCTTTAGCCCCAAAACCGTCCACATTCATGTCCCTAATAGTCAAAATTTTGCCAACCATACTTTCCATAACATTCTCCATGAAATAAGCCACTTGTTCCCCTTACTTACCTATTTCTCTTGATTCCTTTCCCCAACTTCAACCTTGCCTTTTTCTTTTAGCCACCTTACCAAAATAATGAAGTCAACCTTTCCATGAATGCCTCTTGGCCGACACTTAAGGAAATGGTGCAAAAATATAAGTCAAAATTTGCACACAAAGTGATTCGAACCACTTCCCTCAAGGTACTACATGTGGCGCCATAACCTCTTATCCATATGCTCATTTATGCTAGCAATTTACTCTTTTATTTCCATAAGCCTTGATGCCACTTACTATCTCTCCTTAATAGGCTTAAACACAAAATTTTACTAAGGCCCAACTTGAACCCGGAACTTTATAGAAACCTCGTAACTTTCCAAAATTACCTTCTTAATAAGTCCAACTTGAAATAATACCGTTCTCTTGTTCTCAAAATTTTAAAACGCTTCTACGCTCAAGGCCCATTGGGCCCAATTCTACTAGGCCCAATTTCGGGATGCTACAATTCTACCCTCCTTAAAGAAATTTTGTCCTCGAAATTTCCAATCAACTACTAAACGCATTGCTCAAATCACACCACTATGCTTTCGCTGCGCACTCTAATCTTAATAACACTATTATACTTTTAACATAATCTTGAATCCTCTTTCACACAACCAAACATCTAACCACAGAAATAAGCCATTATCTACCACTTATACCTAAAATTTTCTCCATTCCATCATCACGTCCAACTAAAACATACCTGACTTGATGGTGATGAAACAATCCTGAGCCTTATGCTCCTTAGACCCGCATCTCAAGCATGCTCCTAACCTCCTCCGGTATTCTCCCGGATGACGCCTTCTGTAATAATCGCAAGTCGAAAAGTTTGGACGTGCCTTAACACGCTTCACAGAACGAGACTACGACCCAAAAGAACCGCGATCTCTTTTCTTCTTACAGCTCACAGACCCAACTCGAAGTGCTTCACCAATTCCTTTAACCTCCTTCAATACCTCCTTAACTATTTGAGTCAGCTCATCCACCCCAGCTCGATCATGAGATCCCGTCTCAGCCACTGGCGATGCTAACGCCTCCCTTTTGGGCACACGCCCCGATGCTGAAGATCTAGTCCTAGCACCTTGACCTCTAGTACGTCCATGTCTACCGTGTCCACATCTTCTAGCGTTCATGTTCACCAAGTCGATTTAATCTTGATTACGAGTTTTATGAATCAGTATACTATTTGATGTTTATTAAACGATGTTTTATGCAGTATGAGTAGAAAAGTTATTTTCGAGTGTCAAATCTCCATCCTAGAGTCTCAATCTCTATAGTTTCAACTCCTAAAGCTAACAGTTCTAGAGTATTCTATTTCGTAGAATTTTCGTACCACAGTAATAACACAATAATCATAAAATGAAAACAAACTTACTTGACTTGGTGCCGGATACTCACGGTGCCGTACTTCCTTTAGAACATATATTTATAAATCAAAATTCTAAACAGCTTTGGAAAACGCTTTTGAACCCAAACCACGGCTGAGTTTTGCAACCGGGCTCTGATAGCATAAAATGTAACACCCCAAACCCGGCCAAGAAGTTAGGCCCGAATTTGGTGTGTCACATGGAAGTAAAAACCATCTTTGTGATTATTAAAAACTTGCTTGAGAAATACAACCTCTTTGTTAAAACCAAAAACACTTAAGCAATTGTTAACTACTTGAAAACATAATAATCTTTATAAACCTTTTCGTTTGCGGAAGCATATTTGAAATAAACAATTTACGAAAATGTGACGTTTATAAATAGAGTTACAGAAGCATTTTGAAAACGTTGCGGAAACGTAGATAAAATACAAGTATTTTGAGAGGTTGTTTGTAACACCCCGAATTTAGGCCTAGAAGAATTGGGCCCAATAGGCCTTGGGAATGGGAGCGTTTAAATTATTTTTGGGATATATGTAGCACTTAGAATATTAATATTAAGGTATTATCGGGATTATTTGAAGCCTGAGAGATAAGGGAGACCATAGGGAAAAAATTATTTTTCATTCTCAGCGGACCCTAGTCTCAGGCATGAGGCCTCTTAAGTAGATTAAGAGAAAATAGGACACAAATGGGCTTGTGGTCCAGTAGAAAGTGGCGTCACTTGAGAGTTATGAGGTGGCGTGTGTGAAAGCTGAGGAGGTCCAAGGTTCGAGTAGGAGGAGTGCATTTTGGAGTGTTTTATTTTGCATAGGTGGACGGCAAGAGTTGTGTGGATTTTGAACTCTTGCCGTAGAGAGTTTGAAGGAAGCAGGACTGATGGATGTGGAGGAGATTTCGGATAAGATGAAGGTATTATCAGAGAGAAAAGATAGGAGATGAGGATGGTGAAGTGTTGGGGCCGAATAGGACTGTGGGGGGAAGGTAGTTCGGCTTTGGCTATAAAAAAGAGGGTAGAAATCCTTAGAAGGGTTCTTAGAGTATCCATCTTTCTTTCTCTTCTTTTCCCCTCATCCTTATTTTCTTCCATTGCCGAATACAACCATCCTCGTTTGCCGAAATCCATTTTTCTGAAATCTCTATTTCTTAGAAATCCCTGTTCACATCAGAAATCCGTTTGTCGAAATCAGATTTTGCAGAAATCTCTGTTTATCGAAATCCTCGTTTGTTTGAAATCCCTATTTGCCGAAACCCTGTTTATATGCCGATTCTTTTTGTTTGTTCCTCCACCTCAATCGATTATTATCTACTCTTAGTCACGTTTGGAAGCCGAATCTTGTTCAAGTAGATATTTAAGCCGCAGGATCAAAGGAGAATTTTGGTAAGAGCTTAGTTGAATTTTTAGTATGTTTTATTAAAAGCCGAAGGGCTATCTAACCCCTCTTTGCCGTTAACTTTGTATTAACAAGGGAAAGAATCAAAGATTGCAAGCGTGGTAGGTAAGGGTTGCTAACAAGATGGTAAGTGTTCTCAACCTAGTCATGGATTTGTAAGTGGCCGAATCTAATGAGGCTCATAGGGGTGACTTATGTATGATATGGGTCACTTGGTTTTGACGATATAGGTGTTTGAGTGCAGATCTAGAGGTTAATCGCCAGTAGTAGCAAAGGAAGGGCTATTAGCACGTAAGGCACACGGTAAGGGTACGGTGAGGTTTCGGTTTTTGTTTGGTATGTGTTAACGCTTTGGTTAATCGCTAGTAATGTCAATTGTAGGTTTGTGACTAAGGAGTTCGCAGCACGCAAGGTTATCAGGTGTGTACAAACACTACACACACGATATCGGCAATGCCGAAAAGCCGAAAGTGGCTAAATGGGCCCGGTGGGCCCTGAGGCTAAGTTTTATGGAATGATTTGGTTGTTATACGAATTGAATTAGTCTTGCATGATACATGATCTGGATATGTTTTGGGCCTAATAGTTTATATGGTAAGATTTGGGCCTAATGGGCCGTAAGGTTGTAATTTGGGTTTGATGGGCTTTATGGGGACGTAAGTAGATATGCTAGGGTTATGGACTTAGGCCTAGTTTGAACAACTCTTCAATTTCATAAGACTTAAGTTAATTAAACATGCCTGTAGACAAGTCGATTAGTTAGAGTGTGGTAACCGACATATGCATGTCTAGGATTGGATCTAGTGAGAGCTTGGTATTTAAGCGGTCCGAGTGACGCACGTCCTCTTTTCTGAGATCCTACCTGGTGCATAGTGTTTGTTCACTTTAACCGCGAGGACTTGTTTATGGGCCAAAGTTTATAACTAAAACCCGAGAGGGACTAAAATACCCTTATATTGGAAAATTACTAAAATACCCTTATGTTGGAAAATTACTAAAATACCCTTATATTGTAAAATTACTAAAATACCCTTATATTGGAAAATTACTAAAATACCCTTATATTAGAAAATTACTAAAATACCCTTATATTGGAAAATTACTAAAATACCCTTATGTTGGAAAATTACTAAAATACCCTTATATTGTAAAATTACTAAAATACCCTTATATTGTAAAATTACTAAATACCCCTATTTGTAAAATTACCAAGATACCCCTAATTTGCCAAATTACGAAAATACCCCTGTAGGGTAGAATTACGAAAATACCCCTGGGTAGTGAAATGACGAAAATACCCCTATGTGATGAATATGGGTTTGTGGATGTTACTTTTGTGTTTGATGCATTCATATGATATTCTGCTTATGATGCATATGGGTGGGAATTATGGTACGGAAGAAGATTTGAGGATCGCATGGCCGTATGGTATGGATCCGGGATCGCATAGCCGTATGGTATGGATCCACCGCAGCTTTTTTAGCCACCGAGCGACCATCTTTGCACCGATAATGTTACCGACGCATCGTATGCCATTAATATGGGCTTCGTCTTTGTAATTATGGGCTTTGTGCTAATAAGAAGGCTTTGTCTTTATTATTATGGCTTTGTGCCAATCATATTTACCGTGGCTATGTGCCTAACATATATATATATTGATGACTCTATGTCAATATTTGAGGATCGCATGGCCGTATGGTATGGATCCGAGGATCGCATGACCGTATGGTATGGATCCACGAGAAGGCTTTAAGCCCAACATATGATTAGCGACTTTTGCCGCAACGTCCGTAGTCTGAGAACGGGCTACCCTTGTGTGTGTAGCGGAGGGTGGGTCGAGCTAGAATTCCCCACAGGAGTCATAAGGTTGGAAGGAAATGGTGTGTTTAGCGGATGGATTTTTGGGGTGGGTTTTGCATTATCTGTTTATAAATGATACGATATGATATGATATGAGGTCATTGTGGGCTAAGGCCCAAGACCACCAATTTTGTTAGGGCTTAGGCCCAATGTGAATATTTGTATGTGATTTGATTGCCAAGGGTTGTACATACTGAGTTTTGAAACTCACACCCTTAATTTTAAATGTTTTTGTAATCCTGAATAGGCGGCTCGACGAGGGAGAGGACTCAGAGATGGCCACACTACAAGTTGTTCAAATGTTTTAATTTATTCAAATGATTCTGTTTAAATACTTCGTTTTTTTCATTGGATTGTAATAACGCCATGTAACTCCTATTTGACTTTGAATTTTGGGTTTATTATTATTATTATTATTATTATTGTTTCAACTGCCCACTTAAGAAATTTCATACAATTATTAAAGTGTTAATATGGTTTTCGAAATAATCTTTTGTTTTGGGCTTTTGGGCCTTAAATGGTTAACCAGTAAATTGTTTTGAAGTGCGCCTTTAATGTGACATTCCAGATTCGGGCCTAACTTCTAGGCCGGGTTTGGGGTGTTACATTTAGTGGTATCAGAGCCCGATTGCAAAGCTCGGGCTGTGAAATGGGCCTTATGTTTTGGGTTTTTAAAACAAGTAAATTAAGAAGTTTTTGCAGGATTCTTGAAGTGTGGTTCACTAAGCCCTCGACGTCGAGCCAAGTAAGTTTTTCTGTTATTTTACTTGTTTAAATTTACTGAACTATAATTAGATATTGGGCTACTTTAAACAATAGGTTTCTAGAGACTAAAGCCCGTAGGAAACTTAAGCCTGTAATGGATATACGACCGCGAAACAACTTTTAAATTATCACTCGCATAAGACATGTGTTTTAAACAGTGGAACTATGAACTAAATTCATAAAAATTCTAATCCAAAAATACGCACGCAACGATGAGCGCTAGAAGAGGTGCAAAAGGTCGCAGCAGAGGCCGTGGAAGTGTTAGTGTTATTAAATCAGAGTACGCAGCGAAAGCATAGTGGTGTGACTTGAGCGGTGCATTTTATAGTTAGTTGGAAATTTCGAGGACGAAATTTCTTTAAGGAGGGTAGAATTGTAACACCCCGAATTTAGGCCTAGAAGAATTGGGCCCAATAGGCCTTGGGAATGGGAGCGTTTAAATTATTTTTGGGATATATGTAGCACTTAGAATATTAATATTAAGGTATTATCGGGATTATTTGAAGCTTTGAGAGATAAAAGGAGACCATAGGGAAAATTTTATTTTTCTTTCTCAGTGGACCCTAGTCTTAGGCATGAGGCCTCTTAAGTAGATTAAGAGAAAATAGGACACAAATGGGCTTGTGGTCCGAGAGAAAGTGGCGTCACTTGGGAGTTATGAGGTGGCGTGTGTGAAAGTTGAGGAGGTCCAAGGTTGAGTAGGAGGAGGTGCATTTTGGAGTGTTTTATTTTGCATAGGTGGACGGCAAGAGTTGTGTGGATTTTGAACTCTTGCCGTGGAGAGTTTGAAGGAAGCAGGACTAATGGATGTGGAGGAGATTTCAGATAAGATGAAGGTATTATCAGAGAGAAAAGATAGGAGATGATGATTGTGAAGTGTTGGGGCCGAATAGGACTATGGGGGGAAGGCAGTTCGGCTTTGGCTATAAAAGGGGGGTGCCGAAATCCTTAGAAGGGGTTCTTAGAGTATCCATCTTTCTTTCTCTTCTTTTTCCCCTCATCCTTATTTTCTTCCATTGCCGAATACCACCATCCCTGTTTGCCGAAATCCCTGTTTGTCGAAATCTCTATTTGTCGAAATCCCTGTTTACCGAAATACTTGTTTGCCAAAATCTGTATTTGCCAAAATCTCTATTTACCGAAATCCTTGTTTGCTGAAATCCCTATTTGTCGAAACCCCTGTTTATGCCGATTGTTTGTTGTTTATTCCTCCACTTCAATCGATTATTATCTACTCTTAGTCACGTTTGGAAGCCGAATCTTGTTCAAGTAGATATTTAAGCCGCAGGATCAAAGGAGAATTTTGGTAAGAGCTTAGTTGAATTTTTAGTATGTTTTATTAAAAGCCGAAGGGCTATCTAACCCCTCTTTGCCGTTAACTTTGTATTAACAAGGGAAAGAATCAAAGATCGCAAGCGTGGTAGGTAAGGGTTACTAACAAGGTGGTAAGTGTTCTCGACCTAGTCATTGATTTGTAAGTGGCCGAATCTAATGAGGCTCATAGGGGTGACTTATGTACGATATGGGTCACTTGGTTTTGACGATATAGGTGTTTGAGTGCAGATCTAGAGGTTAATCGCCAATAGTAGCAAATGAAGGGCTACTAGCACGTAAGGCACACGGTAAGGGTACGGTGAGGTTTCAGTTTTTGGTTGGTATGTGTTAACGCTTTGGTTAATCGCTAGTAATGTCAATTGTAGGTTTGTGACTAAGGAGTTCGCAGCACGCAAGGTTATTAGGTGTGTACAAACACTACACACACGATATCGGCAATGCCGAAAAGCCGAAAGTGGCTAAATGGGCCCGGTGGGCCCTGAGGCTAAGTTTTATGGAATGATTTGGTTGTTATACGAATTGAATTAGTCTTGCATGATACATGATCTGGATATGTTTTGGGCCTAATAGGTCATATGGTAAGATTTGGGCCTAATGGGCCGTAAGGTTGTAATTTGGGTTTGATGGGCTTTATGGGAACGTAAGCAGATATGCTAGGGTTATGGACTTAGGCCTAGTTTGAACAACTCTTCAATTTCATAAGACTTAAGTTAATTAAACATGCCTGTAGACAAGTCGATTAGTTAGAGTGTGGTAACCGACATATGCATGTCTAGGATTGGATCTAGTGAGAGCTTGGTATTTAAGCGGCCCGAGTGACCCACCTCCTCTTTTTTGAGATCCTACCTGGTGCATAGTATTTGTTCACTTTAATCGCGAGGACTTGTTTATGGGCCAAAGTTTATAACTAAAACCCGAGAGGGACTAAAATACCCTTATATTGTAAAATTACTAAAATACCCTTATGTTGGAAAATTACTAAAATACCCTTATATTGGAAAATTACTAAAATACCCTTATATTGGAAAATTACTAAAATACCCTTATGTTGGAAAATTACTAAAATACCCTTATATTGTAAAATTACTAAAATACCCTTATATTGTAAAATTACTAAATACCCCTGTTTGTAAAATTACCAAGATACCCCTAATTTGCCAAATTACCAAAATACCCCTGTAGGGTAGAATTACGAAAATACCCCTGGGTAGTGAAATGACGAAAATACCCCTATGTGATGAATATGGGTTTGTGGATGTTACTTTTGTGTTTGATGCATTCATATGATATTCTGCTTAGGATGCATATGGGTGGGAATTATGGTACGGAGGAAGATTTGAGGATCGCATGGCCGTATGGTATGGATCCAGGATCGCATAGCCGTATGGTATGGATCCACCGCAGGCTTTTTTTAGCTGCACCGATAATGTTACCGATGGCTGTGTGCCATTAATATGAGCTTCGTGCCGTAATTATGGGCTTTGTGCCAATACCGAAGGCTTTGTGCTGTTATTATGGCTTTGTGCCAGTCATATTTACCGTGGCTATGTGCCTAACATATATATATTGATGACTCTGTGTCAATATTTGAGGATCGCATGGCCGTATGGTATGGATCCAGGATCGCATGACTGTATGGTATGGATCCACAGAAGGCTTTAAGCCCAACATATGATTAGCAGCTTTGCTGCAACGTTCGGTAGTACCGCAACCAGGCTAGCTTGGTGTGTAGCGGAGGGGTGGGTCGAGCTAGAATTCCCCACAGGAGTCATAAGGTTGGAAGGGAAATGGTGTGTTTAGCGGATGGATTTTTGGGGTGGGTTTTGCATTATCTGTTTATAAATGATACGATATGATATGATATGAGGTCATTGTGGGCTAAGGCCCAAGACCACCAATTTTGTTAGGGCTTAGGCCCAATGTGAATATTTGTATGTGATTTGATTGCCAAGGGTTGTACACACTGAGTTTGAAACTCACACCCTTAATTTTAAATGTTTGGGTAATCTGAATAGGCGGCTCGACGAGGGAGAGGACTCAGAGATGGCCACACTACAAGTTGTTCAAATGTTTTAATTTATTCAAATGATTCTGTTTAAATACTTCGTTTTTTTCATTGGATTGTAATAACTCCATGTAACTCCTATTTGACTTTGAATTTTGGGTTTATTATTATTATTATTGTTTCAACTGCCCACTTAAGAAATTTCATACAATTATTAAAGTGTTAATATGGTTTTCGAAATAATCTTTTGTTTTGGGCTTTTGGGCCTTAAATGGTTAACCAGTAAATTGTTTTGAAGTACGCCTTTAATGTGACATTCCAGATTCGGGCCTAACTTCTAGGCCGGGTTTGGGGTGTTACATTGTTTGATAAATTGATAATCGAAACTAATGATTTTACCAAACCGTGACTTTTGAAAACGACGTTGAAAATTCGAAAGAGAATCCAAGTCTTTTGAAAATATCGTTAATAGTTCGAGAGAAAATATCCGTGTTAAAAATATTTGTAAAAGTTTATTTTGAAATCCATTTGTTAATCGATTTTGGAAACCATTGTTTAAGTTTTTAGAAAATTCCCCTTTTTAAACAATTTAAGAAAAATAATAAAAACATCCCAACCAAAAGGCAAAAATAAAAATAGTCCAGAGGCCTTATTACAACATTTAACCCAAAATAGTAAAGTAATAAAATAAACGAGAAAGAAGTCTAAAGTCCAAATAAACCATTTCTGAAGTATGGCCTCCCTCGAGTCATCCATAGCCCAAGTCCATATCATCAAACATTACCTACAAGGGTTAAGAGAAAGGGGGTGAGTTACAAGAACTCAGTGTGAAATCCCCTTACCGTTATTCATTGGGCCGGAACCCAATTAGCAATCATCTTGGACCAAAGTCCATAAACAAAATAATAATTAAATGAAATGAATGCAACCCATCCCATCCTACTAGCCGTCTAACTCTCCACCCGTACCAACCAATCTCTCCTGTGGGGATCAAGTCAACCCACCCCGCCAGTCTCTCCAATTTGCAGTCAAGCTGCCATTTATACTATTTGTGGCTGAGCCACCAGAATCATATACGGTAATATAATCGGCACACAGCCTCGGTAAAAAAAATGATTTACACAGAGTCATTAATTCATATGTTAGGCACATAGCCCCGGTAAATACGTTTAGCACAAAGCCATAATCACGATGGCACAAAGCCAAATCACGTTTATATTGGCACATAGCCTTAATCACGATGGCACAAAGCCAAATCACGTTTATATTGGCACATAGCCTTAATCACGATGGCACAAAGCCAAATCAAGTTTATATTGGCACATAGCCCTTATCGGTATTTGTGGCAATGCCACCGGTCTATACTTCTCTTCATTCATATTTTCCCATCCCATGCAAAATTATGTAAATGCAACATTCATAGTAAGGCATCATATTTACAAATATAAACAACAATTATCACTTCAGAGATTTGTTACGATAAATCGGCCCATTATAACACTTTGCAATTCGGCCCATTAAGGCATTCTATCAAATCAGCCCATAGGGGCATTTTCGGTAAATCGGTCCATAAGGACATTTCGGTAAATCGGTCCATAAGGACATTTCGGTAAATTGGTAATTTTACCCACTAAGGGTAATTCGGTATTCTCGTAACCCAGGGGTATTTCGAAAATTTCGCAACCTAGACTTAACTACTAATGTGGAGCATAAAAAATCGAAACTGTCCATCTGCGACGTACTAACTAAATTGACTATAACTTGAGTTAGGAATCTCGAAATCTAACTCCGTAAATTTTCCTTGAGACTAGACTCATATATCTTCTTACTATAATTTTTCCAGAATTTTTGACTTAACCATTTAGTACAGTTTATTCCATAAAGTTTTCCTTGTTTCATTGTCCAACGATTCTGACCTCTCTTACCTTAATTTCAAATATCTCACTATACGGTTTTCATATACTGCTCCCACTTGTTTCTAATGAAAATAGGCTCACTAATGAATCCATACATATGAATTATAACCCTTAATTCACTTTGTAAAATTTTATATGATTTTTCCAAAACAGATCAGGGAACCACGAAGTTAATCAGAACTAGTCTCACTAAAATTAAGATATCTCAGAATATAGAATTCCTTTTCCTTCTCCGTTTCTTCCATATCAAAATAGACACAGTAAGCTTTAATTTGATATTTTATTAAATTTTTAATTCCTTTTCTCCTATTTTTCTTGATTTTTCAAAAACACGCCACTGCTTCTAATCGAAACTATTTTATTACGAAATACGATTACCATTACGATCATACGCACGCCCGAGTGATCACGGATGCCGGTTTTCGGTTTTCTTCGGTATTCCAACCGATTCACAGAATATTTCATACAAACTTTCAGAGAGATGTGAGATTACACACCATATCAAACATGTATTTGGAAGGTACGGGATTACACACCTGATTTTGATTTCCTAAAGAACCACTCGTCGATGACCTAGAACAATACCAACCAAAAGTTAGCCTCGGATTTCCAAAAGATTTCGTATCACTTACACTTGAATCACTTACCACTATATCCGAAGGTAGAAATATACCGAGTGATTTGTCCCTAAAACATATAGTCGATTAGTCAAAACTTCAATCCGATTTGCAACATAGCCAAATAGAGATATAACGAAAAATCCAAAAATGAACCCCCTTACCTTATCGATATTGGATCCAATTTACACCGTTTGACTTCGGCTAGAACAATACACGGTCTGCCACTTAAAACACTACGAAAAGAGAGTGGTTAAGACATGAAGAAGTGGAGGATAACACCATTTTTGGTTACGATCACGATTTACAACCGAATAGTGATAAATACTTATTCGGCTAAAGAGAAAAGAATATGATCATAGAAAAGAATTCACTTACCGATTTAATCAAAGAAAGAAGTGTCAACCCACTTGAGAAAATGATAAAGAATAGATGAATGAACAAATTTTGGTCTCAATGGTTTGGGTACATTCGGCAACAAGAAGAAAGAAAAGAAAAGAATATGTTCACTAATGGCTTGTAGTTTCGGCACAAGGTAGAAAGAAATTTGGAGAATACCAAATAGTGCAAAGAGAAAGGTTTTGGCCTAACAAGCACCAAAAATTCAATCAAAAGGCAAAGGAGAATTCGGCTATCAAGGAAGAAAAGAAGAAACAAAAATGCACACTAAAGGCTTGAAAATTCGGCAAAGAGAAGAGGAAATTTGGAGAGAAAGAGAATGATACAAAAAAACTAAAGAGAACAACCTCTCAACCACTAGCTTTGCCAAAAACTCCTAGCAAAATTCGGCTATCACCCCCTTTAGCCCCAAAACCGTCCATATTCATGTCCCTAATAGTCAAAATTTTGCCAACTATACTTTCCATAACATTCTCCATGAAATAAGCCACTTGTTCCCCTTACTTACCTATTTCTCTTGATTCCTTTCCCCAACTTCAACCTTGCCTTTTTCTTTTAGCCACCTTACCAAAATAATGAAGTCAACCTTGCCATGAATGCCTCTTGGCCGACACTTAAGGAAAGGGTGCAAAAATATAAGTCAAAATTTGCACACAAAGTGATTCGAACCTCTTCCCTCAAGGTACTACATGTGGCGCCATAACCTCTTTGCCATATGCTCATTTATGCTAGCAATTTACTCTTTTATTTCCATAAGCCTTGATGCCACTTACTATCTCTCCTTAATAGGCTTAAACACAAAATTTTACTAAGGCCCAACTTGAACCCGGAACTTCATAGAAACCTCGTAACTTTCCAAAATTACCTTCTTAATAAGTCCAACTTGAAATAATGCCGTTCTCTTGTTCTCAAAATTTTAAAACGCTTCTACGCTCAAGGCCCATTGGGCCCAATTCTACTAGGCCCAATTTCGGGATGTTACAGGCTGATCACACATGTGGCATTTTTGAAGATTTCAAACATGCTATTTTTAGGTAGGGGCAAATCTTGAAAGGCATGAATAGTAGAGGGGTTTGAGTGCAAATTGAAGGAGTCTTCAAGGGCCATTTTGCAAGCCAAATAATCAGCCAAACAAGCTGATTGGGTCAGCATGTGGGACGGTTTTGGGCTGCCCAATGCTTGGTTAGATTGGTTTTCTCGGTTCAGCTCAACTGGGCCCGTTTTCATAATTAATTAACATAATTTATTTAACCCAAATTATATTGGATTAAAATTAAAATTAATTATATTATTAATTAATACACATAATTTGGACCGTCTTAGGCTGAAAAATTAATTCGCCTTGATGCTTCAAATTTGCTTCTCGATTTTGTGCTTCTAGCAGTGTTTGCCGAGCTGTTTTTCGCCCTTTGTGCAAATCTATTGAAATCAATCAAAATTTATTATAAAATTAAGTAAAATTAAACATGTTAATCATTTAAGTAAAATTTAATTATTTTATAATAATTAAATATTATTCAACAAGAATTTTACTAAAACTACATGAATTTGAGTTAAAAAGGGCATGAAAAAGTGTGCATATTTTCGTGTTTCCAATTATGCATGGTTTTGGTGCATTTTAAAGGCTTGTAATATGTGCAAAAGTGCTAGTAGGTACATGCTAGGTTGGGTGAGAAAAATGGCTTGAAAATGACTTATTTTTCGTCCACACAGGAAGAGACACGGGCGTGTGTCTCAGTCGTGTGTGACACATGGCCAGGCGACACGGCCGTGTGTCCCTTGTAGCTTTCAAAGGGTTGCAATTCAGGCTGTTACACAGCTTGGCACACGGCCTGACCACACGGTCGTGTGACCCTTGCAGTTTGTAAGTTTTCATCTTTTTCCGAAAGATGCTATATGTTTCCAACTTTATCCCGACTTGTTTCTAATGTGTTTTTAGAGCCTCGAGGGCTCGTATAAGGGAGAATGCGTATGTTATTAATTGGTTTTATTGTGATTTATGATATGAATTAAATGTTTTAAAATTTTTGATAGTTTTGAAACGTAAACTCCGGTAATGCTCCGTAACCCTATTCCAGCGACAGATACGGGTTAAGGGTGTTACACTGGAGCTACTGACCACATGCTTTTTGATTTCCAGTGCTTAGAATTCCTTGTTGCATGTGCATCGAATTTTCCTTGTGTTCAACTACCGAATGGCTCATTGAGCACGTTCGAACATGCGCATAGAACGAATGATTTTATAAAACAATTTTAAAGCACAACTTTACTGCAAGTGTACAAGTCAGTTATAATATTTGTTGTGTTACAATAGAACATCAGAGTATTCCAAGGATCGAACCCAAAGGAGATGGCGACTGAGAGATAAATAGAATACACTATAGAGTCTAAATGGCTACTGATACAATTTATAGTACGGTAAATCATAACAAGAAAATATCGCAAGAAAATTAAATAAGCTAATCTAGGGACTAAATTGCAAAGAGTACAAAACTAATAAATTAACCAAATAAATGACTAGTGGTGGTTGGTTGATTTTGATGTGGTTCGTCGGTCCTCGAACGAGGGGCTTAAATCGCTTAATTTACTAAGTGACTACATTTTATCTTTTGATCCCAATTTTACCGACTTAGACAAATTAATCCGATTTATCTCTCGATCTCACCGGTTAATCTGAGATTAATGAATGGGTGTGCAACAAGATTACCTCTCAATCTCACTTTCTTAGATATTCACATAGGGGCGTCACTTCCTAAGTTTTTAGGTCTATTCGATTTAGTCCAATTTATTACGGTTTAGGCCTTTGTCAAAAAATCAACTTACCCACATCTCCATCAACCAACCTCCTTTTAGGTTTAGCTACCCATGCTAAAAATAAAAAAGAACGAAAATGGAAATGAAAAGCAAAGAAGCTATTAAATTAAAGCTTAAGAAAAATATAAAAATTTGGATTTTTATGCTAGAAAAATTAAAGAACATGAAACTAAAGGCATTCAACAAGAAAATCTAAAGCAATAAACATAAAAGGAACAAACTTTAGCTATTTAAAGTAAAAGAAATTGAAATACATTAAACTAAAGCTAGAAATGTCTTACAACCAAGGTACAGAGGCTGGAAGTGTAAATAAACCTAAGCTACAGTGATAACTAACTTAAGTATCACTAAGAACATTAAGAACAAAAAGTAAATGCAAAAAAAATAAACTCTAAAACTAAGAAATAAGAAGAGAAAATGAAACCCCTAGAAAAAGTGCAGAAAATGTAACACCCCTAACCCGTCTCCATTGTCGGATTAGGGTTACAGAGTATTACCAAGCAATTCCAAAAAAATTATATATCATTTATGTCATTCAATAGTAATTAACGAAAACTCATTAAAATCCTATAAAAAATGTACAATTGGCTTTTAAATCGAACCTTCGAGGCCCTAAAAATAGTTTAGAAACAATTCGGGACTAATTTGAAACAAAATAGAGGTTTCAAGAAAAATTTGCAAAAAATGTAAAAACAGGGGTCACACGGCCGTGTGACATAGCCTAGGTCCTGTAACAATCGAACAAGGGACACAAGGCCGTGTCCCAACTCGTGTCTTCACCCGTGTAACTCACTGAGTAGGGTCACACGGCCGTGTCGCAGGCCGTGTAACTCTCTGACTTAAAACACTAGGAATTTACAATTGTCACACGGTCGTGTGCACCACATTTGACCCAAAAATCATGCCATTTTAGACCAAACCATACCTATTCCACCACTCCAAGTATGCACACATTCAATAGACCTAGGTACTACTCCAACATATCTAAGCATACCAAATCAATCAACCTATTTCATCCAACCAATATGCCATTCAAAGGCACCACATATATATTAAACATTTAGTCTACAAAATGATCAAAACACCTCCTTTATAAGACATTATGCAAATAAGCATTGCACTATGATTAAAACCACTTCATTTAACAACTAAACATCAAGGTGTTCATCTATGCATTATATATGTATACTTGTTTCATCAGTACAAAACATACCCTAAGCAAAACACACATCTCTTTCATGAACTACATCTATCAACATTTCAAAACCACATATTTATCTATATATAAATGCCACTACCCAAAAGATACAAAAACTACCAACTTAGATGGATAGTGTGAGCCGGTTGGTTGATCCTTCCAGAAACTCAACAACGATTATCTACAAAACAATCCACAAAAACCCGTAAGCTTATATAGCTTAGTAAGGACATAGTATAACGTTTAATCTAAATACAACTAGACACGGTTCACATATTATTTTATTACTAAAATTTTAAGAATACAAATGAGGAGATGATGTAAAGATATAATGTTCTCAAAGATACCAGAATAAAATCAGGAGCATGTATATGCCTTTAGCAGTACCGAAGTACAAACAAGGGCACGTATATCCATTCAGGGGTACCGAAGTACAAACAGGGGCACATATGTGCATTCATACAATAATTATCTATAAACATATTAACTAAAGAGAAATAATATAAGATTACAAGTATAATTTCATTTACGTATTGAAATACTATGAACTTACCTTTAAAGCATTTCCGGTTTAAACATAGGGACTACTCCGTAATTTTTCCTTTCCCTCGGTTATTGTCTTTTTGAATCAAATCTTGATGTATACGGTAATTAAATACAATATATTAAATTCACATTACAAAACAATCCAAAATCACAAGCAAGACTTCACACTTATCATTATCATAAAAAAATCAATATTCACTCATGGCAACATTCAAAATTTTTAACAGTCTCAAAAACGAAGGTACAGGCTAGCTGAACCTAGTTGCAACGATCTCAAAAACATAAAAATTACTAAGAATAAACTCAAATAGAACTCACATGCAAAAGGAACTATGGCCGAACCTCCCTAAGCACTTCAATGGTGTTTTTCCCTTTCAAATTTCATTGGAAGCCTAGAGAAGATGATATCATCTTTATTTTTATTATTCTTTATCTTATTAATTCTTATTTACAATTCTATCCCTATTAATAAACTTACCAAATGACAATTTAATTGTCCTTTATCGTCCATCTAACTTCTCTATGATCTAATTACTACTTAAGTCCCTTCTCCTTTTCATAATTAAACTATTAAATCATTACAATTCAATAATTACTAAGTTTTGTCCCATTTCGAATGTCCCTTCTCTTTAACGTTTAGATTCGTGTCACAGGTCGTGTGGACATTAGAAATGGGAGCACATGGCCATGTCCCAGCCCGTGTCCTACCCGTGTCCAAACAAGTGAGGTTACTGACTTTGGTCACATGGCCAACCACACGCCCGTGTGTCTAGTCCGTGTGCCCTTCGAAGTGGCCACACACGCCCGTGTGTCAGACCGTGTGCAAGGCCGTGTCAAACCTGTAGGGTATACTGACTTATGCAACACGGCCAAGTCACACGCCTGTGTGCTAGGCCGTGTGCCAATTAGGGGGTATCTGACTTGTACCACACGGCCGATCACACGCCCATGTGTGAGACTGTATAGAGCATACTGACTTCACTTCAATTTCAACACCAGGGGAGACATGGCCGTGCAACATGACTGTGTGTCACACACGGCTGAGACACAAGCCCGTGTCTCTGCCCGTGTGGACAAAAATAGGCTATTTACCAAGCCAATTTGCCACCCAAATTTGCATATACCTACACAACCAAAATGGCACCAATTCAAAGAATAAATAAACATCCAATTTAGCCACAATTAAGGCTAATTCATGCCATATCCAATACCAATAACTAACATGCTTATAACTCATGTTTTTCTCAATCTAAACATACCAAAACATATACACCAATCAACTAGTTAAACCTTTACCAATCATACATCATTTTGTACCATTTCACAAGCATATTACGAATTCCACAATTCATCAATTTACCATCCATGGTACCTATTATCATCGATCATCACGTAACTTTCAACCAACTCAATTTACAAGACCTAACTATACATATATGTACCATATTCAAACATACCAAACAACCCAAAATAATCCATCACACATGGCTATATATATACATACCAAACATAAACATTTACAAGCCAATTCATTTGGCCAAAGTCATTACCAAACATAACCAAAATGACTCAAAGTCCCTATACATGCCATATGACCAAACCATAAGTTCAAAATTACCAAAGTGATGGTTGGATAGTGTGACGATGTCTCTGACGATCCCCGAATCCGAGCTAGCTTTGAATTCACTATAAAACACGAGAGAAAATAACAAAGTAAGCTATAAAGCTTAGTAAGCTCGTATGAATTAAACTCAACAAATCATATTACATAAATTAAGAAATTGAACTATTTAACATGTAATTCATGGTAACAACAAGCTTTCCATATGCTTAATCATGTACTTATATGCAAATTCATAACTTCTTCTATTTGAAGTTTATACTTTCCATGTACATACCTGTACAAACTCGTAACCAACTCATACCTGTTCGAAATACTGCTAAATACTCGATATCTCGCACACTAAGTGCCATTACATAGCTGAAGCTATTTTAATCTCGCACACTAAGTGCCATACGTAGCCGGAGCTATCTCGAATCGCACACCAAGTGCCATATATAGCCGAAGCTATCTCGGTCTCGCACACTAAGTGCCGATACATAGCCGAAGCTTCGTTGAATATTTTTGTACAATTGTATTCATCAAAAATTCAATGTAAAGCATTAAATCTCAATTATAATAATGCTTATTAACATACGAACTTACATCGGATGTGAAAACGACGAATCTAGTCGATTAGTCGATAACTTTATCTTTTCCCCGATCCAAGTCCGTATTTCACTTTTCTTGATCTAAATATATTCAAAATTAACTTATTAAATAATCTATTCATTCCATTTAGTCCAAAACACTCTTTAAGGCACATTTACACTTTTTGCCCCTAAACTTTCACATTTTTACAATTTAGTCCTCATTTCATAAAATCACAAATTCATGAATTTCAAGACCAACCCATGCTAGTCGAATTTCTCTAGTACTCATATCAGCCTATATTTCTCATTTATTTCACATTTTAACCCCTAAATTTACACATTTCACAATTTAGCCCCTTATTTGCATTTTCTTTAAAAATCACTTAACAAAACTTGTATATCTATCAAAAAACATTCAAAATCTATCATAAAACATCAAAACACACATGTATTCATCAATGGCATCATTCAAAATTTTTAACAATTTTGCAAATTAGTCCCTAGGCTAGCTAGACTAAGCTGCAACGATCTAAAAAACGTAAAAATCATTAAAAACGGGACAAAAACCATACCTAATTGAAGAAAAATACCATGGCCGAATGAACCCTAAAGAAATGGCTTTCTTCCTCCTTCAAAATCGGCATAAGAAGATGAATGCCTTAATTTTTATGATTTGTTTTAATTAAATTAACCTTTAATAACCAAATACCAAAAATAACCTTAATGAACATTAAGTATTTCAAATTTACCAAGCCAATATCATCCACTATCATGTTAATGGTCTATTTACAACATAAGGACCTAAACTTTAAGGTTCTATAGCTATTTGACACCTTTAGCTAATAGAACATGCATTTTACACTTTACGCGGTTTAGTCCTTTTTATCAAATTGAGCTTTTAAACGATAAAATTGCTTAACGAAATTTTCACACAATCATTCAATCATGCTGTAAACATTAAAATAATAATAAAATAAATATTTTGACATCGGATTTGTGGTCCCGAAACCACTGTTCTGATTTGACCAAAAAGGGGCTGTTACAGTTACAAGCTGCCCTCGAATTCAATTATACAACACCGCAACATATCTTCTACAACTTGAATGACTCACTCTGATTGACCATTTGTTTGCGGATGGAAAGCGATGCTAAAATTTAACTTCGAGCCTAAAGCTTCATGCAACTTACCCCAAAATCTGGAAGTAAGCCTCGGATCACGATCTGATATAATCAACAAGGGTACGCTGTGTAATTTCACTATTTCCGAAACATATAATTCTACCAATTTCTCAAGTGAATAATCAATTCGAATGGGTAGAAAATGAGCTAATTTCATTAATCAGGGATCATTACTGTTTGCAACAAACCGATGGTACCTGATGTTTAGCTTTACCTACAGGCAAACTAAGCATCGCGACACAAATTCTGCTATTTCTTTCTTCATACCAGGCCACCAATAACTTCGTTTCATGTCATTATACATTTTTGTACTCCCAGGATGAATTAAATAAATGCTACTATGAGCTTCATTCATCAACTCTCGTTTTAATCTAGAATCATTTGGTACACACAGTTGATTCTGGAAATACAAACAATTGTCAATGATGATACTAAAATCAGTCTTTTGACCACTTTTCACTACTTCAAGTCTCGACAACAAATTTGAATCATCTTTCTGAAGTTATTAAATTTTCAATAAAAATGTCGGCTTTACTATCAACTTAGCCAAAATAGAACCATCGCGCTCCAATGTCAAATTTACATTCATAGCCCTCAAACTAAATAAGGACTTTCGACTTAAAGCATCTACAACAATATTAGCTTTCCCGGGATGATAGTCAATTACCAAATCATAATCTTTTAATAATTAGAGCCACCTACGCTGACGCAAATTCAATTCTTTTTGCGTCATTAAGTATTTCAAACTTTTATGATCAATAAAAATATGAAATTTCTCCCCGTACAAATAATGTCGCCAAATCTTCAAAGCGAAAACAACTGCAGCTAACTCTAAATTGTGTGTCTGGTAATTTCGCTCATGAGGTTTCAACTACCTAGAAGCGTAGGCAATTACTTTTCTACTTTGCATCAAAACACATCCTAAACCATAAAGCGACGCATCACTATAAACAATAAATTCTTTCCCGGATTCAGGCTGAATCAAAACAGGAGCATCGGTTAACGTATTCTTCAACTGCTCGAAATTTTTTTGGCATTTTTCAGTCCAAACATAACTAACATCTTTCTACAGTAGTTTAGTCATAGGAGATGCTATAATGGAGAAGTTTTTAACAAATCGTCGCTAGTATCCGACTAGTCCAAAGAAACTTCGAACTTTAGAAACATTCTTCGAAATTTTCCAATCAACGATCGCAGATAATTTATTCGGATCAACCCTAATTCTATCAACAGATATAACGTGTCCCAGAAAACCAACTTTATGTAGCCAAAATTCGCATTTACTGAATTTCACAAAAAGTTATTTTTCATGCAAAGTTTGCATCATAACTCTTAAATGTTCGGCAAGATCTGACTCATTCAGTGAATAAATTGGGAAATCATCAATGAATATCACAACAAACCGATCTAAATATGGCTGAAATGCCCGATTCATCAAGTCCGTGAATGTCGTAGGAGCATTAGTCAAACCAAATGGCATCACCAGATTTTCGTAGTGACCATATCTAGTTCTTAATGCAGTTTTTGCTACGTCTTGCTCTTTAACTCGCAGCTGTTAATATCCAGATCTCAAGTCAATCTTTGAAAACACTATAGCTTCCTTTAACTGATCGAACAAATCATCAATACGAGGTAACATGTATTTATTCTTAATGGTGGCTTTATTCAACTATCGATAATCTATACATAGTCTCATTGACCCATCTTTCTTTTTCTCGAATAAAACTAGAGCACCCCAAGGTGACACACTTGGTCGAATGAATCTGTGATCTAACAACTCTTGCAACTGTGCTTTTAACTCATTAAATTCTATAGGGGCCATCCTATATGGTGTTACCAAAATTAGAGTTGTTCCAAGCACAAGTTCGATTACAAATTCTACTTCTCGAGTCGGCGACAACCCAGACAGTTCTTCAAGAAAAACATCAGCATATTCTTTAACTATCGACACTTGCTCAATTTTTGATTCAGCCACTTTTGAATTAAGAATGTAGGCTAAATAAGCTTTACATCCCTTTTTAATCAATTTTTGAGCTGATAGTGCTGAAACTACATTTGTAGTACAATCAGCCCATTTGCCCTAACAAAAATAAATTCACCATTTGGACGCTTCAAACTAACTTGTTTCCTTCGGCAACTCACAATTGCATCATGCTTAGACAACCAGTCCATTCCCAAAATGAGATCAAAATCTCCAAAAGGTAACAACATCAAACTAGCGGGAAAATCGTAACCCTTAACTTTTAGTGGACACGATTTATAGATCTAATTAACTAAATTACACTGACCCAGTGGATTCGTTACTTTGATAGTATATTCAGTGGACTTAATAAGAAAATTCTTTTTATCTACTAATGCAGTACATATATACAAGTGAGTCGATCCAAGATCAATCAATGCATATACATTAATATCAAAGAGAGAAAAAGTACCGTTAATAACATCTAGGGCAGTAGCTTCCTCACGAGCTCTGATTACAAAAGCTCTAGCTGGTTTTCTCACTTCAGATCGTTCATTCATATCACTATTCTTACCTCGACCATAAGTAGTATTTCTACCATTTCCAAATCGTCTACCTCTCTGTGAGGTTACTTTAGGCTTGTTTATTTGATTGCCAAAATCATTTTGCCTTTTTTGACAATCACGAAGGAAATGAACAGTAGATCCACAACAGAAAGAAGCTCTCAACTTAAATCAACACTCACCAAAATGCCTTTTGTTACAATCATCACGAATAGGAATGGTTCTCTCAACATTTCTTACACTTCCGACACTAGCCGCTGGAGAATTAACAGACTTAAAATTGCTTTGCCTCAGTTTATCTCTACTAGTGAACTCTGAAGGGGCAGCCAATCGACTTGTCTCATTTCTAAATTTCTTCGAATGACATGGGTGTATTTGTTGAGGTTTAAAACTGATGCTCTTTTATATCTTAAACAATTCATTGCTATGATAAAAAACCAATTTTCAGCTAGTATAAAATACATTCGTAATAATAATGGATATGAATCTTTCAAGAACGGCTGTAGTGAATATTTTAGTATGTTAAGGATTATGCATTAAAGCTCTTGTGCTCACACTCCCCAGCAAAATGGGTTTACTAAGCGTAAACATAGACATTTTCTTGAAGTCGTTAGGTCTATCACTTTTAATCCAATATGCCTAGTAAATTTTAGGGTGAATGTGTATTAACATGTTTTTTGATTAATTGATTACCCACTCCTCTCTTGCATTGAAAGAATCCTTTTGAAATTTTATACATTAAACCACCAGATCTTTCTCGTCAAAGAGTGTTTCGGTGTCTTTGTTATGCTACCACACCTCATTATCATGATAAAATTTCTCCAAAAGCTATTCCTTCTGTGTTTATAGGATATTCTAATGTTCAAAAAGGCTACTTGTTGTGTTTAATGAAAAAGTGTTTCCTTTTAAATTTACACCAATATTTCCTATAGCCGATATCTCTACTTTTCTTGATCTTGAGCCCATGCCTTCCATTCTTGTAATTCCCAGCTTACCAAATTTACTAGCCAATAATACTTCACCTAGCCAGTCTTATTTCTTACCTGAACAATCATTGTCCACTTCTATTCAACCAACATCTTCCACCTCAAACCCATTAAGATTCAGCACATGGTCTATCAAGAAACCTATATGGATGACGAACTATGTCTATCCCAATCAATCTTCTACTTACCTTGATACAGATCCATATCCTATTTCTTATGTTTCTTCCTCTTTACATTTACCTATTCATACTTAGTTGTTTGCTGTAGCACCCCTTACCCGTATTCCACGCCAAAATCGGATACGAGGCATTACCGTACTTTACTTGCTTAAACATACAACATTGGGCTGTAAAATTTCGTTTCAACTTAAAACTTCTCATTCGTAAACATAACATCCTTATTATGGGCCTACGAGGCCCTAAACATACAATCGGAATGGCTCGGAACCAAACTGGAAACTTTTACGTACTCAGAATTTTTTTGCTCAAAGCAGGGCTACACGCCCGTGTGGGCAGGCCGTGTGGTCACACAGGCCCATGTTCCCAGCCCGTGTGGAATTTATTTTTCATTTTGAACCTACAGAGGTTTTCACACGGCCAGACACACGCCCGTGTCTTTGGCCCGTGTCCTTCACACGGCCTAGACACGCTCGTGTCCTCACCCGTGTGTGAAAACCTGGGTATTCTGTTTATGACATCAGCAACCCTTTGAGGGGCACATGGCCTAGGCACATGCCCGTGTGCTGGCCCGTATGGCGAATCGAATTCTCGCAAATTTGATGCATGGGACACACGGCATATCAACACACCCATGGGGTTGGCCGTGTGTCACACACGGCCTAGACACACGCCCGTGTGTCTACCCGTGTGGACAATTAGAAGACTATTTTCCAAGCCTATTGCCACCCTGAAACATAAACATACATATGCCAACACAAGCAACACATAACATGGCAATAATACACTATGAAGACTCACAAATCATCATTCATACTCTTCATAAAACTCATCGTCATTAAGATATAAAACTTAACAAATATTGGCCAATTCCTAATGGCCAATTACAAATTGAGTGTATAACATTTATAGCCAATACTTGGGCTTTCCAATATGACATAACACAAAATGACCAAGTTCCTATACATGCCATACTCAAAATGAATCAACTTTACTATACCAAAAGAATGATTGATAGTGTGATCCGAGCTCCGACGTCCTGCGATCCCCGAGCTAGCTTGGCGATACTACAAGGATAAGGGAAAAGAGAGGGGTAAGCATATAGCTTAGTAAGTTTGCATGAATTAAAATAACAACATAAGTACTCTTGGTAAAATCCATACATCTCATAAAGCAATAACAACACAAGTTCTCAAGTACTTTGACATACTTACTCTTACTTACGCTTACCCATCACATATCACATTACGGTTTCATAACTCGTATATTACTCATGGCACCTGTATCACTTCGTCACATAATTTAGCACTTATGCTATCATGAACATAAACTTAAGTCATAATCATCTTTCACTTAAATGTAACTTTTTGTCATCTTTGTATAGCTTATCTCTTGCCATATTTGCATACTTAGCTCTTTTGCCCGTTGAACTACTCAGAATATCGGAGGATACTCAATCTCATCATACATGTATTACGATGCCAATGCCATATCCCAGATATGGTCTTACATGGGATCACCTCTTGATGCCAATGCCATATCCCAGATATGGTCTTACACGGGATCTCTTAACTCGATGTCGGTGCCATGTCCCAGACATGGTCTTACACGAGATCTTCCTTTGGTACCGAAGCCATGTCCCAGACATGGTCTTACACGGGACTTTCCTTATTCGATGCCGATGCCATGTCCCAGACATGGTCTTATACGGGACCTACATTCGGTGCCGATGCCATGTCCCAGACATGGTATTATACGGGACTTTCCTTGTCTCATGTTGTGACATAGGTATCCTCGTTATTCTGAATCTTCAGCCAGGACTTTAACTTAATATATATTCTCATCCTTTTCTCATCGAGGCTTCATTAGTCGATTTTCATGAAATGATATTAATAATCATAAAATCAAGCAAATTAAATTATAAAAATACTATAAAACTTTAATTTCATACAAACTTACCTCGGTACTCAAAATGTGTATAGCTATTCGATTTAGTCCACAACCTTATTCTTGCCTCGGTTTCGGTTCGGGCTTCGTGTTTCTTGATCTATAATAACAATTTCACTTGTTTAATACTCACATTAGCTAAATTAACTCATGAATCATACTTTGGCAAAATTACGATTTTGCCTTTAAACTTTCTCATAATTACACTTTTACCCCTAGGCTCGTAAAATAATTTTTATTCAACTTTCTTGTATTTTAAGCCTAGCCAAATCTTTTTCTTAACTAAAAAAACCTTTAATTTCCACTATTTCACCCATGTATGACCACTTTCATAACTTTTACAATTTAGTCCTTTTTATGAATTTCTCATGAAAATCACTTAGAAAAAGATGTTTATCATACATCAAACTTTCATATTCTTCCATAAATCATCAAAATACATGCATGTCATACATGGGTAAATTTTTGAACAAAAACCCTAGCTCAAAATATAGCTAGAAATAGCTAAATCGAGCTACAAGGATCTCAAAAATACGAAGAACATTAAAAACGGGGCTAGGAGGTACTTACAATCAAGCTTGGAAGATGAACAAACCCTAGCTATGTCTTCCTTAGGGAGTTTCGGCCAAGGGAGAAGAAGATGGACATAATTTTGACTTCTTTTTCCCTTTTTAATCTTTTATTTATTAAATGACAAAAATGCCCTTAATGGTCCTTTCTTGAGATTTTTCCTTCCCATGTCTATTTTTGTCCATCTAAACATATAATGGTCTAATTACTAAGTAAGGACCTCTAATAATTTTTATAATTCTATTTCATACTTGAATCTTCTAGAATCTCATATTTTCTAATCTTTGCAATTTAGTCCTAATGGACAAATTGTCACTAATAAATAAAATTTCCTCATGAAATTTTCACACAATCATTAAATCATATTATAAGCCTCATAAAAATCATAAAACACTTATTTCTACCTCGGATTTGTGGTCTCGCAACCACTATTTCGACTAGGCCCTAACTCAGGCTGTTACATTTACAAAAATTATTTTTGCCATATCCAAACCCCAAACATATACTGAATCCATATCAGATCTAAGGTGGGTCAATGCTATGCAATAAGGAATTCAATCTTTGGAGGAAAATGTTACATGAAAGGTAGTTTTTTTATCATTTGGTGTGGTTCCTATTGGCTGCAAATGAGTCTATAAAGTCAAATATAATTCTGATGGTTCTATTGAGCAATTTAAAGCCCAAGTGGACAACCAACAAGCTGGGGTTGATTTTTAGGAAACTTTTTCTCTTGTGGTTAAACATGTTATTGTTCAAACCATAATTAGTGTGGCTGCAATGAGTGGATGGCCTCTTTTCCAAATGGATGTTTACAATGCCTTCTTATAAGGTGATCTGCATAATGAGGGTTATATGGACATTCCAGAAGGTTTTCGCAAACAGAGGGAGCACAAGGTGTGTTGTTTGCTCAAGTCGTTGTATGGTTTGAAGCAAGCTTCTCGACAGTGGAATTTAAAGCTTACTGAGGCATTGTTGCAAGGAGGTTACACACAAAGAAGATATGAATATTCCTTGTTTTCAAAATGGCATGTAGGTAACGTAGTAATATTACTTGTTTATGTTGACGATTTTCTAACCACAGAAAGTGATGTTGATATAATCAGTGAGTTTAGAAATGTTCTGCACCAGAATTTTAAGATGAAAGATTTGGGTGAGCTAAAATATTTTCTTGGTATAAAGGTGGCAATATCAAGCAAAGGTATTGTGTTGAGTCAAAGGAAGTATGCATTGGAGTTGATAGAGGATGTTGGGTTAGGAGAAGAAAAACCAACAAGTAAACCTCTTGAACAGAATCGAAAGCTCACTTCAATTGAGTATGATGAGTCTGTACAACTGGGAGCTGATGGTGATGAATTGTTTCCTGATGTTGTAATATACCGGTGACTTTTGGGCAAGTTGTTATATTTGACCAATACACAACTGAACATATCATTTGCAGTTCAACACTTACGTCATTTCATGCACAAACCAAAGAAATCCCATTTGGAGGCTGCTTTTTGGGTGGTTCAATATATAAAAAAGAATTCAGGTCAAGGTATCTTGCTGATTGCATCTAATAAAACACAACTTGTTGCATTTTGTGATTCAGAGTGGACTTCATGTCCTATGTATAGAAGGTCAATTACTATTTTTTTGTGTTAAGCTTTTAGGCTCCCTCATTTCATGGAAGTCAAAGAAGCAAAGTATTGTTTCCCATTCATGAGTAGAAGCTGAATACATGAGTATGGCAGTAGTAGTAGTAGAGATTATTTGGTTAGATGGTTTGTTGAAAGAAATATTACTTGATAGGGTTGATATGTCTTTAATATTTTTAGATAGTCGAGAAACACTTCAAATCACAACAAATCCTGTATTTCATGAACGCACCAAGCATATAGAAATAGATTGTCATTTTGAACAAAACAAGATTCGAAAAGGGTTTATTCAAATGCAACACATAAAGATAATTGAACAACTTGCAGATTTGATAACTAAAGCACTTGGAATCAAGAAGCATGAGTATTTGGTGTCCAAGTTGGGGGTTAAAGATTTATATCACCCCTCAAATTGAGGGGGAGTGTTAAGAAGTTAGCTGATAGTTAGTTGGGTAGTTAGTCTTGTTATTAGAATAGTTAGTTTGTTAATAGGTTGTTAGTAGGTGATCTATAAAGCATGTATATTTGTAATTATGATACACAACTTCTGTAACACCCCTCACCTATATTCAACGCCGGAATAGGGTTAAAGAGTATTACCGAACTTATTACACAATTAAACATACATTTCCCAAACATTTTTCCATTCCAAATATAAATTATTCAAAAACATCCATATCATCCCTAATACGAGCCTACGAGGCCCAAAACATGCATTAGGAGTGGTTCGAGACTAATCCGATAACTTAGGAAAATTTTGGAACACTTAGAAAATTTTCGCAAAATATAGGGGACACACGCCCATGTGGCCCGGCCGTGTGTCTAACACGGCCAAAGACACGCCTGTGTCACAGGCCGTGTGGAAATTCAAAATGGGATCACATGGCCGTGTCCCAGCTCATTTCTGACCCCTTGTAACTCTCTGACTTGGGTCACACGATCGACCACACGACCGTGTGTCTAGCCCGTGTGCCATTCGAAATGGTTTCACACGCCTGTGTACCAGGCCGTGTGCTAGGCCGTGTCAAAACTGTAGGGTATACTAACTTATGCCACACGACCAAGTCACACGCCCGTGTGCTAACCCGTGTGGAGCATATTGACTTGATTTCTAATTCAACACCAGGGGACACATGGCCGTGTCACCGGACCGTGTGTCACACACGGCTGAGACACACGCCCGTGTCTCTGCCCATGTGGACAAAAATAGGCTATTTACCAAGCCATTTTGCCACCCAAATTTGCACACATTTAAACCAACCCAATTGGCACACAAACATGGAATAAATATGCATTCAATCTACCTCAACCAAGCATAATTCATACCATTTCAATATCAACAACTACAAGTCACCCAAATACCACAATATACCATTCAATCTCATACCAAAATTTCACATTCTTAAATCATCAATATGAACACTTCAAATTTTGCATCATTTAGCCTAATCTCAAAAGCATATAATTTCTCTAATATCAACCATTTACCACAAGCATTGACATAGCAATTATCAACACAAGACATAGTCCATTTGCACATATATAGACACACCCAAATCAACCAAAATAAGCCAACTCTCATGGCTATATACAAAACCAAACACTTAATATTTACAAGCCATTTCAAATGACTAAATTCATTACCAAACCATAACCAAAATGGCCATACTTCCTATACATGCCATATACCAAAATATAGATTCAAAAGTACCAAAGTCATAGTTGGATAGTGTGATGCGATCTCCGACGATTCCCAAATCCGAGCTAGCTTCGAGAACACTATAAAACACGAAAAATAAACAAAGTGAGCTATAAAGCTTAGTAAGCTCGTATGAAATAATAAGCAAAGCTCACCATTCAATTATCATTCAAACATATGAACATAACATGCTACAAAACATTTAACCACAATGTTAACATGTATTCAATCACATAATTAACCATGAACTCACAATTTCCATAGATTCAATGCTTTTATAGTTTCCGTACATACTTCTATTGATACGTATCTAATTCTCACCATTTAATATCTTCGATATACCCATTGAACCATTCGTAATACTATCGGATACTCGAGAATCTCGCACCCTAAGTGCCACATACATAGCCGAAGCTATCTCAATCACATATCTCATATAGTGCTCACTCTTGAGCTATCAACGGGTCTGCTCACACAAGCTGACGGTCATGACGTAGCTACACGGTGCTGCTCACACAAGCTGACGAGAATTCGCAACACATGCCGAATAACTCAGTCACCGGTAGGACGTACGAACCATCACCCAAATCACATAACCCCTAATGACATGTCATTCGTATCCTAATCTATTCCTAAGGTTCAACCGGGATTTCTCATTTGCCGAATCGTCTTCGAACATATTCGCAATGTCGTATTCACAAATAATTCAATATTAAAGCATTTAAAACACAATTGTATTGATGCTTGTTAACATACGAACTTACCTCGAATGCAAAAACGGCGAAATAAGTCGATTAATCCGATACTTTGTTTTTCCCCCGATCTAGATTTGAATTTCACTTTTCTTGATCTATATGTAATCAAAATTAACTTATTTAATCATCACTCTAGTCAATTTAGTCCAAAATACACATTATAGCAACTTTACACTTTTACCCTTAATATTTCAACATTTTTACAATTTAGTCCTTATCTCATAAAAATACAAATTCATGCAATTCAACCTATACCCATGCTAGTAGAATTTCAATTAAGTCCATAGAAGCCCATATTTTTCATTTATTTAACAATTTAACCACAAAATTTCAACATTTCTCAATTTAATCCCTAAATGACAATTTTGTCAAAAATCACTTTACAAATGTTGTTTATCTAACAACAAGCATACATTTTCTACCATTAAACATCAAAACACATGCTATTTCAACAATGGAAAAACCTTAAACCTTTAACAATTTTGCAAATTGGTCCCTGGGCTAGCTAGATTAAGCTGCAACGATCTCAAAAACATAGAAATAATTAAAAACGGGACAAAAATCACTTACCAATTTAGCCTCAAAGTGATCGAACCCTAAATGCATAAAAATGGCTTCCTCCTTTTGAGTATTCGGTTGAAGATGAAGAAATAAAAAGATGATATGTGATTTTATTTCATTTAATTAATCTTTAATAACTAAATTACAAAATTAACCTTAATGAATATTATTTATTTCACTATATTCCAAGCCATTATCATCCATTAGCTCATTAATGGGTTAATTACCACTTAAGGACCTCCAATTTAATATTCCATAGCTATTTGATACCTTTAACTAATGGAACTCTACTTTTACACTTTACG
This sequence comes from Gossypium sturtianum, assembly GCA_025698515.1. Classification (NCBI taxonomy): domain Eukaryota; kingdom Viridiplantae; phylum Streptophyta; class Magnoliopsida; order Malvales; family Malvaceae; genus Gossypium; species Gossypium sturtianum. Next base: position 117,180,250 of record CM046948.1, on the reverse strand, counting down.
CGATTTAGTCTTTTTTTATCAAATTAAGCACTCAAACGATAAAATTTCTTAACGAAGTTTTCACATAATCATATTATCATACTGTAGACCTTGAAATAACAATAAAATAATTATTTCAACCTCGGATTTGTGGTCCCAAAACCACTGTTCCGATTTAACTAAAAACGGGCCGTTAAAACTTCTTTTCTAAAGAAAATCAATTTTTAAATAGTTTATTCAATAGTTAATTTTCTGTCAGTGTTCTCAACAACATAGGTCAACCACTCCTCTTATTTTCTATCAAAAAAAAATTTCTTCTCTCAATTTCTCCAACATCTTTTTCTTCTCTTATTTTCTCCCAACATATTATTTTTCACTCGTTTCCTTTCCAACACAACATATTTGTCACAGATTCTTTACAAATCCATCACTAACAAGTAAGTTTTTTTTTTTTAATTATTTAGTTGATAAATGTGAAATTTAGAGATTAGTTTAATGTTTGTTGTTATATTTGATATTTTTGTTATTTTAGATGTTAGTATCTTACTAGATTGTTATATTTTAGTATATTATTTTCTTAAAGCTTGATATATTAATAATTATCATTTTAATTTTTTTTTAAATTTGAGTTTATTTTTTTATATAAAAGGGAAAATATTGATATATTGATGCATTATAGTTTATTATTAGTTACATTGTTTGATTGAAGATTAATATATTGGTATATTTTATTAATTGTTTGTAGAAAAATTGTTTATTTTTTGTTTAAATGTTAATATATCTTTAAATTTTGTACATTTTTTATTGTTTTATGTTTATTAATGGTTTTTACTAGGAAATATAAAGAAAATTTTTAAGTAAGAAAATTTTATTTTTAATGTTAGTTGTTAGTATTACTTTTGATATTTTTGTTAGTTTTAATATTAGCATATTGGTATATTGGTATTTATATTTATCATTTTTAATTTTTTGAAAAATATATATTTTATTGTTAGTTTAAATATGATTTTTATGTATTTTTTCTTCTTCTTTTTTAATTTATAGTAAGGTTTTTTATTAAGTATTTAAAAAAAATTGTATTTTAATTATAAATTTGGTTATAGATTTATGTTTATGGAATCGTAGATTAATATATATTGTTTGTTAAGTGTTTTTAAAAATATATAGTTTATTGTTAGTAAAATTTTAGTATATTAAAATATATTTAATGTTATTATATTGTTGTATTTTAGTTTATTGTTAGTTGAAATGTTAGTTAATAATTGGAGATAAATTACAGATTCTGTAACAATAGCTAGTGGAGGAAGTTTGTTGAGATATGCGAAGGTAGACATATTTCATCATTTATTGATCAATAGGTAAAATCTTCTTATTGATATTTTTTTTTCATTGAAAAAATTTATTTTTTTAATTTTAATCTTTTTCTTTATTTTATTTAAAAAATTGGAAATAACTAATATATCTATTTTGTTATAGGCGCCGTTAGAGGTAGATGGAAAAAGGCACATTATTCGGCATTGGAATTTGGGTATCGAGGACTTGCATCCAGCCATTGTGGGATATCTTATTAATGTCGAGTTTTTAAACGTGACTTTCATGTGACATTGGAAAAGAAATCCTAAATTGGTTATAGCGTTGGTTGACCGTTGGAGACCTGAAACACACACATTCCACTTTCCATATGGAGAATGCATGATAACATTAGAGGACGTGACACTACAACTTGGCCTCTCGACCTATTATCAACTTGTGATTGGAACTGGTGTTGTCAGGCACAACATTTATGAGATTTTTGAGGAGTAATTGGGCATGGCTTCGGGGGTGAATACATGTAACACCCCAAACCCGTATCCGTCGTCGGATTAGGGTTGAGAGGCATTACCGGACAAAACATAATCTTTTACGGACATTTTATTATACAAATCATCAAACGCAATCATAGTGTCCCTTAAATAGGTCAATGAGACCTTAAACATGCTTTGGATAGGGTCGGGACTAAACCGAACACCTACGGAAATTTCTCAGAAATTTTAAAAAAAAGTTTCCTAAGTTACAGAGGTCACACGCCCGTGTGGGCAGGCCGTGTGCCTCCCACGGCCTCAGACACGCCCGTGTGTCTAAGCCGTGTCAAAACAGGGCATACATACTGACTTGTCCACACGGCCGTAGACACGCCCGTGTGCCTCACCCGTGGTCGATCCTGACTTGCACCACACGGCCAGTCACACGCCCGTGTGTCCAGCCCATGGTCGATCCTGTCTTGCCTTGAATTACAACCACGAGGGACACAGTTGAGCCACACACCCGTGTGCTCAACCGTGTGGGCAAATATAGGCCATTTTCAAGGCCAAAATGCCACCCACACATTGAGATATCCCTACAAGTAACATACCAATTCATTTCATGCCAAATAACCAATTTTTCTAGACACTCAAAGGCACAAGCATACCATTTCAAACAACATTTAACTCAACTTATTCCAAAGCATTTCAAACATAATTCATCCACAAACCTACCATTCCACTTAGTCATCATTCATTCAACACATATGCTTATCTTGCATCAATAAACTTACCATTACTATGACCATTTCATAACATAAGATCATACCAAAATCATGTATTATATAACATATTTACTCTTTTACATCTTAATCAAATACCTAGCCATATCACATGGCTATATATACACATCTCAAGCATAAGCCAAAATGACTAGCCTATACATGTCATACTTAGTATATACAGTTCCAAAAGGTACCAAAATGAGTTTGGGTAGTGTGATGACAATCCTCGACGGTCCCCGAGCCTTCAGTAGCTTTGACGATCTATAAAACAGAGCAAACACACACAGAGTAAGCTTTCAAAAGCTTAGTAAGCCATATACAAATAAACTTAACAAAAAAAAATGCACATAAACCACATTATTATAATGCCATTAAAGTTTCACATTTGCAAATTTATAACATCTTCTTTGGCTCATTATTAGCCAATGCTTACTCACATTCCACAACTCAAATATCACAAATGCTCATAACTCATTCAAGTTTGTATATCACATATTACCTCATCAAATCCATACACACATTCATTTTGGTAAGTTCACATATACACTTACCTTTCATACACATACATAGTGTACCTTTCAAACGTACCTGAATCATTATACATTTCACTTAGCCATTCCCATCTCGGACTTGCCCGTTGAATCGTTCAGAATCTAATAGGTTACTCAGAATGCTCGGAATAGTCGTACAATGCCAACGTCCTAGACGTGGTCTTACATGTAACCAGATACTGATGCCACTATCCCAGACAGGGTCTTACACGAATCAATACGATGTCAATGTCCCAGACATGGTCTTACACGTAAATCTCATACTGATGCCAACGTCCCGGATGTGGCCTTACACGAAATCTTGAATCAATGCCAACGTTGAAACACCCCAAACCCGGCCCACAAGCCTCGACCGGATCTGATATGTTCCTTCGGAAAACTTAACTAAATCTCGTTTCATGATTTGATAAAATATGTCGACTTATTAAAACAAGTTTGAAAATTTAGCGAGTTGGAAACCGAGTTGTAGTTTAGTTTGTATTTCTTTTTAAAAAAAAGCGTTTCCTTTATTTCTAACAAATTGAAAACAATGCCTGATTTTAGAGCTTATTAAGTTGAAAACCGTAGTGGACTAAGTGTTAAAACATGTGAAGTTGTTTACGAAAAATGTTTAGTTATTTATTTGCCGATTTTCGAATGGGAATAAAACTTAAATCATAAAACTTAAACAATTAAATGGTGGCCTTATTACAAATTTAAAATACCAAATAAATCCAGAAAGAGAAGTATGCTAGAGTAAACGAAAAATTCAACCGTTCAAAAAAAAGCGCTGAGCATGGCCACCCCAGTAGTCCTCGTGACCGGTCCATAATACTATGCATCACCCGCAAAAAGTTATCCCACGAAGGGTGAGTCAACAGACTCAATGTGTAATGACTACACCAAAAACCCAACCGATCATAGCCTTAATCTTAACCATTTCGCAAAGCCCATTCTTTAGTCACATTCGCCATAAGCCCATAACATAGCATATCGAATCATAACATATTGAATCACATTATGTCTAAAATGAAATGCAATCCCGAGCCCACCTAGATATCCATCCTCTACACACCACCCGTACCTACGGCCACACCGTGGGATTACTAAATCGACCCTCCATCCGCTACACACCCTCGAAAGCGATCATTTGCGCACAACTACACATCGCTTCTTATAATGTGGCATAGCCACCAGATAATGTGACAGAGTCACCGGATTCATAATATGTGACATAAGTCACGGATAACGTGGTAAAACCAGGAACACTTCCCTTTTATCATTATCACCCATGTGCCCATGCATCATACAAAATATACAGATATCATGCAATATATCTTACCCCAAAGCCAATAACAAAATTACATATATTCTCATATCCATGTTTATAAACATTATTAACTGAGTGTTAAGGGGTAGCGTACACAATGCCTTTGTACCATTGAATGGTACCCTTAGCCTTGTTCATTCATATTTCTCATTAACACATGCTTAACATTAATACCGATAATCTATCGGGAGATTAGTGTGGGTTACACACACGATAACGATGAGAATGACACTCTCAATACCGACACTCTCGCTTCTATCGGGGATAACAAACGATCTACTTATCCCTTTCCGATCTTCGCCCACACCCGTGGCTAATCCCGAACTCGCAGAGATCGATCGCTTCTTAAACTTAGGGATAGGGGCTACCCTTTTTCTCCTTGACTGGTACCCGCATCCATTGAACAACACTTAATCGAATATTTGGTTAATCACTAATGTTATAGTCTAAACTTATTGAATCTAGAACTCATTGAATACCCTTACCGATGTGAATCAATCCAGAAGATATCCGCTTAACTTTCCAAGTTTGCCAAATTCCTACACAACCCAAGTCGAATCGGCTTCAACCCATAAAGCTTATGAAAGTGGCCTTGGCCGAATACTAACCCCTTACCTTGAGTAGTCGAACCCAAGAGAATCCTTAATGCTCCTTTTACGCTAGCTACATAAAAGAAACACGAGACTATGGCCCTATGAACATTCGGCCATCCCTAGAAATCAAGGCCAACCACTTGGTTTCGACACACCAAATGAAAAAGAGGCGAAACCGATTGCTAATGAAGAAATTACTTACCACCAACCCACGTTTGATTTGAGAATGATAGAACAAGAATGGTTTTGGGAAAAATGATAGTATAAGAGAACAAAGAAAGAAGAAGAAGACTATCACTTTTTGGCTAATAACAAGAGGTATTTTTGGCTTTTGAATATGGTGAAATGAATAGAAGAGAAAGATGGGTGTAGAGGGTTGCGGCTATGGTGTTTCGGCTTTAAGGTTTCAAGAAGAGAAGATAGAAAGAGAGGACTACAAGGTTCGACTATGGCTCTCAAATGGAGATGGAATATTCGGCCACCAAAAAGAATGGGTATAAAGTTGAGGTTGAACGAAAGAAAAAGAAGAATAGAAGAGGCTTAGAAGAATTCGGCAATCACCCAAAATGCACAAAAGTGCCCAAATGGTTACTTCTATTTTCGGCTCTTGCTCCAAAGAAAAGAAAGGAAAAAGAGAGAATTCTTGTGACTCACAATTTTCGGCAAAGAGAATTAAAGAAGAACAAAAAGATGAACACTCACACTACTCAAAAATTCGGCACTACTCCCCCCATACATGACCGAAACTATGCCCCCTCCAAAGTCCCACATTCGGCCAACTCTTCAACCTCACTCCCCATCCCTTGTTTTCCTCCTATTTTTCCTCTTCACCACTCATTCAAACTTGTTTGAATGAGTCAAACTCCTCAAAGAGCTCTCCACCTCCTATCCGAATTCCTTGACCAAGTCCACCCTTATCCTTCCCAGAGTTCAAATGCCGTCCAACTCTCCCTCCTCCTTGACGCAAAAAGCAACTTAAAATGCGAGCTTCGCAGCTCGAACCTCCTCTCCCTTGACACTCCATGTGACGCCACCCTCTCCCCTTGCACCTGGGCACTATATTGCCACTTTACTGCTTCCCTTTTTGTGTCATAATCCACACCTAATTTCTCTTAAGGCCTAGCTCCCTTAGCTCTCCTTTAAGACTTAAAAATCCAATATTTTTCTAAGCCATCTACCTACTCCCCAGGGTTCCCGAAGCCCCCAAAACACATACAGACCACACACAACATGCTACTACATACATTCAAGTTAAAACGCATAACCCCTAAATCCCGGATATTACAAATGTCTCAGACGTGGTCTTACATGATATCACATTTCGGACACCTATGTCATGACATATACTATCCTATCCATCCCTAGGTTCAAACGAGACTTCTTGGACACTAATAACTTGTCGATATATGCATAAACTCGGATTTCATATACATTTCATCTCAATGGATATTCATAGCAATTTACATTTCATATATGTACAATAATTCAATTCAAATACATTTATTTGTATATCGACTTACCTCGGATTCGGATATTCGATCGGATTCAATTATTCAACAACTTTTAACTTTCCGTGATCTAAGTCCATTTTCTTCGGTTCTTGATCTATACATAATCAAATTTAACCCATTTATTCACCGAATCATTCAATTCAATCCAAAAACACACATTTAGGGCAATTTGCAAATTAGCCCTCACATTTTCACATTTGGACATTTTAGTCCCTATTTCACAAAATCACAAAATACACATAATTCCATATTACCCAATGTTAGCCGAATATTCCCATGCTCAATACAAGTCCATACATTTCATTTATTTCACAATTTAGTCCCTCAAAACACTATTTTCTCAATTAAGTCCAAAATACTCAAATTCATCAAAAACTCAAAGACAAACTATATTAATCAAACATATATCTTTCATAATTCACCAACAAACATCACAAAACTCATTTGTTCATCAATGGCTCATTTCAAAAACATCATCAATTCACAAAATTGAAGCATGGGTTTTGAAGAACACGAAGCAACGATTACAGAAACATAGAAATTATCAAAAACCGAAGCAAAACATACCTTGAATTTTTGCTCAACTAAAGCCGAATGCTTCAAAGTTTCAAACCCTATTCTTTTCTTTCTAAAATCGGTGGAATAAAGATGATAACAATGACCATTTTCATGTTTTATTATTATTAATACACATAATTCATAAATTCTAATTTTACCCTTAATGATTCACTAATAAAAAACACTTTAAACATGTCCACTATCGTCCATGCCACTATTCAATGGCTAAATTGCATCATAAGGTCTTCATTTTAATAAAGCCATGCCAATATAACCCTTTAACAAATGGCAAGTCACTTTTGCATTTAACGCGATTTAGCCCTTTTCTCAATTTAAGCACACAAACGACCAAATCATTTCACGAAACTTTCACACATGCTAAATCACATATCATAGGCATAGAAAATAATATTAAAATATTATTCTAACTCGAATTTGTGGTCTCAAAACTACTATTTCAACTAGGGTCTAAACCGGACTTTTACAATTCTCCCCCCTTAGGTATTTTCGTCCCCGAAAATCTTACTGTTAAACAGATTCGGATATTGCTGTCTCATTAAATCTTCAGGCTCTCACATAGCCTCTTCCACTCCGTGTCGATGCCACAACACTTTCACTAACAGAATTTTCTTGTTTCTCAACTCTTTCACTTCACGAGCTAAAATACGGATCGGTTCTTCCTTGTAGGTCATATCAGATCGGATTTCAATCTCAGACGGAGTAATCACATGTGACGGATCGGATCTATATCGTCGAAGCATTGACACGAGAAATACATTTTGAATCTTTTCTAGCTCAAATGGCAACAACAATCTATACGTAACTGGCCCAATTCGTTCGATAATTTCATACGGCCCGATGAACCTCGGACTCAATTTGCCTTAGCATCCAAATCTGAGTATTTTATCCAACGGAGACACTTTCAAGAACAATTTGTCACCGATCTCAAATTCTATATCTTTTCATTTCAAGTCCGCATAGGACTTTTGACGATCAGACGCTGCTTTCAAACTTTCTCGAATCACTTTCATCTTCTGTTCAATGTCTTTTATCAAATCGACCCTGTGTATCTTATTTTCACTGAGCTCAGTCCAATACAGAGGTGTTCGATATTTACGTCCATACAAAGCCTCATAAGGTGCCATTTTGATACTCGACTGAAAACTATTATTGTATGCAAATTCATTCAGTGGCAAATATTGTTCCCAGGTACCATCAAACTCAAGGATGCAACATCTCAACATGTCTTCGAGAATCTGAATAATCCGCTCGGATTGACCATCCGTCTTCGGGTGAAAAGCAGTACTAAAATGCAATTTCGTACCTAAAGCTTCTTGCAATTTCTTCCAGAATCGTGATGTAAATCTTGAATCTCTATCAGACACAATAGACAATGGCACTCCATGCAATCTCACAATATCAGAAATGTAAAGCTCAGCTAACTTATCAAGTGAATAATCAGATCTCACCGGAATGAAATGGGCGGATTTCGTCAATCGATCAACTACGACCCAAATTGCATCTTTCTTTCTCGGAGTCAGAGGCAATCCAGAAATAAAGTCCATCGTTACTCTATCCCATTTCCACTCGGGAATCAGAATCGGTTGTAGCAAACCAGATGGAACCTGATGTTCAACCTTAACTTGCTGACAGACTAAACATTTCGATACAAAGTTTGAGATATCTCTTTTCATACCCGACCATGAATAGTGTTGCTTCAGATCATGGTACATCTTTGTACTTCCCGGATGAACAGATAGACAACTGTTATGTGCTTCATTCAAAATCAACTGAATTAACTCAGGGTTTCTCGAAACCTCAAGCAATCATCAACATCAACTCGAAATTCAGAATCAGAGTTCGAATCACACTGAGCTCGTTTCGCTAGCATTTCATTATCAATTTTCTGAGCATCACATATCTGTTGTAAAAACAACGGTTTCACTTTTAATTCAGCTAACACTGAACCATCATCGGACAAGTCTAAATGAGCATTCATTGCACACAATGCAAACAATGATTTCTGACTCAATGCATCGGCAACGACATTTGCTTTACCTGGGTGATAATCTATCACAAGCTCGTAGTCTTTCAACAGCTTTAACCATCTTCTCTGTCGCAGATTCAAATCTTTTTGGGTCATCAAATATTTCAGAATTTTATGATCAAAAACACATGACATTTTTCACCAAACAGATAATGACGCCAAATCTTTAGCGCAAACACAATCGCAGCTAACTCAAGATCATGAGTCAGATAGTTATTTTCATGCGGCTTTAATTGTCTCGAGGCATAAGCTATAACTTTGCCTTCCTGCATCAAAACACATCCCAGACCATTTAACGAAGCATCATTACAAATCACGAACTCTTTGCTCGATTCTGGCTGTATCAAAACTGGAGCTTTAGTTAGCAGAGTTTTCAACTGATCAAAGCTTTTCTGACATTTATCAGACCATTCAAACCTCACATCTTTCTGAAGCAATTTAGTTAACGGAGTAGCTATCATCAAGAATCCTTTTACAAACCGACGATAATAACCAGCTAGTCCCAGAAAACTACGGACTTCAGATACATTCTTCGGAGGTTTCCATTCCAGAATAGCAGAAATCTTACTCGGATCGACTCGTATACCAGATGCTGACACAACGTGCCCCAGAAAGCTAACTTCACTCAACCAGAATTCACATTTAATAAATTTCGCATACAATTGCTTTTCTCGCAAAGTTTGCAACACGATTCTCAAATGTTCAGCATGCTCGTTTTCATCACGTGAATAAATCAAAATGTCGTCAATGAAAACAACAAAAAATTGATCTAGGTACGGTCTGGAAATTCTGTTCATCAGATCCAAAAAAATAGCAGGAGCATTCGTTAGTCCAAATGGCATAACTATAAATTCGTAATGCCCGTACCTCATTCTGAAAGCAGTTTTTGGAATGTCTGAATCTTTTACTCTCAACTGATAGTATCCCGATCTCAGATCTATCTTTGAAAACACAATGGCTCCTTTAAGCTGATCAAATAAATCATCAATTCTCGGCAGAGGATATTTGTTATTTATAGTTACCTTGTTCAACTGACGATAATCAATGCACATTCTCATCGTGCCATCTTTCTTTTTCACAAATAGAACAGGAGCACCCCAAGCTGAGAAACTCGGTCTTGCAAACCCTCTATCAGTCAACTCTTGTAACTGTGACTTTAACTCTTTCAATTCCGTTGGTGCCATTCTATACGGAGCTATCGAAATAGGGGTCGTACCAGGCAACAAATCAATACCAAATTTGACTTCACGTATCGGAGGCAATCCTAATAGTTCTTTAGGGAATACTTCAGGGAATTCACAGACAATAGGCACTGATTCAACTTTCTTTTCAAACACTTTCGAATAAATCACATACGCAAAATAAGCTTCATAACCCTTTTTCACATAATTCTGAGCTTTCATCACTGATATCACAGCCGGTAATCCATTCAAATCATTAGACTCAACTCGAACTATTTCATCATTCTGACATCTCAAATCAATAGTCTTTCTTTTGCAATTCACAACAGCATCATGTAGTGTCAACCAGTCCATACCCAAAATTATATCAAACTCATCAAATGGTAATAGCATCAAATCAGCCGGAAAACAAACATCTCTAAACATCAACGGATAGTTCTTGCATACTTTATCAACCAGGACACTTTTACCTAAGGGGTTCGATACTCTAATAACAATTTCAGTAGACTCTACAGGCAAAGTCTTACTGGATACTAAGTTCATGTATATATACGAATGTATAGAACTTGGGTCTATCAATGCAATCACAGAAGTATCATAAAGAGTAAATATACCAGTTATAACATCCGGAGATGAAGCTTCCACACGAGCTCGGATGGCATATGCTCTGGCAGGCGCTCTAACTTTAGATCGTGCAACTGAATCTTTCGTAGTTCTCTGACTACCACTGACATTTCTTGCATTTTGGGAAGGTCTACCTCTCGCTGAAACATTATCTGATCTCAGATTCTGAACAATCTCTTGCTCAACGGACTCAGGGCAATCACGGGTGGAATGATCTAACAATCCACATCTGAAACAAGCTCGATCATTCAATCTACAACTTCCCGGATGTCTTTTACCACAATGCTTACACTCGGGTCACTCGGATCGGACATTTCCAACACTAGCCATCGAGGTTGCTGGAGCTTTGGAGCTCAACTGTGGTCTAACTCGATCTCTATTCGAATGTCCCATATTAAATCTTGAACGGCTTTATTCATCTCTGAATTTCTTTGATGCAGACTGAAATGATTTGTTCGAAAATCTCTTTCTCACATCTCTAGCTTCAGATTCAGCTTTTCTTTTGTCTTTCCCAAGTGCCTCAGCTTTTGCACGCTCGATCAACAAGCACAATGAACTCTTTTATTTCCAGAATCCCAACAAGCAAACATATATCTTCATTAAGGCCATCTTCAAATCTTTTACACATTATTTCCTCTGTCGATACACATTCACGAGCATACTAACTTAGTCTCACGAACTCTCGTTCGTACTTAGTGATGGACATACGACCCTATTTCAATTCCAAAAATTCTTTTTGTTTCTGATCAATAAACCTTTAACTGATGTATTTCTTTCGAAACTCAGACTGGAAGAAATCCCAAGTAACCCATTCCTTTGGAACCACAGAAATCAAAGTCTTCCACCATTGATAAGCTGTGTCTCGTAGCAAAGATACAACACATTTTATGCATTCTTCCGGAGTCAATGACATCTCATCGAATACTCGGATAGTGTTCTCTAGCCAAAACTCAGCTTTCTCGGCATCATCATCACTGGTGGCCCCGAACTCTTTCAAATTTACTTGCGGATCTTATCAACAGGAGGTTTGTTCAACAGATTCAAACTCATAGTCAGAGGTATAACAGAAGTCTGAGGAGGATTAGGTGGGGGCAGAGGTTGTGAAACAGTCAGATTATTTCTTACAAACTGAGTGAACCACCCACTTATCATTTGGAAGAAAGCTTGTTTAGCTTCTCCCTCTTGACCATTGGTAGCCGGTCTCGAATCAGATGGCGCTGTCCCTTGAGCGGGAGCAGGGGCATTGCTTTCAACGTCATCAGCTACGGCTCTTTCGGGATCCATTACTATACGATAAACACATTTTACACGTCAGGATTCATCACACTATCACAGTTCAAATATATGGCATGTATAGCTAAACTCTTACACGCTACGTTAGTCCGAAAATTGACAAAATCGTAGCTCTGATACCAATCAAATGTAACACCCCAAACCCATATCCATCACCGGATTAGGGTTGAGAGGCATTACCGAACAAAATAGAATCTTTTACGGACATTTCATTATACAAATCATCAAACGCAATCATAGTGTCCCTTAAATAGGTCAACGAGACCTTAAACATGCTTTAGAATAGGGTCGGGACTAAACCGAACACATACAAAAATTCTCAGAAATTTTAAAAAAATTTCCTAAGTTACAGAGGTCACACGCCCGTGTGGGCAAGCCGTGTGCCTCCCACGGCTTCAGACACGCCCGTGTGTCTAAACCGTGTCAAAACAGGGCATACATACTGACTTGTCCACACAGTCGTGGGCACGCCCGTGTGCCTCACCCGTAGTCGATCCTGACTTGCACCACACGGCCAGTCACACGCCCGTGTGTCCAGCCCGTGGTCGATCCTGTCTTGCCTTGAATTACAACCACGAGGGACAGGGTTGAGCCACACGCCCGTGTGCTCAACCGTGTGGGCAAATATAGGCAATTTTCAAGGCCAAAATGCCACCCACACATTGAGATATCCCTACAAGCAAAATACCAATTCATTTCATGCCAAATAACCAACTTTTCTAGACATTCAAAGGCATCTCAAGCATACCATTTCAAACAACATTTAACTTAACTTATTCCAAAGCGTTCCAAACATAATTCATCCACAAACCTACCATTCCACTTAGTCATCATTCATTCAACACATATGCTTATCTTGCATCAATAAACTTACCATTACTATGACCATTTCATAGCATAAGATCATACCAAATCATGTATTATATAACATATTTACTCTTTCACATCTTAATCAAATACCTAGCCATATCACATGGCTATATATACACATCTCAAGCATAAGCCAAAATGACTAGCCTATACATGCCATACTTAGTATATACATTTCCAAAAGGTTCCAAAATGAGTTTGGGTAGTGTGATGACAATCCTCGACGGTCCCCGAGCCTTCAGTAGCTTTGACAATCTATAAAACAGAGCAAACACACACAGAGTAAGCTTTCAAAAACTTAGTAAGCCATATACAAATAAACTTAACAAAAAAATGCACATAAACCACATTATTATAATGCCATTAAAGTTTCACATTTGCAAATTGATAACATCTTCTTTGGCTCATTATTAGCCAATGCTTACTCACATTCCACAACTCAAATATCACAAATGCTCATAACTCATTCAAGTTTGTATATCACATATTATCATCAAATCTATACACACATTCATTTTGGTAAGTTCACATATACACTTACCTTTCGTACACATACATAGTGTACCTTTCAAACATACTTGAATTATTATACATTTCACTTACCCATTCGCATCTCGGACTTGCCCGTTGAACCATTTGGAATCTAATAGGTTACTCAGAATGCTCAGAATAGTCGTACAATGCCAACCTCCCAAACGTGGTCTTACATGTAACCAGATACCGATGCCACTATCCCAGACAGGGTCTTACACGAATCAATACGATGCCAATGTCCCAGACATGGTCTTACATGTAAATCTCATATCGATGCCAACGTCTTAGACGTGGTCTTACACAAAATCTCGAATCAATGCCAACCTCCCAGACGTGGTCTTACATGATATCACATTTCAGGCACCTATGTCATGACATATACTATCCTATCCATCCCTAGGTTCAAACGAGACTTCTTGGACACTAATAACTTGTCGATATATGCATAAACTCGGATTTCATATACATTTCATCTCAATGGATATTCATAGCAATTTACATTTCATATATGTACAATAATTCAATTCAAATACATTTATTTGTATATCGACTTACCTCAAATTTGGATATTCGATCGGATTCAATTATTCGATAACTTTTGACTTTCCGCGATCTAAATCTGTTTTCTTCGGTTCTTGATCTATACATATTAAAATTTAACCCATTTATTCACCGAATCATTCAAGTCAATCCAAAAACACACATTTAGGGCAATTTACAAATTAGCCCTCACATTTTCACATTTGGACATTTTAGTCCCTATTTCACAAAATCACAAAATACACATAATTCCATATTACCGAATGTTAGCCGAATATTTCCATGCTCAATACAAGTCCATAAATTTCATTTATTTCACAATTTAGTCCCTCAAAACACTATTTTCTCAATTAAGTCCAAAATACTCAAATTCATCAAAAACTCAAAGACAAACTATATTAATCAAACATATATCTTTCATAATTCACCATCAAACATCACAAAACTCATTTTTTCATCAATGGCTCATTTCAAAAACATCATCAATTCACAAAATTGAAGCATGGGTTTTGAAGAACACGAAGCAACGATTACAGAAACGTAGAAATTATCAAAAACCGAAGCAAAACATACCTTGAATTTTTGCTCAACTAAAGTCGAATGCTTCAAAGTTTCAAACCCTATTCTTTTCTTTATAAAATCAGTGGAATAAAGATGATAACAATGACTATTTTCATGTTTTATTATTATTAATACACATAATTCATAAATTCCCATTTTACCCTTAATGATTCATTAATAAAAACACTTTAAACATGTCCACTATCGTCCATGCCACTATTCAATGGCTAAATTGCATCATAAGGACTTCATTTTAATAAATCCATGCCAATATAACCCTTTAACAAATGGCAAGTCACTTTTGCATTTAACGCGATTTAGCCCTTTTCTCAATTTAAGCACACAAATGACCAAATCATTTCACGAAACTTTCACACATGTTAAATCACATATCATAGGTTCAGAAAATAATATTAAAATATTATTCTAACTCAGATTTGTGGTCTCGAAACCACTATTCTGACTAGGGTCTAAACTGGACTATTTTTAATACATAAATGGTCTCTGTTTGAAAATGACATGGTTGGAACATAATTTTATAATGAAAAAAATTCGAGTCCAGAGGAAATAGGTAACTTGAAAAGCATATGTTCTTTCCTTGATAGGAGGAATGTTGATGCCGGAAAAGTTCTGTAATTTGATTCACGTGGCATATCTCCCATTTTTAGCTAATGTGTAGGAATGTAAGGGCTATAGTTGGGGTTCAACTATCCCTGCTTTCTTATACCGGGAGATGTGTCGAGGTGTATTAGATGGGGTAGGTGAGATGGGGGGTTATATAATGTTGTTGCAATCCTGGGCTTGGTATAGGCTACCATTCCTTACGCCAGTTACGAGAGCCTTCATTGGATACCCTCTAATGGTAAGGTCAAATATATTTTTTTCTATTTGATTGCATTCATAGTGTACTTATTTTTTAATTAAATGGCTAATATTTTCATTTGAACATATTATATAGATGGAGACACAAGATACACGACTCTGGAATTGGGACTAAAACTATCGCCTTGTTGAGAATGAAGATAGAGATTAACGCAAAAAAAGGGAGATGATATCATCTTTGGTGTACCATAGTTTTCTATTTCAAAGTATCGAATATTATGTAAAATATAATATGTTGATAATTTGTATGCAGTTTAACTGGATGCCTTACAACACACATGATGTTAACAACGTAACGAATGTCATCTACTCACAGTAAGAGAGATGGCATGCTATTGGTTCGATTATATGCTTTGCGATAACTGAGTGGTATCAACCTGATAGGGTGTTGCGATAGTTTGGGTTCAGACAAGGCATTCCTAATACTCCCCAAAACTTAGACCGACTTCATAATTTGGACAGGAGGGGGCATCATAATTAAGATTGGGTCCATAGGCATTTTCAATATATTTTAATGTGGAATGCAATAGACATAGGATTCATTCTGGTCAACCAATTATAATTAAGTTCTTTATCAATCAACCTCGTAGGAATCTCGGGCTTAAGATTGGATATATATATAATTAGGGCTCAAATAATTTATAATTAAGTTCTAGTTTTTCGTCTATTAATTATATAAACTTATTTAGTCACGAAGTCATTCCACCATATTGTCATGAGTGCTCATTAATTACTGACCGCCTATAAATGTGTCCGCAAGTATAAATATCACGCAAAAAATATAAAATTAAATCAATGGTGTCAGCAAGTATATGTGTAACACCCCAAACCCGACCTAGACATTTTGGTCTTATCTGACAATATCACACGATAGTGTTTTTGAAACCTCATTGTTACAATGAAAACTGTAATAGCCCGAATTAGGGCCTAGTCGAAATAGTGGTTGCGAGACCACAAATTCAAAGTAGAAATATGTATTTTATGGCTTTTATGAGGTCTAAGACATGTTTGCATGATTATGTGAAAATTTCATGAGGAAATTTTATTATTTAGTGATCAATTTATTCATTAAAACTAAATTGCAAAGATTGGAAAATATGATATTCTAGAAGATTGAAGTATGAAATAGCATTAGAAAAATTATTAGAGGTCCTTATTTAGCCAATAGACCATTATATGTCAAGATGGACAAAAAATAGGCATGGGAAGGAAAAATATCAAGAAAGGGCCTTAAGGGCATTTTGGTCATTTGGTTAATAAGTTAATAAAAAGGGAAAAAGAAGTCAAAAATGGTGTCCATATTCTCCATGCTTGGCCAAAAATTTCAAAGACACCATAGCTAGGGTTTCTTCAACTTTCAAGCTTGATTATCAAGAAACACGAAGTCTGGACCGAAATCAAGGAAAGAACAAAGTGGTGGACTAAATTGAACAACTGTACATATTTTGTTACCAAGGTAAGTTTGTGTGTAATAAGTCAACATAATGTTGTTATGCTTTAAAATGCTTGATATCATGAGAAATGTATAATATCTTTACGAAATTGGTTAATGAATTCCCGATGAAAGTATGATGAAATTTTATTAAGTTGAAGTCCCGGTTGAACCTTAGGAATAGAAAGGATACCATGGTCATGACATGAGATTAAGAAGGTCCTATATAAGACCATGTTTGGGACATTTCCTCGGCACCGAATGGAGATCCCGTATAAGACCATGTCTGGGACATGGCATCGGCATCGAATAGAGATTCCGTAGAAGACCATGTCTGGGACCTGGCTTCAGTACGAAATCGTGTAAGACCATGTCTGGGACATGGCGTTGATATACGATCTCGTATAAGACCATATCTGGGATATGGCATTGACATCGATATGAGATCCCGTGTAAGACCATATCTAGGATATGGCCTCGACATCGAGATGTGATCCCATGTAAGACCATATCTGGGATATGGTATTGGCATCGTATTACATGAATGACGAGTTCGAGTATCCTTTGATATTCCAAATGGATCAATGGGGTAAAGAGCTAAGTTTATGTTCAAGATGGTAAAAGTGCTAAAGTTATGTGATGAAGTGACACAGGTACATATGAGTAATTTACGAGAAATGAGTTCGATATGTGATATGACATTGGTAAGAGTAAGCATGAGTAAGTTATATCAATGTGCTTGAGAACTTGTGTTATTAATTAATGTAAAGTTTGAATGTTATCATAAGCCTTTATGTTGCTATTTATTTCATGCAAACTTACTAAGCTTTATGCTTACCCCTCTCTTCTTCCTTTTCCTTGTAGTATCGCAAAGCTAGCTCGGGGATCAAAAGACGTCGGAGCTTGGTTCACACTATCAAGCTATTCTTTTGGTATAGTAAAGTTGATTATTTTGGGTATGGCATGTATAGGAACTTGGTCATTTTGTTATATGTCATATTGGTTAGCCAAGGTTTTGGCTATTAATGTTACTCAATTCATTTTGTAAATGGCCATTGGAATTGGCCGATACTAGTTATGTTACCTCCATTCAATGATGATGAAGTTAATGAAGAGTAAGCTTGTGCAATTGAATGAGTTATGTGTAAAGTATATGCATGATGAACGAGAGTGATAATTGAGGGTGTGGATATCTCCATAGTGGATAATCGAAGTACATTATTGTGTTGCTATGTGGTAATTGAAATGGAATAAGTGTGGTTGCTTTTCAGGGTGGCAAATGGCTTGGTAGATAGCCTTGCATTTGTCCACATGGGTAGACACATGGGCATGTGTCTATGCCGTGTGTGACGCACGGTCTGCCCTATGGGCGTGTAGCCTGGTCGTGTGTCCCCTGTATCTAATTTACAAAAAATTCAGTTCGTCACACGGGCTAGCACACGGGCGTGTGACCTGGCCGTGTGGCCCTAAAGGTCTGCTGACATCATAAACAGAATGTTAAGGTTTTCACACACGGGCTAAGACACGGGCGTGTCATAGTCGTGTGAGTGACACGGGCCAAAGACACGGGCGTGTGGCCCTATTTTCAAAAAAAACTTTCTAAGTGTTCATAAGTTTCCGGTTCAAACCCAAACCAACCTATATGTATGCTTCGAGTCTAGTAGACCTATAATAAGGACATTATGAGTACGAATGAAGGGTCTTTAAGTAAGAATGAAAATTTATGGCCCGATATTGTATGATAAAGTCTGTCAAGTTCGGTAATGCCTCGTACCCTGTTCCGGTGTCGGGTACGGGTAAAGGGTGTTACAAAAACATTCCATGTTATTATCTTTAGTAAACCTTTGTTAGAACTTAGGAAGTCATCTTTATTCATTTAAAACATTTGTTTTGAAACATCCCTCGTTGCAGAAGCTTTAATAAAGCAGTCTAGGTGATCATGCGTTTAGAAATTACTTTAACTTTTTGAAAACCAAATTTCTTACGACCAGCAGGTATAAATCCATAACGTAAAATAAATAAATAAAACCCAAATTTAAAACCAAAGTCCCAGAGGGTCCTTAAATTACAACCCAAATAATCAATAATAATCAAATCATAAATCGTAAATTGAAAACCATGAAGTCCAAAAATTACTGTGGTCACTGCTGAGTCCTCCGTCGCACCGATCCATCTAATTTTGGGAATTACCTGTGCACATTAAACAAAAAAGGTGAGTTTACGTAAACTCAGTGTGTAATCTCGTAGAAACAAAAAAAAACAATCGTATTCACGATTGCCTTCTTTGAAGCAGTCTTGGGCCTAAGCCCTTTTCGATGCTCGATGATGATTTAGGCCTTAGCCCATCTCAAGACAAATGTCAAAAATGCAAGAGGGCCTTAGCCCATCACGAAGACGTGAGCGCATGAACAGTTATGCAGTAGCAAAATCTTACCCAACCAGCCTCTACACACCATATCTGTCCAACCCTACACTCCATGTGGGCATATAATCAACCCACCCATCCCTACACTCCAAGTAGTACTGAATGCGCACAATCTGATGAGTTTGCGGTGAGTTGCGAATAAATTAGGCTTAAAGCCTTTGGTACACTTCCTCCGAATAACAACCCCCAACCCAATGCAATGCAACACACAATGAATGACATGCTATTATGCAATTTCAGTACATATATTCAGTTCAAATATTAACATGCCCAGTACAGATATCATTCAGTCAATTTCACACATTTAGGGGTCTAAGTAGCACTTACTGACCCTACAGTAGGTTCACAGTCGACTTGGGCGACCCGTGGAACCTTAAAAACATTTTGGTAAAAATGGGCCCACACGCCCGTGTGGCCCACTTAGCCCAAATTCGCCTTGGCCGTGTGATCCATTTTTAAAGTAACCCATGCTAGCTCAATACTCATACATGTTTTCACTATTTACTTATATGTTCATTCAAAGCTGTCTACTTGAGTCATTATCACTAAATTATTTATATCTTGAGCTACAAAATTCCAAATTATGATCCGCTTGATGTTTTTGAAACTAGACTCGAATACCTTTCTACCATTAAATTTTCAGAATTTATAGTTTATTAAATAAGTACAGTAAAATCTTTAAATTTATCCCTATTCTGCTATTTGACAGCTTCATCCTTTCCTTACTAAAAATTATTTATCTCTTAGTACGGAATCTAGATGATGTTTCCGTTTGTTTCTCTTGAAAATAGACTCATTAAGGATTTAAAAATATAAATTTAAGCCCCTAATTATTTTTTTACAATTTTTGATGATTTTCTTAAGTCAAAACAGGGGAACCTGAAATCATTCTGACCTTGTCTCACATAATTTATTATATCTCATGATTTACAATTCCATTGCTTACACTGTTTCTTCCATGAAACACTAGAATGAATAAAATTTAATTTCATATTTTATTCAACATCTAACTCAATTCCCACTATTTTTGATGATTTTTCAAAGTTAGACTATTCCTGCTGTCCAAAACTATTTTAATACAAAATGTTGATTTCCAAGTTTACAACACCCTTATTTCCTTTCTCTACAATTTTTCGCATCATTTTCGCTTATTTCTCTTATTTCTCGACAGCAAGCAATTTCGGCTTTTCGCCGAATCCCATTTTCTACGTTTCGGGTACACACCTGGTATCATTTTTGATGCGTAAGCACTCCTAAGCCTCCAGAACCTAAAAATCGACCAACATATCTCCAGATTAATCACTTAATTTGTTTTTAATCAACCAATTTTGAAAGGAACTCGACTAAAAACCTAGTAAAGCCCTTACCTCGCTTAAGTAACCACGACTTTGCACAATCACAGCGTCGATTCAAAACCACCAACCCCTTGATTAACTCCTAAACACCAAAAAGGAATCCCCCTTTTAGAGATTAACCAAGAATGATTAACAATAGACAAAACCGTTACTTACCGAACACGCGCAACCAACGATGAATAACCGAATCAATTGGGAAAAAAAAGAAAAAGAAAGAAACGGAAGGGGAAAAAATAATGGAAATTTTGGCAGCAACTAGGGGAAAGAATCGGCAGAGGAGGGAAAAAAGAATAAGAAGAAAACGTCAGAAAAGGTTTGGGGAATTGGAGAGAAAACCGAAACTCTACTTATATTTTTGCAACAAAAAGATAATCAGATTATTTTCTGATAACCTCTCCCCAATTATCTCCTAAAATCACTCCCTATTAACCCACTAAAACACAACTACTCAAAATTTTGCCCCAACACAACTCTTAGCCGAAATTGGAGCAAAAGTACTGTCTCCACGCCATCACAGAGAATTGAACACAGGACCTCCAACACTCCAACACTCCACTTAACCACCAGACCAGCAAGCCCATTCTGATATAAACTTACCAATAATTAAACTTAAGCCCTTTGCACAAGGTTAAGGCTTTATTTATAAAAAATACCTAAATTTGCCCAAGTAAGGCTTGAACTTGGGACCTCTCACACACACCCAGAACACATACACAAAATCAAAAATTAAAATTTTGGGGCGTTACAATTCTACCCCTAAAAGAAAATTTCGTCCTCAAAATTTACCCGGTTAGAACAGATGAGGATATTGCTGACGCATCGTATCCTCAGGCTTCCACTTAGCCTCCTCAATGCTATGATTACGCCAAAGAACCTTAACCAGTGGAATAGATTTCCTCTTCAGTACTTTTACATCTCAATTCAGAATCTGAACTGGCTCCTCCTTAAAGGTCAAGTCTGACCTAACCTCAATCTCCTCAATAGAAACGATGTGAGTAGGATTAGAGCGGTAGTGCCTCAACATTGAGACGTGGAACACGTCATGGATACGATCCAACTCTGGAGGTAGCTCCAACTGATAAGCGACTGGTCCCACTCGCTTCAAAATACGGTAAGGTCCAATAAACCTAGGGTTCAACTTGCCCTTACGACCAAACCTCAGTTACTTCTTCCATGGCGAGAACTTAAGGAATACAAAGTCCCCCATCGAATACTCAATCTCACATCGCTTCAGGTCCGCATAGGATTTATATCTGTCAGAAGCCACTTTCAGTCGATCCCGAATCAGTCTAACCTTATCCTCTGTCTCAGAAACCAACTCAGGACCCAAAACACGTCGCTCGCCCAACTCAGTCCAACATAAAGTAGTGCGACACTTACGACCATACAGTGCCTCGTAAGGTGCCATCTGGATGCTGGACTGGTAACTATTATTATAGGCAAGCTCCGCTAACGATAGATAATCCTCCCAACTGCCTCGAAAATCAATAACACAGCTCCTCAACATATCCTCCAGTATCTGAATCACCCTCTCAGACTGACCATCAGTCTGAGGATGGAACGTAGTACTGAAGTCCAACCTTGAACCCAGAGCCTCATGCAACTTTCTCCAAAACCGAGACGTGAAACGAGGATCCCTATCAGAGATGATCGGAACCGGTACCCCATGTAGTCTTACTATCTCAGCAATATAAAGCTTCGTCAGCTTCTGCAGAGAATAATTAGTACGAACCGGTATAAAGTGAGCGGACTTGGTTAATCGATCCACGATGACCCATACTCAATCCTTCTTTGTGGGTGTTAGAGGCAACCCACTAACGAAATCCATAGTTACACGCTCCCACTTCCATAGAGGAATCTTAACCGACTGTAACAAACTCGAAGGTAACTGATGCTCAGCCTTAACCTGCTGGCACGTCAGACATCTCGCCACAAAATCAGTAACATCCCGTTTCAACCCCAGCCACCAATATAACTCACAAAGGTCTCGATACATCTTATTTCCGCCAAGATGCATAGCATAAGCGCTACTGTGCACCTCTCTCAGTCTAGATTGCCTCAAATTAGTATTATCCGGCACACAGATTCTCCCACGGAAGTAGATACCCCATCACTATTCAATCCAAAATCCGTAGTGCTACCACTCTTAACCTGTCGGAACCGAAGACATAAAGACTCGTCTTCCAACTGCTTACCCTTAATCTTCACAATCCATGTCGGTTTAACCTGAAGCTCGGCTAACAGACTACCATCATTAGATAAACTAAGGCGAGCAGACATCACCCTCAGATCAGTCATAACCCTACAACTCAAAGCATCGACCACTACATTGGTTTTGCCAGAATGGTACTCAATGGTGCAGTTGTAGTCCTTAAGCAGCTCGATCCATCTATGCTGCCTAAGATTTAGCTCCTTCTGAGTAAGGAGATACTTGAGGCTTTTGTGATCAGTGTAGATGATACACTTCTCACCGTATAGATAATGCCTCCAGATTTTTAGTGCAAATACCACGGCGGCCAGCTCCAAATCATGCGTCTAATAGTTTGCCTCATGTATCTTAAGCTGACGAGACGCATATGCTACCACCTTACAATCCTACATCAACACACATCCCAAAACGACATGTGATGCATCACTATAAACTGTGAACTCCTTTCTAGGTTCAGGCTGTATCAGAACAGGAGCCTGAGTCAGGATAGTCTTGAGCTTCTTGAAGCTCTCTTGCTGCGCATCAGTCCAGACAAATGGTACACCCTTACATGGCAGCTTAGTTAGGGGTGCTGCAATTAATGAGAAGCCTTCCACAAACTGCCGGTAATATCCTGCCAAACCTAGAAAACTGGGGATCTCAGACACATTCTTAGGCTACTTCCAATCTAATACAGCCTCAATCTTTCGAGGATCAACTCGAATCCCCTCAGCAGAAACCACATGACCCAAAAAAGTCACCTCACGTAGCCAGAACTCGCACTTGCTAAACTTAGCATAGAGCTACTTCTCTCTCAAAGTCTGCAGAACAACCCTAAGGTGCTCATCATGCTCATCCTCAATCCTCGAGTAAACCAGTATATCATCTATGAACACCACTACAAATCAATCCAGATAAGGCTGAAATACTCGGTTCATCAAATCCATGAAAGTTGCCGGTGCATTAGACAGTCCAAATGGCATTACTAGGAACTCGTAGTGACCATAACGAGTCCTAAATGCCGTCTTATGTACGTCAGCCTCCATGACCCTCAACTGATGATACCCAGATCAGAGGTCAATCTTAGAGAATACTGAAGCTCCTCGAAACTGGTCAAACAGATCATCTATCCTTGGTAGGGGGTACTTATTCTTAATGGTCAACTTGTTCAGTTGCAGGTAGTCGATACACATCCACATGGATCCATCCTTCTTCTTCACAAACAGTACCGGTGCTCCCCACGGAGACACGCTAGGGCGAACGAACCCACGATCCAATAACTTCTGAATCTGAGCCTTTAGCTCCACCAGCTCCTTCGATGCCATTTGATAGGGAGCGATGGACACCGAAGCAGTACCACGTAGGAGCTCAATACCAAACTCCACTTCACGATTCGGAGGTAAACCAGGTAGCTCCTCAAGAAAGACGTTCGAAAAATCTTTTACCGTTCTGATGTCCTTAATAGAGGAATTCCCAGAATCTGAAACACTTACGTAAGCCAAGAACGCCTCACATCCCTTACGTACCAATTTTTTTGCCACCAGTGTAGAAATCACATTAGTTAAATAATTTCATCGCTCTCCAATCATAACTACCTCATCATCCTCTTCAGTCCTCAATACGACCCTCTTATTCGCGCAGTCCAAGCTAACACGATGCTTGACCAACCAGTCCATCCCTAGAATTAAATCAAACTCCCCAAAGGGAAGCTCCATCAGATCAGCCAGAAAGATTTCCCCTTGAACCTCTAATTGAATGTCTCTAAACAGCTTGTTAACCCTTATAGATTGCCCCAACGGACTCAGTACAGTAACCTCACTTGTAGTGCTCTCAACCAAGATCCTCAAATTTCCAGACATAGTACAGGCTATATAGGAGTGAGTGGATCCTATATCTATTAATGCAGTATATGGTACATCAAAAATAAGAAACGTACCCGTGATGACGTCCGGAGCATCGCCATCCTCTTGGCGAAGAGCAGCATAAACTAGAGCCAATTGCCTCACCTCAGCCTGTACAGCACCTCTGCCCGGTGCCCTCTTCCCATGGCCCATGCCATTACCACCTCTGGCCTGACCACGGCCCCTCGGTGGCTGCTGAACTACCCTCAGTGGTTGTACAATACCAGAACCCAGAGCTTGCCTCTGATCAGCCCTCAGCGGACACTCTCTAATGCGATGTTTCAACGACCCACATCTCAAGCATGCCCCAGTCCTCTTCCAACACTCGCCCTGATGGCGTCTACCACAATCAGTACATGGCTGCAGTCCAGTAGCAACAACAGGGGCCCCAACTCTAACCGGCCTATCAACTCTGGCCTTTTTCCTAGGCTCTGCACTGCACTCGAGGGCTCTGAATCCCTCTTATTCTTACCTTTCTCTCTATCTCGGTTTTGGCGCTCAACCTCCTCGGTGATCTTCGCCTTCTCAACCAGGGCAGAAAAATCCCGCTCCCTTTGTGGAGCTATCAAAACCCGCAAGTTATCTCTGAGGCCATCCTCAAAGCGGACACATCTCTCGTACTCAGACGCCACCATACCTTGCGCATAGCGGCTCAGTCTCAGAATCTCAGCCTCATACTCAGCCACTGACCGATCTCCCTGAGTTAAATTTAGAAACTCCCTCCTACGAGCATCCACGTAACTAGCTCCCACATATTTTCCCTGCAAGGCGGTCTTAAAGAACTCCCAGGTCAGACGTTCGGGCTGAGTGCCCTCCTTAACAGTAAGCCACCACTTATGAACTTTATCCCACAGTAGTGATACTGTACCCTTTAATTTCTGCTCAGGGGTGTAATCTAAATCATCCATAATCCTCTCCGTGGCCTCAATCCAGTACCAGGCCATATTAGGGGCAACTCCAGTGACACCCCTGAAGAGCTCAACTCCATTAGACCGGAGTCAATCCAGAATCGACCCTCACCCTTAGATCCGATGGGGGCCCCGGCGACCCTCTCCAAAAAATCCTTAGCATAGCACGGGACAATGCGTCGTCCCCGACCATGCGATCTTGAGACCAGGCCTCGAGAGCGAGCGACACACCGGCGCCTCACTCGTATCCAAATTCGGTATGCTACCCAGTGAAGAGGACTCAGCTTGAGCTCCTCCGCGGCCTCTACCTTGGCCTCTAGTGTAACACCCCTTACCCGTGTTCGATGCCAGAATAGGGTACGAGGCATTACTGGACAATAACACAAACATTCATACAAAACCGGGCTATAAAATTTATTTTAATTTAAAAATTTTAATATTCAATCATAAAGCCCCTAAAATGGGCCTACGAGTCCCGAAATATACTTTGGGAACGGTCCGGGACCAAATCGAGAACTTTAGAAAAATTTAGAAAATTTACATAAAAACTGGGCACACGCCCGTGTGGCACAGGGACACTCCCGTGTGGGCAGGCCGTGTGGTCGTACACGCCCATGTCCCCAGCCCATGTGGATTTATTTTTCATTTCAAACCTACAGGGGTTTTCACACGGTCGAGCGTACGCCCGTGCCCTAGGCCGTGTCCTTCACACGGCTGAGACACATGCCCGTGTCTCTGTCCGTGTGCAAAAACCTGGGTATTCTGTTTATGATGTCAACACACATTTTAGGTCACAGGGCCAAGGCACATGGCCGTGTGTTAACCCATGTGACAAACTTAATTTTTCACAATTTAGGTGCAGGGGACACACGGCTAGGCTACACGCCCATGAGGCAGACCGTGTGTCATACACGGCCTAGACACACGCCCGTGTGTCTACCCGTGTGGACAATTATAAGGCTATTTACCAAGCCTTTTGCCACCCTGAAAAGCATCCACACTCATACCATTTCCAACCAAACTTAACATGCTATTATTAGACTTCTATTTGTCCATATTAAGAGCATTCATGCACCATTTAATAACCATACTCATCATGTATAACCACACTTATACTTAGCCATCACACATACACCTACACAACCATTCACATGTCACACTTCCCACACTTGAATTTCATGCTATCATTCATTCCCACTTAGGCAAGCAAATTCATTCATGAAAGGCCTCATCATAGAATTATAACACAACCAATATCATCCACATCACATGGCCTTATACAAAATGATATATCAAATGACATAGACCACATTCTTGGCCAAACAATTATGACACTTACAACATAACCAAATTCCTATACATGCCATAATTCAATATAAATCTCAATATACCAAAATGTGTGTATAGTGTGGATAATTCTCTGACAATCTCCGTATCCCGAGCTGGCTTGGTGACACTATAAAACAAGGGAAAAGATAAGGGAGTAAGCTTTAAGCTTAGTAAGTCTATATGTAAACAATGAACATCATACCACAAACTTATCAATCAAAAACATTACATACTACTCAAGAACAATTCAGATCCTTGTAGTTGCACTTACTCATTTCAAACCTTACCACATTCCAAATACATATCATAAACATTGTACTTATAACCCTGCACTTGTCACCACATTGTCACACGTAATTTCTCTTAGTCAAGTTTTCCCGATGAACACTTTGGAATAATATCGGATACACGGTGGTATCGCACACAACCCACCAATAATCACATATACACAGTGGTATCGGACACAGCCCACCAATAATCACATATACACGGTGGTATCGGACACAGCCCACCAATAATCACATATACACGGTGGTATCGCACACAGCCCACCAATAATAATAAATACGGTGGTATCGCACACAGCCCACCAATAATAATAAATATGGTGGTATCGCACACAGCCCACCAATAATCACATATACAGTGTTCATCCGTATTCTTTTTCTATTTCGAAGGTTCATCCGGGAATTTCCTTACTTTTCATCATTTTAATAAATATCAATAATATTTACTCACATTTCACATAATAGATTAATATGTAAAAACATAGATAAAAAGGATGTATCATTTACATATAAACTTACCTCGATACAAAATGTGTTAATTTGCAATTTAGTCCGAAACCTTGCCTTTTCCTAGGTCAAGGTTGATTCCACGTTCTTCTTGATCTATAATGACACATTTAGCTTACTTAATATACACATTATTCAAATCAGTCCAAAATCTTCCTATGGCAAAATTTACAATTTAGCCCCTAACTTTCTCAAAAAAAATTTACACTTTAGTCCCTAGGCTCGTAAAATAAAATGTGTTCATTTTTCACACACCAAGCCTAGCCGATTCATATTCTCTCTTATAGCAGCCCACAATTTTATCTATTTTACATTTTATACACATATTATTTCATCTTTTGCAAATAACTCCTTTTTATCAATTTCACCAAAAATCATCTAGCAAAAGTTGTTTATCACACTTCAAACTTTCATATTCTACCACTAGACATCAAAATACATGTATGTCATCCATGGGTAAAATTTTAAACACAAACTCTAGCTAAAAATAGTGGTAGAAATAGCTAGATCGAGCTACGAGGATTTCAAAAATACGAAGAGCATCAAAAACGGGGCTAGGAGGTACTTACAATCAACCTTGAAAGTGAAAAAAAACCCTAGCTATGGCTCCTTGCAAATTTCAGCTATGGAGGATGAAGATGAACAAAATTTTAGCCTTACTTTCCCTTTTATTTCTTTTATTAGCCAAATGACCAAATTGCCCTTCATTAATCCTTTAGATATTTTATCCCTCTATGGGCATTTTGTGTCCAAACTATAATATAATGGTCTAATTACCAACTAAGGACTCTTAATTTAAAAACCCATCTCAATCAAGTATCTTTATGGATTATAATACACACTTTTCACTCATTGCAATTTAGTCCAACTTATCAAATTAGACATCCAAAAAATAAAATTTCTCAACCAAAATTTCACACAAACATTCAATCACTCAATAAACACTACAACTCAATTGGAATAAATATTTTGACCTCAGATTCATGGTTTCAAAACCACTGTTCTGTTTAGGCCCTAATTCGGGCTGCTACATCTAGTACCCCGTCCGCGGATACTTCGTGCGCTCATTGTCTAATCATGTTTATCTGTATTAATAGTTTTATGAATCAATTATAGTTCCAGTGTTTATTAAAAACTATTTTATGCAAAACAGTATCAATCATTCAGAGTTCGTTTTCGTAAATCGCAGTCTCACTACATTTTTCAATTTCTCTACAATTTTCAGTATACACTAACTAGAGTGTTTTCAGTACAATTTACTACCTATAGTAGTTTCAGAATATACTATCCATAACAGTTTCAGTTTAAAATAAATCATAGTTCAGAATACTTACAGGATCGGCGCCAGAGACTCGGTGTACCACTTACTCAGTAAAAACATTTCAAATCATTTGGAAATCAATAAATTTTTTGAAAGCCTATTTTTTTTTATAAAACCCATAATCCACAGCCGAGTTTTGTAACCTGACTCTGATACCACTAAATGTAACACCCCAAAACCGACCTAGATGTTATGGCCGTATCTGGCAATGTCACACGATAGTGTTTTTGAAACCTCGTTGTTACGATGAAAACATTCCATGTTATTATCTTTAGTAAACCTTTGTTAGAACTTAGGAAGTCGTCTTTATTCATTTAAAACATTTGTTTTGAAATATCCCTCGTTACGGAAGCTTTAATAAAACAGTCTAGGTGATCATGCGTTTAGCAATTACTTTAAATTTTTGAAAACCGAATTTCTTACGACCAGCATGTAACGCCCCAAAAATGTAGGGTTTGTAATTTTGCATGATTTGGCTTAAATTCAATGTGTACTTCAATGGCTAAGAATTTGAGTGTATTTTGGGGTTTTTAGGAAGCTTGGGTTCGAGTCTGGGCCTTGGAAAATTTTTAATTTTTGCTCTTAAGTGAAATTAGCTGTTAGTAGTTAGGACTTATGTTTAAGTGTGTGTGATTTCATGTCACAAAAAGAGCATGTGGCTTGATGGTTGTGGCATCACTAGGGTGGCAAGGGAATTGGGGTTCGAATCCAATAGCATGCAAGTAGGGGGTTTTTATTTTATGACTCGGTGGCATAAGAGGTAGAGTTTGAATCAAACTCTGCAGAGGAGGTTGAAGACTTGGTCATCAAATTTGAATGGGTTTGAATGGGAGGCTGGGAGCAAATCAAGGAGGATTTGGTAGAGAGCTTGAACGAGTTGCGATGTGAGGGGAGTCTTGTCCGAATGGGAGAACTTGAGTAGGGGGATTTTGGCTAAGGGAGTTTCGTTTGTGCAATTTCGGCATTTGAGGTGAATGTAGAAGCCGAATTTCCTCTTTGGTAATTTGGGTTTTTCTTTTGTTACGTTTCGGGTTTTGCTCTTTGTGGCGTCTCACGCATCTTTTTTGACCATTTGGGTCCTTCTCTCTTCAACTTTCTTTTTCTCTTTTCCTTGTTTCAAAAGCTACCGAATCACTCATAGCCGAATACCTGTCGCTTTTTCCTTTCTTTTAGCCGAGCTCCATTTCTTCTTTTCCCTCTTTGTTTCTTTTCTTTTTAAGATAGCCGAATACTTTTCTCTAAAAGCATTTGTTCTTCTTGTGTTGACCGAACCTGTTAAGTCTTAAACATCTTCTCTTCTTCGTCCCTAACCGCTTCTTGATCACTTCAATTTATGGGTAAGGGGTTACTCTAGCCAAATCTTGGTTGGCTTCTTTCTCTATGCTTGGTTTTGTATATCTTGGGCCGAAAGGCTGTTTCTTCTTGTTTCCGTGGAGATAAGCTTTTCTAACATCTTCTTTTTTATTCGTTCGAATGTTCCTAGGGATTCGTTTTCCTTAACCAAGGGGTAGGCTGATTACTTTTCCCCTGCAAGGGACCTTTTGATTCACGGTAAGTGCTTTAGGCATAAGTTATACATATTCTTATGGGATTGTAGATTCTTATGAATCGGTTAACGGTGGTTGTGAAGGTATAGCACTGAAAAGAATACGTGGTTTTGGGACTAGAGAAGACTGCAGTTGTTGATAGGTAAGTAGCATTAGTTTGATTAAAGAGTTTTCAATATTGGTGATAGATTAAAGAGATTTTGAGTCTAATTGTTGGGGTTGTTGTTATCATAGGTGTTTAATCTTGGAAGCGCTTCAACTACAACCCATAACAGGTGTGTAATCGTACACCCAATGCTGTTTCTGTAAAAACGATGGATGAAGGTGTGTATTCACACCCCTGCGTAATTGTGAATCGGCTAAAGTCGAAAAGCCAAAACTTTGGCATCTGAGGGCTCACGAGCATGTGAACGTTCATAGGGACAAATCGAGCCACAATCATTGGCGATAGACCGTAGAGGCCACCACGAACGTTCCCGTGGGCTTAGGTCGTAGTGGGCCTCGTTGGGCCGAAATGGGCCATGTGGACCCGATGGGCTCATGGGCCCCATAGGGACGAAATCCACGGTAAGTGACTAATAAGGGATTGGGCTGGGAGGTTCGCATAGGCGTGACAGAATGTGGGCTAAACGGGCCACACGAGCGTGTGGGCCCAGCCGGACCAAGTAACGGGCATTGGGCCCAATTACACTGCTTTGGCCATATAAGTTGGCCGAGTTATTAGAGACGATGGTAGGGCTTTGGAAAGGCCGTAAAATTACCGAAATACCCTCGAAAGGTAAAATTACCGAAATAGCCCTAAAAGGAGAAATTACCATTTTACCCCTAACCGACGAAATGACCATTATACCTCTAGTGGTAGGTTAGTTGATGTGTGTATGCTATCTAAATGACTGCTTATGAATATGACATACTGCTTACACGTAATATTTATGACACGACATTCTGCATTGGGGTTGGGTTTTTGATTTGGAGGAAGTACTGTACTAGTGGCGCTGCCACATTTTTACTATTCTAGTGGCTTCGCCACGTATTCTAATTTTAATGGCTTGGCCCAAGTTTACTATTATTAGCAGCTTCGCTGCGTTACTATTAGTAGCTATGCTGCGATATTAGTGTGTTTGTTGGGTTGGTCGACTTAGTCCCCATATGGTGTGTTGGTTGGTACGGGTGGTGTGTTGGCTGGATTGGGTTGGGTTGCATTTTTACTCTGTACTGATATTATATGGGCTTAGGCCCACACTGTTACTGTATATGGCTAAGGCCCAGACTGGATTACTACTGAATAGGGCTCTGGCCTAGTCTGCACTGCATATACTGTTTACTGTTTGTTAGTTAGGGGATTACACACTGAGTTTACCCAAACTCACCCTTTTCTCTTAACTGTACAGGTAATCCCCAGCCTTAGAGGATTTGGAGCTGCGAAGGACTCAGAGGTGGCCACATGTTCACGAGTATTTTGATTTATACCTAGTTTTCTTTTAATTATTTAGTTTGGGGAAATGATTATGTAATAAGGCCATTTGAGGTTTTTAACTTTTATTTGGTTTTAACTTTTCACGTTAATCTGCTAGATTAGGAAGCACGGGTTTTCAAAATAATAACTGTTTCTAAATAAAATCACGTCTTTCAAATCTTAAAGGTTACAGCTAGAAAAGGCTTCCGCGGTTTTATTTCAGATTGATAAAACTTATAACAATTGATGTGACCTATAATTGGACAACATGATTTGATTTTTCAACACTAACACTTTCAACAGCAATTGATTAAATGGGATTTAAAATTTAGTTACGAACTTTTATCGACAAGCCCGGTTTACAAATGACACTTCGATGTGACACGTCAGATCCGATCGTAACATCTAGGCTGGGTTTGGGATGTTACACAGCAGGTATAAATCCATAACGTAAAGTAAATAAATAAAACCCAAATTTAAAACCAAAGTCCTAGAGGGTCCTTAAATTACAACCCAAATAATCAATAATAATCCAAAAATTACTATGGTCACCGCTGAATCCTCCGTCGCACCGATCCGTCTAAGTCTGGGGATTACATGTGCACATTAAACAAAAAGGGTAAGTTTACGTAAACTCAATGTGTAATCCCACAGAAACAAACAAACAATCAGTATTCATAGTGCACAGTTGAACAGTCTTGGGCCTAAGCCCTTTTCAGTATCAGTGACAATTTGGGCCTTAGCCCATCTCAGTATAGTGTCAAAAATGCAGTAGGGCCTTAGCCCATCACACGATGTCGAGGCGATACTTGATTATGCAAGAGCAAAATCCTACCCAACCACCCTCTACACACCATCTTCGTCCAACCCTACACTCCATGTGGGGATATAATCAACCCACCCATCCCTACACTCTAAGTAGTGAAAAGTGCGGCATAATACTGATGAGTTTGCGGTGAGTGCCAAGAATTAGGCTTAAAGCCTTTCAGGACACTTCCTCCGAATAACAACCCCCAACCCAATGCAATGCAACACACAATGGATGACATGCTATTATGCAATTTCAGTACATATATTCAGTTCATATATTAACATGCCTAGTACAAATATCATTCAGTCAATTTCAAACATTTAGGGGTCTAAGTAGCGGTTACCGACCCTACAGTAGGTTCACAGTCGTCTTGGGCGACCCGTGCAACCTTAAAAACATTTTAGTAAAAATGGGCCCACACGTCCATGTGATCTGCCCGTGTGGGCCCACACGACCGTGTGGCCCACTCGGCCCAAATTGGGCTTAGCCGTGTGATCCATTTTTAAAGTAACCCATGCTAGCTCAATACTCATACATGTTTTCACTATTTACTTTTATGTTTATTCAAAGCTATCTACTTGCGTCATTATCACTAAATTATTTATATCTTGAGCTACAGAATTCAAAATTAAGATCCGCTTGATGTTTTTGAAACTAGACTCAAATAAATTTCTACCATAAATTTTTCAGAATTTATAGTTTATCAAATAAGTACAGTAAAATCTTTAAAGTTATCCCTATTCTGCTGTTTGACAGCCTTATCCTTTCCTTACTAAAAAATATTTATCTCTTAGTACGGAATTTAGATGATGTTTCCATTTGTTTCTCTTGAAAATAGACTCATTAAGGATTTAAAAATATAAATTTAAGCCTCTAATTATTTTTTTAAAATTTTTTATGGTTTTCCTAAGTCAGAATAGGGGAACCCAAAATCATTCTGACCTTGTCTCACAAAATTTATTATAGCTCATGATTTACAATTCCATTGCTTGCAATGTTTCTTCCATGGAAAACTAGATTTAATAAAATTTAAATTTATATTTTATTCAACCTCTAAATCAATTCCCACTATTTTTGATGATTTTTCAAAGTTATATTACTGCTGCTGTCCAAAACTATTTTAGTGCAAAATGTTGATTTCCAAGTGTATAACACCCTTATTTCCTTTCTCTACAATTTTTCGCATCATTTTCTCTTATTTCTCTTATTTGTTGACAGCAAACAATTTTGGCTTTTCACCAATTCCCGTTTTCTGCATTTCGGGTACACACTTGGTATCGTTTCTAATGCGTAAGCACTCCTAAGCCTCCAGAACCCAAAAATCGACCAACATATCTCCAGATTAATCACTTAATTTGTTTTTAATCAACCAATTTTAGAAGGAACTCGACTAAAAACCTAGCAAAACCCTTACCTCGCTTGAGTAACCACGACTTTGCACAATCACAACGTCGATTCAAAACCACCAGCCCCTTGATTAACTCTTAAACACCAAAACGGAATCCCCCTTTTAGAGGTTAACCAAGAACGATTAACAATACACAAAACCGTTACTTACTGAACACGCGTAACCAACGATGAACAACCGAATCAATTGGAAAAAAAAGAAAAAGAAAGAAACAGAAGGGAAAAAATAATGGAAATTTTGGCAGCAACTAGGGGAAAGAATCGACAGAGGAGGGAAAAAAAAGGAGAAGAAAACTTCGGAAAAAAGTTTGGCGAATTGGAGAGAAAACCGAAACTCTACTTTTATTTTTGCAACAAAAAGATAATCAGATTATTTTCTAATAACCTCTCCCCAATTAGCTCCTAAAATCACTCCCTATTAACCCACTAAAACACAACTACTCAGAATTTTGGCCCAACACAACTCTTAGCCGAAATTGGAGCAAAAATACTGTCTCCACGCCATCACAGAGAATTGAACACAGGACCTCCAACACTCCAACACTCCACTTAACCACCAGACCAGTAGGCCCATTCTGATATAAACTTATCAACAATTAAATTTAAGCCCTTTGCACAAGGTTAAGGCTTTATTTATAAAAAATACCAAAATTTGCCCAAGTAAGGCTTGAACTTGGGACCTCACACACACACCCAGAACACATACACGAAATCAAAAATTAAAATTTTAGGGCGTTACAATATAGGTCAAATTATAATATAGTATGTGTTACAACGGAACACAATGAAGTATTCCGAGGATCGTACCAAAGAGAGCATGGATTAAATCTATTTAAAATCTCTTCAAAATATTAAGACTAAATAGTAGTAATTAAATCCTATATTACGATAAATCATAAAAGAGATGAATATTAGGAATGAAATAACTAAAGTAAATAAACAATAAAATAAACAAACAACTAAATAGATTACACCAATCGGGAAGATTAATTCGTTTCAGGTGTTGTAATTAACTTTGGATTAGGGTTTTAGGGTGGACTAGCTATTAACTAAACAATTATTACCTCCTGACATCTAATTGATTAATTGATTCATTGGTATTCGCTTATCTCCCAACCTCACTTTCTCAATCAAGATAGATTAAAATTTACTTGGAAAACTTATCTCCTGACCTGATTTAACCTTCATTATTTCCTAGAGTTGTCAAGCCTAGAATTTAAAAATGCGTAATCTATACCAACTAATCTTATCGGGAAACCCTAAATCCTCCGTTAATCACGTCCTTATCCACTCATTAATCTCCCTTAAGGGATTTAGTCACTCAGTTTATTCAAAATCTCAATCTCAATTGAAATAAATATGTATATAAACACAATTAAACCTAAAGAGAAAAGAGTTGTAGAAATAATCTTGTAGATGTCGATTAAAGCACGAACTAGATAATCTCTCAATTGGAATAATGGGAATCGTCTCTTGCGAAGGAAAAGAAACTGAAATACTTTGATTGAATAAAAGGAATCTTGGATCAAAACCGAATCCAAGAGAGAAGAACAAAGAGTTTATGAAAAACAGAGGAAAAATTAATCTAAATCCGACTCTTAAACTACGAGGGTTTTTAGATGCGTCGAAGGCGACTTAGTTACATCAAACCTTTAAGTTTTTATTTATAGGAGTGTTGGCAACCTGTATTAGGTCTTCAACATGTCCTAGGTCTTCATATCAAGTTTATTTTGTCAAGGAAAATAACCGTGAAGTACTTGGGCACCACGTCGGGCCTATGTTGTGCCATACACAAGCTATGGCGCAACACGACATTTATTTTAAGGGCTAAGAAGTATTTGCCTTGCTTTCACAGCTTGGGAATCTTGTGCATCACTTGTCCCTTGATCTTACGTCCCTTAGGCCTATACTTCATCATCCTACACACTTAATTATACAAATTAGAACTACCTAAGGCCCGTGTTGGCCTAATAGGTCACAAACACTCACAAATGTGTTTAAAACACTTATTTTATTATTTTTTACTACTTAACTGCTAAATACCGAAAATGCAATAATAAATGATAGAAGTTCTAGAAAACAAGCTCTTTAAGTGCGAAAATATACCAGAATTTCTACTACATTTGACGTCAGGTCAATTACATACCATTACGAAATCTACTCAATAAGTGTTAGTCCAACGACCTTGTCATAAGTGTGTTACCTTCATAGGATATTCTTAATCTCTTTAGGATAAATCAATTCTCCCAATATGATCCTATTTTATCTTATGGGAACTATCACATCTTCCTTCATGAAAAGTCAATTACTATCATATAGTAATCAAGCCATTTATCACAAAGACAAATGACTCGTAGCCATGTTTACCTTTCATCTATCATGTAATGCTGATGAGAAGATATCATTTATCCTTTAGTTGGGCTATGAATTCCATTATTGTGGAATGATGCTACATACTGCAGAAGCCATATATCCAATGCACCATCTTTCGGTTCCTTATCTAATTAAACTCAAGCTTTTACTTACATCAAAGTATACGAGTCGCACATGTATAGTTCATCATCCACTCAAGATTAAGGTATACCACACTATGAATGTCACAAGTGAATAAATCTATAAACGGATCTAGGATCTATTTTACTTGGGTCTTGTTTGATGTACGGTCAGTCTATTCAGTCACATCTGTGTCACTATCTTTTGGGAGTGATCCACTCTAATTCTCAAGAGAAAGCATATCCTTAATTGGATTTGATAGACAACATATTAGTCTATCAATCAATTTGGTCGTTTCTGATTAGACTAAGGACATGTTTAGATTATCTACTAATACAAGTTGTCTTTTTGTATTATGATCTGACCACGTAACACCTCTTAGTATTAGTTATATGTTAGATAATCAGTGAGCCAATATTTGCTTCCATTTTACTTAGTGTGCAAAAATCGTTGAGGACAATATACAAAGAAGATTAATGCAATCAATGGATATTTTATCAAACCAGTTTGTTTGAAAAATAAAAGTATACAAAATGAATATACTATACTTATGGCACTAGATCCAACATTCCAGGCATCATACATGTTTACACAACATCCACAGATGTTAGATCCTAAGACTACTAGATACAAAGTGGGGTTTATGAATACACCACAGGCCCATTCATAAGCCAGTACGAAGCTGGGTTTAGTGGATGGAATACTGGTACACTAGCAGGTCCAACAATGGACCTGTTCGAAGCTCGGTCTAGTGGCTTGAATAGCAGTCCAGTAGCCCGACCGATTGTTTACAACTATGGTACTACAGATCCTAAGGTAGTAGAGGGTGACGATGACGATGATCAACCTAAATAACATCAACGACAACAAAGAATCTGACATCCTCTTTTAGTTAATTATTATATTCTGGATTAATGTGATTAATATTGTTAATATTGTTATATATTAAGGTGATTAATAGGTTGAATTGCCATCGTTAGAATATATTAAGGAGATTAATGAGTTGAATTGCCATCATTGGAATATATTAAGTAGCAACCCCAATCATTCATCCATTAAAAAAAATTAAATAACTATGAAGGTTGTAACAATATATTTTATTATCCACATCTTAAATCATCCAAGTTCTGCCTCCAGCGTGCCTTGGAATATTTGGATAACTATTCTGATTATGACCTTCATTTATACGGAACCCATAATGTTTACATTGTTGTTCCTCTCTAATATCCATTTTAATATGGATACAAGATGATTCCGGACACCCCTTTAAATTTCTATGAAGCAACGAATTTGGTAACAACCCTATGTTATTTGGAATAGTAAGTCAGTAAGAAAATTTTTGTAGCCCATTTAATTCATGTTGGTATACTTTAAGGATTGTCTCTAACTTGTAAATCTTGTCTAAATAGTTCAATAGATCAATATGGCAACAATGAGCTACTGCAACTACATGTGCACACGGGAATGAGAGAGCTTGAAACCTTTCATAGTCACACCATCTCTGATGTAGATGTATGAGGTATGTTCTCGTAACGGCTCCCTCGTGTGGACTTACCATTTTAGCAACTGTGAAAGTTTGATCCATTCCAATTAATCTCTCCAACAACATCAATTTTGACTTATTATGATTTCCTTTATATACAATCGGTCGATGTTTTACATCATTTGTGGCCATCGTAGATCATTACCTCAAATTGTTTCCTTATTTCGACAAAAAGACTACCCATCTTGTAGTAAGTATTTTTCAACACACTATAATAGGAAGATTATGTGTCTTCTTCAAAATAAAGTTTGTAGCTTTGGCAAGTTTTGTGGTCATGTGGCCATAGCGTCGTCCTTGTAACACCCCTCACCTGATTTAATAACAAGTTCGATCAAGAGATGTTCCATTTAAGCACATAATCATGTATTGAAATCACATTCACACACTTGCTTTATAACATTTCTATTATACACTTATAGTTTATATTTCCACTACCAAACCTAAGTACATGCCCATCTCTAAGTCCAAAATTTATATATATACCAAAAAGAACTTGGGCTTGTAGCTTGGATTAGTGACGTGATCCAAGTTAAAGTAACAATCCTTGTAACGAAGTAAACCATGTACCTTCAATCTACTTTCATTCACCTACACATTTAAACAAACGCGTTATGTCACATCCCGAAAATAGCGGACCCAAAAAGGTGAGTAAAGTATGTATGTAAATTGTTTGATGCACTGTGGTAGCATAATCCGCCACCCTATTGGCTTGATGGCGAGTTAGAGTATTAGCGTATATTAGAGTTAAAGTAACTACTCGTTGGCGGTATCTAAGGATTTAATTAAAGGGTATCTTCAAGTGAAGAAAGAGAACGCCCCAGAGTTTTGGCTGAGCACTAAGAGCCTATCAAGTGTATAAGAAAGTTTTAGGAGACTCAATTGTCTTTAAGACCACGCCATACACGAATCACCACCAAGGTATAGTAAGCTCGATTTACACGAGCACTGTTCTAGTTGGTTCTTGTAATGGGATTAGTTAGCAGTAAATTGGATTGATAAGACCTTCTCCATAACTGGTCAAACAGAAATGAAGATCTTTGTCTGATCCTCTTTGCCTTCCCCCAGATTTTTTTGGGAAAATAAGGAGATTTGGGTTAGGTAAGCATCATCACTTGTCAAAGTCTAAAGTAAGGGGACAGGAAGTTTATATCTAGTAAGGGAGAAGACATTCTAGATGACTTTACTTCCCACTTTACATTCTTGTTCTTCTTTCTAACCTAAATGTTCTTTTCTTCTTCGGTAAGATAGAGCTAATACCTCTTTTAATCAATGGATGATTCAAACTTCTACTAAGTCATATAGTCATGTATGTTATGATTGTTGATGAGTAAGGATGTTAAAATGTATACGAACAATGGAGTGTGAGTGAGAGGCCCTACATAGGGGTCGTACGTAGTTGAAACGTTAGTAAACTATCTATAAATGTGGATTCTAATGGAAATTCCATGATCTTGTAAGTAGTTGCTACTGTTGGATTGAGAAGAATAATCAAAACAGAAACTCCAAGTCTAGGTAAATCTAGGTCTCTGGTGATTCTCTAGACTCGACTTCAACACGATAGATTATGATGATTCCTTGTACGGTCAATGTCCATATAAATGCGCATATCTTTTTGAGAAGATGTTATATGTATGTATGGTTGTGCATGTTCTCTATGAAACATTTGTATGTATATACTGAAGTGTACGTTGCGTTGCATGAATATGACAATGTGTGGTAAGCATGCATGGGAAATTATGTGTTAGGAAGTATGATGTTGTTAAGACTATGAGTGAAATCTGTGTAAATGCGTTCATTATGTATTTGAGTGATACATGATAAAGTATGGTTGGCGATAAAGGGGTTCGTGTGAAGTGTCAGTAAAGTATATGATACGATAACAAACCCTGCGGTGGTGTCTGATGACGTCTGTCGGGATAGTAAACACGAGGTCCGTCGGGATAGTAAAAATGAGAAAAGGCCAGTGTGGCAGATATGTGAAAAGATCATGGCAATGGCACATTCTGGAATGGCGGATAAGCCGCATTTGTATACTAGCTTCTTCTATGAGAACGGCTTCATCAGTTATAATTAATAAACAATTTATTCAAGTCTCTTGACTTAGAAAAGATTATAAATAAATAAGAAGAACATCCAATATGGTTTTTGCCAGTTTTGAGAATTTGCTAAGTATTTAAGTATTGTGGTGTATAGGGTGTCAAAAGTTAATTGGTATCAAAAGTTTTGGTTTAGTCGATCCTATGGAAGTTGAGCTAGAACCAGCCCTATATGCATAATACATCGAACTTGGCTTAGTCCCTCGGGTAAGTTAAAGACTTATGTTAGACGAATACTCTGGTACACTGTTAGTATAGTGGTAAGTGAGACAATTGGAAAGAAAGATGATAGTTTCATTCCTAAAAGTAGGGAAATAATACAATCTGAACAAAGAAATTAAATACAAGAAAAGAAAAAAGGCCTTCAATTTCCCTCCTCTGCAGGCTTATCAGTTGGGTCAGTAGGGGCTTTTTCTGTCTTGGGGCATTCTTTGGGGACTTATTCAAGATCAATTAAATCTTCCAAATTCTCCTCCTCTATTTCTAGCTCACTAGGAATGAAGAAGTTGGTCGATTGCTTCCATTCCCTCTGGAACTTGTCCCAATATTCACCCTCAGGATTGTAAAACATTGAAGTTCAAGGATTCAATGGTAACCTTCCGTAGGCAGTTAAAGTTCACTTGACTCAGGTTGAGATGACCTGTAGCAACTTGGGTGGGAAGGACCAAATAGGATCGTAGTATGGGCAAATACTCCGCCAGATTCTTTTTGGTGTCCTCTTGGTAGTTTTTCAGAGTTTCTTCATTGGATTAGCGTAGATGCTCCAACTCTGATAAATGTTGTTGGTCTTGATAATTGAATTTTTCTTCCTAAGTGGACTCTCTGGCCTTTAGTCGACTATTTTCCTCCTCCATCTGCTTGAGTCAGATTTCTAAATCTTCATATTTGGATTTCCAAGATGAGACGAATGAGTTGACTTCCTTGATCTAGCTCACAACTTCCTGATGAGTCTGGCGTAGTTGAGTTAAAGACTGTTTGCCAAAATGCATAGTTTCCTCGAGGCCTGCCAATCTGATGTTGTTTTGATTGCAAGCCTCTTGAAGAGCCCAACTCATAAGCCCGTAATCATGCGCCAAAACTTGACAATACCCCGCTAACACCAAGAGTAGGGAAATATGTGGATTTGATGAGAGAGAAGAAAGAAAAGCATTTTTTACCTATTGAGGCTAGTAACTATTTTGCTATTGATGGATAGCCTCTAGAGAGAAGGGATATTTCCCCGGCCTTATAAGATCCTTCCATGGGAAGAGTTTACCGGTTTCGCTAGGAGTAGTAGTAATGGGTAAAGAATCAAGAAAGGCCTCTGGCTGGCCTTGTCGTACTATCTCCGACATGAATGTAGCCACAAAAAGATCTGAGACATGGACAGAAGAGTCTGCAGAATTGGCAAACTCTACTGGTGCAACTGGAACAAAAGAAAGGGCAAGAACAAGAGGCAGGGCAAGAGCAGGAGGAGTTATGGCTCTTATAAGAGCACGCCCTCTCCTAAGCCTATAACAAGCTAACTGTGGGTGATCACTACCCTCGATATCTTGGGTACTTCCCTCCACCCTTGGCCTTTTTTGAGACCTATCAATCATTCTTCTTGATGGGGCGACAATAACTCCTTCATTTTCACTTACTCAGTCTAATAATGATAAGGCGTCCATATTGGTTGTTGGAGTTTGCAGAGGAGTACTAGATGTATAAGCAGAAGAAGACCTTGCAATAGTAACAAAAGAGTTAGCAAGGTCAGGAGAAGGAGCGAAAGACATATCGTAACCAATTATATTCCTAGCGTGGGCGTAGTCCACATGTCTCATAAAAGTAGAAGGGAGGCTCCCTCATCCTCCCCACTAAAATCTGAGAAAAATCATCATTGGTGTTGTAGGGCCAGGCCATCCAAGTAAAAGGGACATTAGAGAATTCGCCCAAAGTAAAAGGTCACTCACCCGACGACCATTTGGACTCAACCCTTGTAGGCAGTATTGGAAAACATTCCAGATAGTAACAATATCCCCCAATTCCAGGATACACCCCTTTCTTAATCGTTTAAATTGTTTCTAAGCAACCTACAAATCAACATGTTGGTCTTGTAGGCAGATGTCCTCTTAGGTATTGACCATAAAGTGGGAAAGCCAAAACCAGTTTCGAGTTTGCACGTGACTCTGACGAACTTGTATTTTCTAAGATGGATGTAACATCCCGTTTTTGGTCAAATAAAAAAAGTGGTTTTGGGACCACAAATTCGAGGTCAAAATATTTATTTTATTATTATTTTAAGGTCTACAGCATGAATATATGATTGTGTGAAAATTTCGTTAAGAAATTTTATCATTTGGTTGGTTAATTTGACAAAAAGGACTAAATCGCGTAAAGTGTTAAATGCATGTTCTATTAGTTAAATGTGTCTATTAGCTATGGAACATATAAGTGAAAGTCCTTATGTTGTTATTAAACCATTATTATAGGTAATGGACATTTATGGACATCTTTTAAGTGAATTTTAATGAATTTATAAAGGTTAATAATGTAAATTAGTAATTAAATGATGAATTAATTAAAGAAAAATAAGGTATCATCTTGTTTCTTCTTCATCTAGCCAAAATTGGGGAAAAAACACCATTAAAAGAGCTTCTAAGGTTCGGCCATCAACCTTGGTGCATGTAAGTCCAATTTTGTCCCGTTTTTAATAATTTCTATGTTTTTGAGATCGTTGTAGCTTAGTCTAACTAGCCCAGGGACTATTTTGCAAAATTGTTAAAGACTTTGAATGATGCCATTGATGAATACATGTGCATTTTGAAGTTTCTTGATAGATTATGAATGCTTGTTAATAGATATACAAGTTTTGTTAAGTGATTTTTAGTGAAAATGCAAAATAGGGATTAAATTGAAAAATGTGTAAAGTTAGTGGTTAAAATATGAAATAAA
This sequence comes from Gossypium sturtianum, assembly GCA_025698515.1. NCBI lineage: Eukaryota > Viridiplantae > Streptophyta > Magnoliopsida > Malvales > Malvaceae > Gossypium > Gossypium sturtianum. The sequence continues at coordinate 117,136,732 of CM046948.1, read as the reverse complement.
TAAAAAATATGGGCTGTTAGGGGTATAATGGTAATTTGACTAAGCATGGGTATTTTGATAATTGCATTAATTTGTGATTTTGTGTAATAAGAACTAAATTGTAAAAATGTGAAAGTTTAGGGGCTAATGTGTAAATTAGCTCAAATGTATATTTTGGATTGAATTGAATAAATAGATGATTAAATAAGTCAATTTTGAATATATTTAGATCAAGAAAGGAGAAATACGGACTTAGATCAGGGAAAGAATAAAGTTACGGAATAGTTGACTCGATTCGTCATTTTAGCAACCGAGGTAAGTTCGTATGTGATAAATTCCAATATAAATGTATTTTATATGCTTTGATATTGCATGAATTGCAAATACAAGACTGTGGATATGATCGATAGTGATTCGACGATGATTTGACATTCAAAATCCCGGTTGAACCTTAGGAATAGTTTAGGATGCTAGTGACATGTCATTAGGGGATACAGTGAGTTGGCTTCGGGCCATGATATAGCACTTCAGGTGCGAGATAAATCGATTTGGCTTCGGGCCATGCATATCTGCTGATTTGGCTTCGGGCCATGATATCAGTATTTTGGATAAGTTAGCTTGATTTGGCTTCGGGCCATGGTATAGGTACTTATCGTGTGAGACCCTTGAGTATCCGACGTCTATTCCGAACGGTTCAACGGGTAAATGAAAGATGAGAATGTCTATGAGAATTGTACGAGATGATATAGGTATGTGTATAAACTATTTTAGCATTGAACCGAGAAATGATGATGAAAGTATACAATTTTGTGAATGAATATTTGACATGTTTGTTGCTATCATAAGCTACATGTTATAGTATTCAAATTGTTGAATCATATTTATGTGATTGTATTAAGTTTATTTCATACTAGCTTACTAAGCTTTATAGCTTACTTTGTGTATTTTCCCGTGTTTTATAGTGATATCAAAGCTAGCTCAGATTCGGGGATCGTAGGAGATTGTTTCACACTACCACCTATCACTTGGTACCTTTGAACTTTGGTATATTAAGTATATGGCATGTATAGGTATTTTGAGTCATTTTTATTATGGATTGATAATGATTTTTCTCATTTGAAATGGCTTGTAAATGTATATGTTCTGGTTTGTAAATATAGCCATGAGATTTGGCTTAAATTGGTAGATTTGGTTATATGCCTATATGTGTATATATGGTTGATATTTGAGTTCATGGATGGATATGTGAATGACCTATATTATGAAGTTTGTGGAATTGGAACAAGCATTGTGAAATGGTACAAAATGATGTATGATTGGTAAAGGTTTAACTAGTTGATTGGTGTATATGCTTTGGTATGTTTTGATTGAGAAAAACATAAGTTATAAGCATGTTAGTTATTAGTATTTGAAATGGTATGAAATTGTCTTGAATGTGGCTAGAATATATGTTCAATTGTACTATGAATTGGTGCCATTTGGGTTGTTTAAGTACATGAGATTGTGGGCGGAAAATTGGCTTTATAAATAGCCTATTTTTGTCCACATGGGCATGTGTCTCAGCTGTGTGTGACACACGGTCATGTTACACGGCTGTGTGTCCCCTGGTGTTGAAATTGAAATAAAGTCAATATGCTCCACACGGTCTCACACACAGGCGTGTGATCGGCCGTGTGGTACAAGTCAGTATACCCCTTAATTTGCACACGGCCTAGCACACGAGCGTGTGACTTGGCTGTGTTGCATAAGTCAGTATACCCTATAGGTTTGGCACAGCCTGGCACACGAGCGTGTGTGGCCACTTCAAAGGGCACACGGGCTAGACACACGGGCGTGTGGTTGGCCGTGTAACCCAAGTCGGTAAGCTCACTTGTTTGGACACAGGGTAGGACACAGGTTGGGACACGGCCATGTGTTCCCATTTCGAATGTCCACACGGCCTGTGACACAAGCGTGCCTGGTGGTCGTGTGAGACACATAGTCTGGCCACACGGGCGTGTGTCCCCTGTTTTGAGAAAAAAATTTCAAAGTTTCGAAAAAGTTACTTGAGTTATTGGTTTAGTCCCAAACCACTCCCAAAGTATGTTTAGGGTCTCGTAGGCTCATAATAGGGACCATGTGATTGATGATTGTTTGTATTGATTAATTGTATGAGAAATGTATTTTTAAAAGTGTTTTTAGACCGGTAATGCTTCGTAACCCTATTCTGGTTGTGAATACAGGTGAGGGGTGTTACATTTATTGGTATCAAAGCTACGGTTTACTCAATTCTAGGACTAACGTAGCGTGTGTGAGAGTCTAGTTATACATGCCATATATAAATTGTAATAGTGTGATGACTCCTGACATTTTTAAATGTGTTTTCATATAGTAAATGGATCCCAATCGAGCTATAGCTGATGAGGTTGAAAGTAATGCGCCCGCTCCCACTCAAGGGACAGCACCGTTTGATTCTAGACCAGTAACGGGCAGCAAGGGAGGAGAGGCTAAAGAAGCCTTCTTCCAAATGATGAATGAGTGGTTCACCCAATATATTTGAACGAACCCGACTGGTCAACAACCTCCACCCCCTCTTAATCCACAACATGTACCCGTAGCTCCTCAAGGAGTTGAGCTTTTAAGATTGAATAAGCCTCCAGTTGATAAGATCTGTAAACACGAGGCTGAAAAATTCAGAGCTAATGTTGATGATGATCCTGAGAGAGCTGAGTTTTAGCTTGAAAATACGATTCGAGTGTTTGATGAGCTGTCTTGCACACCGGCTGAATGTTTAAAATGTGCCATATCACTTTTGAGGGACAGTGCATATTAGTGGTGAAATACGTTGGTATCAGTGGTGCTGAAAGAGAAAGTCACCTGGGAGTTCTTTCAGATCGAGTTCCGAAAGAAATATATCAGTCAACGGTTTCTGGATCAAAAGCATAAAGAGTTTCTAGAACTAAAACAAAGTCGCATGACTGTAACCGAATATGAAAGAGAATTTTTGCGGTTGAGTAAATATGCTCGGGAGTATGTTTCTACCGAAGAGATTATGTGTAAGCGATTTGTTGACGGGTTGAATGAAGATATTAAACTTCTGGTCAGGGTTTTAGAATTGAAAGAATTTTTTGTGTTAGTCGACCGAGCTTGTAAAGCCGAAGACTTTAGCCGCGAAAAGAAGAAAGCTGATTCAGAAGCTAGATATTCGAAGAAAAGATCGATGAATAAACCTTATCATTCTTCATCAAAGAAATCTCAAGATTCATTTAGTCGGTCGAATGTATCAGTAGGATATCAGAATAGAGATCATGGAAATCAACATGTGAATACTAAAGCTCAAGCTACCTCTATCTCGAGTGTTGGTAGCGTGAGAAATAACAAACTTGAGTGTCAACAGTGTGGGAGACGACAATTTGGAGAATGCTGGAATAAAAGTAGTAAAGCTTGTTTCAAATGTGGTTCACCAGATCACTTTATTCGAGACTGCCCAGAGCTATCCGAGAAAGAAAAAGTTCAAAATGTAAGATCGAGAAATACGACTGCGAGAGGGAGACCACCAAGAAATATGGGGAATGTATCCAGTGGAAGAGGTATGACTAGAGACTCAGCTGTGAGATCCGAGGCCAGAGCACCTGTTAGAGCCTACGCTATTCACGCTCGTGAAGAAGCGTCGTCCCCAGATGTTATTACCGGTACATTTTCTCTTTACGACACTAATGTTATTGCATTGATTGATCCTGGATCGACTCATTCGTATATATGTATGAATTTGGTGTCTGATAAGAGTTTGCCTATTGAGTCTACTGAGATTGTGATTAAAGTATCGAACCACTTAGGCAAATATGCAAGAATTGTCCATTAATGACTCGAAGTTGCTATTTTCCAGCTGACTTGATGCTTTTACCATTTGATGAGTTTGATGTGATTCTGGGTATGGATTGGTTGACTCTACATGATGCTATTGTGAACTGTAAACGAAAGATAATTGAATTTAAGTGTCAGAATAATGAAATTCTTCAGATTGAATCTGATGAGTTGAGTGGGTTGCCTATAGTGATTTTGTTGATGTTGGCTTAGAGATATGTGAGAAAAGGTTGTGAAGCTTATCTTACTTATATATTGGGTACAAAAGTGTCTGAATCACATATTGAATCATTATCAGTTGTCTCTGAATATCCGGATGTGTTTCCTGAAGAATTATCGGGGTTGCCACCTACTAGAGAGGTTGAATTTGCTATTGAACTAGTGCCGGGAAATTCACCGATATCGGTAGCTCCGTATAGAGTTGTAACACCCTAAACCCGGCCTAGACGTTATGGCCGAATCTGGTGATTTCACATGGAATGGAATTTGAAATCGAATTTATCAAGTTAAGACCATTTTCGTTTATTTGCTTCTATTTATCCCTCGTCAATTTCAAGAGTATTTTCTCGTTAATTCGATTCGTTTAAAAACATATTCTGTAGCAGAAGCTTTTAAAACCGTGATATTTTAAAGAAAACCGTTCGCATTTAGGGAAAACGTTGTTTATAATTAAACCAAGTTTTCGTTGAGTTTTGAAATTTAGAAATCCATGAAAACAGGTAACAATCCAAAATAAAAGCAAACAGTCCAAAAGTCCCAAATAACATCAAAATACCTCAAACGAAATATGAAATAAAAACCATATGTGAATTTTAAAGCAGTTCGATAGTCATTTGGTCACCGCTGAGTCCTCCGCCGCACCGATCCGTCTAAGTCTGGGGATTACCTGTACAGATAAAATAGAAAGGGGTGAGTTTACGTAAACTCAGTGTGTAATCCCCACAGAAAACATGCATACAGTCAAACAATAGTTATCAATCAAATGCAGTCTGGGGCATAAGCCCATTACAGATTTAGATACAGTTTAGGCCTTAGCCCATTCAGATACAGTTTCAGTTTTAAATTAGGGCCTTAACCCATCTCAGATACAGTATGCATATAGTAACAGAAATCAGTATCGTACCCACCAACATCTACACACCATCTCCGACCATCCCAACACACCATGTGGGGTTTAAAACACCCACCCAGCCCTACACACCAAGTCGTACCGAATGCGGCACATATCAGTAATATTGCAGCTGAGCTGCCAGATAATAAGCATGAAAGCCTTTCAGTACAGTTCCTTCAATAATCAATCATCCCACCCTAATGCAGATGCAACTAAACATGCTCAATGCAGACATACAGAATTGTATGCTTACATGCTACAATTCAGTTATCAGTCATACATACGGATCAGTAAACATGCATAAATTTAACATGCTCAATACATACAGTATATAGTCAGGTCACACGATTTAGGGTCTAAGTAGCGCTTACTGACCCTACTGTAGGTTCACATTTGTCTTGGGCGACCCGTGCAACCCTAGGAAATATTTTAGCTAAATGGGCCCACACGCCCATGTGGTTTGCCCGTGTGGGCCCACACACCCGTGTGGCTCACACGCCCAGATTGGCCTTACCCGTGTGGATCACACGGCCTGGCCCAGATATCACACGCTCGTGTGGAGTGTCTGTGTGGGCCCACATGCCCAGTTCAGTTTAGCCAGTGTGGCCAACACGACCACACCTCGGCCATCACACGGTTGTGTCTTGTGCACGACCTTGCCCTCGTCGATCACACGGCTGCGTTGTCGCACACGGCTTACCACACGGGCGACCACATGCCCGTGTGGCGTCGACAGTTTACAATTTCAGCTTTCGTCGAATCCCATTTTCTGCATTTTCGGGTACACATCAGGTATCATTTTCGTCATAAAAGCACTCCCGAGATCACCAGAACCTAAAATTGACCAATCAAACCCCGAATTAATCTCTTAAAACAATATTAAACCAAACTATCTCGTAAAAGACAACCCTTTAATCCATCCAAGTTCTTACCTTCGAAAGAGTAACAGAAATTTCGCACCCTTAAAGCCTTGATTGAAAAACCTTCAGCTTCTTAATCCTCTCCTAAACACCAAACGGAACTCACTAACTAACGATTCTAAAACCCAAATAGAAACGCACCTACCAAACTTACCGAAAATGACGGAATACAGAAATTTGACAGAACGACGGCAAGCAGGAGCAAGGAAAGAAAAGTGGTAGATAGCAGGAAAAGGGGAATATCGTCAGATTCTTAGGAACAATTCTGGAAGAGAGAGAAAATGCCCTTTTTTAAAAAAACAACCAAAATATTAAAAAAATAAAAGATGATAACCCCTAAATACCTAATATTTCTCCCACAACTCCACCACATCTCAACCAACCCAGAATTTCGGTTCAACCGAAACTCTCACCGCTAACAGAGCAAAAATAATCTCCCAAGCTCGCGCAGGGATTCGAACACAGGACCTCTAACACACCAACACCCTTACCACTCGAATCAGCAGGCTCATTCTGTTATGATTCCACCAATAATTAAATATAAGCCCACTCCCCAAACACAAGGCTTAGATCAGGAAAATATCAAAATTTGTCAAAGGTAAGGCTTGAACTTGGGACCTCCCACACACACCCAGAACACTTAACCACTAAAGCAAATACACATTTTGTGTCAAAACTCACAGAAGTAGAATTATAAAATTTGGGGCGTTACAACTCTACCCCCTAAAAGAAATTTCGACCTCGAATTTACCTGATCAGAACAGATGAGGATACTGCTAACGCATCGCATCCTCAGGCTCCCACATGGCCTCCTCAGTGCTATGATTCTGCCACAGCACCTTCACTAATGGGATAGACTTCTTCCGAAGAACCTTTACATTCCGATCCAGAATCTGAACCGGCTCCTCCTCGAAGGTCAAATCTGGCCTAACCTCAATCTCCTCAATAGGGACAATATGAGTAAGATTAGAGCGGTAATGCCTCAACATCAAGACGTAGAATACGTCATGAATGCGGTCTAGCTCTGGAGGTAACTCTAACTAATAAGAGACCGGTCCCACTCGCTTCAGAATTCGATACGGCCCGATGAACCTAAGGCTCAACTTGCCCTTACGACCGAACCTCAGAACTTTCTTCCACAGAGAGACCTTAAGAAACACAAAATCCCCCACAGAATACTCAATCTCACGTCTCTTTAGATCTGCATAAGACTTCTGTCTGTCAGAAGCCGGTTTCAGTCGATCCCAAAGCAGTCGCACCTTATCATCAGTTTCAGAAACCCACTCTGGACCCAAAACTCATCGTTTGCCCAACTCAGTCCAACACAAAGGAGTACGTCACTTACGACCATACAGAGCCTTGTAAGGTGCCAATCTCGAACCCAGATCCTCATGTAACTTTTTCCAGAATCAAGATGTGAAGCGAGGATCTTTGTCAGAAATAATCGACACTGGAACCCCATGCAGTCTCACTATCTCAGAAATGTAGAGCTTCACCAACTTCTGAAGAGAATAGTCAGTCCTAACAGGAATGAAGTGCGCAGACTTGGTCAATTGATCTACGATAACCCAAATAGAATCCTTCTTTGTGGGTGTTAGAGGCAACCCACTAATGAAGTCCATCGTCACTCGCTCTTATTTCCAAAGGGGGATATTAACTGGCTGCAACAAACCCGAAGGCAACTGATGTTCAGCCTTAATCTGCTGACAAGTCAAACAGCAAGAAACGAAATCAATAACTTCACGCTTCAAACCTGGCCACCAGTACAACTCACGAAGGTCGCGATACATCTTATTACCGCCGGGATGCATAGCATAAGGGCTACTATGCGCCTCCCTCAGAATAGACTGCCTTAGGTCCCCATCATTCGGTACACAAATCCGACCACGAAAACAGAGTACCCCATCAATATTCAGTCCAAAATTTGAAGTGCTGCCACTCTCAACCTGACGAAACCGTAAACCCAGTGATTCATCCCCTAACTTCTTATCTCGAATCTGATTAATCCAAGTCGGTTTAACCTGCAACTCAGCCAATAAACTTCCATCGTCGAACAAACTAAGTCAAGCAAACATCGCTCTCAGATCAGTCATTTCCCTACGGCTCAACGTATCGGCCACTACTTTGGCCTTGCAAGGATGGTACTCAATAGTACAGTCATAGTCCTTAAGCAACTCAATCCATCTACGCTGCCTAAGATTCAACTCCTTCTGAGTCAGGAGGTACTTGAGGCTTTTGTGATCAGTGTAGATAATACACATCTCACCGTACAGATAGTGCCTCCAGATTTTCAAAGCAAAGACTACGGCAGCCAATTCCAAATCATGCGTCGGATAGTTTGCCTCATGCTTCTTGAGCTGATGAGACGCATATGCCACGACCTTACCATCCTACATCAGAACACAACCCAATCCCACATGCGACGCATCACTGTAAACCACAAACTCCTTTCCAAGTTCAGGCTGTATCAAAGCAGGAGCCTCAGCCAGAACAGTCTCGAGCTTCTCGAAGCTCTCCTGTTGAACATCAGTCCAGACAAACGGAACCCCCTTACGTAGCAGCTTAGTTAAGGGCGCTGCAATCAATGAGAAACCTTCCACAAACCGCCGATAATAACCCGCCAGACCCAAAAAACTGTGGATCTCCGACACATTCTTAGACTGTTTCCAATCCAGTACTGCCTCAATCTTTCTAGGATCGACTCGAATCCCCTCAATAGACACTACGTGTCCCAGAAAAGTCACTTCACGAAGCCAAAACTCACACTTACTGAATTTAGCATACAGTTGCTTTTCACGCAGAATCTGAAGCACAACTCTAAGATGCTCATCATGCTCATCTTTAGTTTTAAAGTATACCAGAATGTCGTTGATGAAGACCACGACGAACTGATCTAGATAAGGCTAAAACACTTGGTTCATCAGATCCATAAATGCAGCCGAAGCATTAGTCAACCCGAAAGGCATGACCAGGAACTCGTAATGTCCATAACGAGTCCTAAATGCCATCTTATGCACATCCACCTCATTAACTCTCAACTGATGGTACCCTGAACGGAGATCGATCTTAGAAAATATCGAACCCCCTCTGAATTGATAAAACAAGTCATCAATTCTTGGAAACGGATACTTATTCTTAATGGTCAGCTTGTTCAACTGTCGTTAGTCAATGCACATCCTCATGGTCCCATCCTTTTTCTTAACAAACAGAACCTGTGCTCCCCACGGAGACACACTAGGACAGATGAAACCATGGTCCAAAAGTTCCTGCAGTTGAGCCTTAAGCTCTGTAAGCTCATTCGGTGCCATACGGTAGGGAGCGATAGACACCAGAGCTGTACCCGGAAGAAGCTCGATCCCAGACTCAACTTCCTAGTTCGGAGGCAATCCTTGTAGCTCCTCAGGAAAGACGTCTGGAAAATCCCTTACAGTCCTGATAAGAGTCCATAGAAATGAAAACACTAATATAGGCCAAGATCGCCTCACATCCCTTACGAACCAGTTTCTCAGCCACCTGTGCAGAGATCAAACTAGTCAAATAATTTTGACGTTTACTAATCATGACTACCTCATCCTCCTCCTCAGTTCTCAAGACGACCCTCTTGGTCGCACAGTCCAGACTAACACGGTGCTTGACCAACCAGTCCATACCCGGAATCAAGTCGAACTCCCCAAACAGAAGCTCCATTAGATTAGCCAAAAATACCGACCCTTGAACCTCTAGCGGAACATCTCTATACAATTTGCTAACCCGAACCGATTGCCCCAGTGGACTAAGCACAGCCACCTCACTAGAAGTACTTGATAAACCGTAATAGTAACATATTTTAAGCCCATATTTAGCATACTTTTGGACGATTTTATCCCTTGAATTATGTAATTTGGTGCTCTTAATCCTTTAATTTCATGTTTTATACTCAGGAGAGCATAGGAAGATGAAAAGAACGGAAAACGAGCTTAAAACGGACCAGGGCCAAAGAAAGAAATTGACACGGTCTGGGCCAAAGTCACACGGTCGTGCCTCATTGATAGACTCGAACACGGCCTGGCCACGACTCATACGGGCGTGTGCCAAGGGCGTGTCCCTGCCGTGACAAAGAGAAATTCCACTCAAATTAGGATACTTAAAGGAGAAGAAACACATTCCAAAGTCTATATAAACACCGTAAGTATGACCTAAAAAGGGGAGTCGACAGAGTCGACAGAAGCCTTCTGTCGGGGGCGTCCAGCTAGGCCAAGGAGCCGAGCCAGAGGGGTCAGAATTGTGGAATTTACTCGAAGAAAGCCAGTTGATTCATCTCAAGAAGTCAGAGTCATACTCAAGACGGAAGATCTTCTCTTCAATTTCTTCAAGGAGTTTTAGGGTTTTTCTTATGTTTTGATTTATCTTTTCTTTTGAGATGTATTCTTTTATGATTATGAACTAAACCCTCAGATACCTGAGGGGGATGAAACCTAAGATGAATCTTGTTATCATTTGCTGAACTATATGATAAATACTTGATTTGTTCTTAATTATGTGTTCTTAATTCTTGTTTTGATATTTCTGGGATATTGATTCAAGTATTGATGTGCTTAGGTGGAGGAGCAAAAGTCCCTGCCTAAGAGTAGATCTAGCATAATTAAGCGATGTTGCTCGCGCGCCTAGACATAGGGTGACAAAATTTTGCCGAATTAGGGTGAAACCTAATATGGGAGTCCATAGTTTGAGTTAATACAACTTTAGGGGGTTTTAATTAGAAATAGATTTCAATTAATCAACCTAGGGTTAGACGTTAGTCGCCTCGAGAGAGGGATTAATATACATTAGGGAATCCTACGGATCAAGTCAAGTGAATAAATCGTCTGGTTTAGAGTTATATAACAAGTGAAGTCTAGGTGGATTCTTCCTCGGGTATCGTCTTAATCAATTGGTTTTTCTCACGAGTGTTTTCCCAAATTTGTTCTCTTTGTCTTAGCATCTTTAGCTTAGTAGTTAGTTAATTTTAGATTAAACAACAATTTCCTTAATTCTTAGGCTAAATAATAAAAAAGAAAGTTAGTATTAGTACTTCTGGTTCCCTTGGGTTTGACAATCCGGTCTTGCCACTAAGCTATACTACTATTCGATAGGTGCACTTGCCTCAATCGTCGTCACAGTTAGTTTCCAGGCTCGATCATTCTCTTTATAAATTTTAAAACTCTGAGAAATCACAGCGATTAGGTTTTTGGCGCCGTTGCCGGGGAACCAAAATATTAAGAAAGCTCAATTTTTTTTACTTTAGCCATTTTATTTATTTACAATTTATTTTTATTTTATTTTAACTTTGCTAATTTTTCTCTTTCTTTGCTTCTGGTAGGTATTTCTAGTTTATGACTAGAAGAAACCCGTCAGGACCCTTGATTTTTGACAATGAAATAAAACATACCACTCGCAGAAACCAAAGAGATGTCTTTGAATAATTATCAATGGCAAGACATGAGGACAATGCCTAATAAAGCAGCCGGTGTTTTCAACCTTGACGCGGTCACCATGTTATCTAACCAGGTAGAGCTTTTAAATAAAAAAAATTGATGGTTGGTATGGTTCTACGCAGTACATCCGAGAATCTGAGACGATATAAATGGAGGAGGGTGAACAACATAGAATATCTATCCTACAACCCTAGCACAGAGAACGAACAAGTCAACTATATGGGTAACTATTCTAGTCCTCAAAATAATCTTTATAGTGACACTTATAATGTAGGTTGGAGGTACCATCCTAATTTCTCGTGGGGTGGTCAAGGTAATTAAAGCCCGCAACTTCCTCCAGGTTTTCAACAACCACCTCACCAGCAGGAAAAGAAGCCGAACCTTGAGGAGATGCTGACAAAATTCATAGCAGTGTCAGAAACTCACTTTCAAAACACCGAGACAATACTTAAAAATTGGCAAGCATCGATACAAGGGATCGAGAATCAATTAAGACAACTTGCCAAGATCATATCAGAACAACCACAAGGGTTAATTGAACCAGAACCAAGGCAAAGGAACGTGGCAGATAAAGGTAAGGTTGAGGTGAGCCATGATATACTAAAACCAGCAATTACAGAGTACCAACCTTGTGTGCCATATCCTGATGCAATGAAGAAATACCACACAGAGGAACAATTCGGTGAACTCACACTTCGTGTAGGCGACGAAACGATCACTCTTCATGCTCTTGACTCGGCTAGGACATCGAGTAATCAAGGTGAAAACATGAATTCTATTAATAATCATTTGATTCAACCTTCTGTACAGGAAACACCACAAAACTACACAACCCTCAGATATGATTTGTTTTATCTTTTCTTTTGAGATGTATTCTTTTATGATTATGAACTAAACCCTCAGATACCTGAGGGGGATGAAACCTAAGATGAATCTTATTATCGTTTGCTGAACTATATGATAAATACTTGATTTGTTCTTAATTATGTGTTCTTAATTCTTGTTTTGATATTTTCGGGATATTGATTCAAGTATTGATGTGCTTAGGTGGAGGAGCAAAAGTCCCTTCCTAAGAGTAGATCTATCATAATTAAGCGGAGTTGCTCGCACGCCTAGACATAGGGTGACGAAATTTTGCCGGATTAGGGTGAAACCTAAAATGGGAGTCTATAGATCGAGTTAATGCAACTTTAGGGGGTTTTAATTAGAAAGAGATTTCAATTAATCAACCTAGGGTTAGATGTTAGTCGCCTCGAAAGAGGGATTAATATACATTAGGGAATCCTACGGATCAAGTCAAGTGAATAAATCGTCTGGTTCAGAGTTAGATAACAAGTGAAGTCTAGGTGGATTCTTCCTCGGGTATCGTCTTAATTAATTAGTTTTTCTCACGAGTGTTTTCCCAAATTAGTTCTCTTTGTCTTAGCATCTTTAGCTTAGTAGTTAGTTAATTTTAGATTAAACAACAATTTCTTTAATTCTTAGGCTAAATAATAAAAAGAAAGTTAGTATTAGTACTTCTGGTTCCCTTGGGTTCGACAATCCGGTCTTGCCACTAAGCTATACTACTGTTCGATAGGTGCACTTGCCTCAATCGTCGTCACAGTTAGTTTCCAGGCTCGAACATTCTCTTTATAAATTTTAGAACTTTGACAAATCACAGCGATCAGTACTCTTAACCAAAATCCCCATGTTTTCAGATATAGTGCTAGCTACATAGGAATGTGTAGATCCTATCTCTATTAGAGAAAGATATGGTACATCAGAAATAAAGAACATACCGGTAATAACATCTGGAGCATCTTTGTCCTCTCGGCGATGAGCAGCATAAACAAGAGCAGGCTGCCTCGCCCCAATCTATCCAGTACCTCTGCCTGGTGCCCTCTGTCCACGGCCCATACCTTTACTACCCCTAGCCTGACCATGGGCCATCGGTGGCTGCTGAACTACCCTCTATGGCTACACAGTACCAAAACCCGGAGCTTGCACCTGATCGGCCCTCAGCGGACACTCCCGAATGCTGTGCTCTAATGACCCACACCTCAAACATGCCCCAGTCCTCCTCCAACACTCACCCAAATGGCGTCTAACACAATCTCCACACGACTGCAATCCGGTAGGAGCAATAGGGGGCCCAGCTCTAATCGACCCATCAGTCCTGGCATTTTCCTTAGGCCTCTCTACTGAACTCGAGGGCTCCGAATCCCTCCTGTTCTTACCCCTCTCATGATCTCTGTTTTGGTGCTCAGCGCGCTTAACCTCTTCGACGATCTCTGCCTTCTCTACAAGAACGGAGAACTCTCAGTCCCTCTGTGGAGCTATCAGTACCCTCAGATTATCCCTAAGGCCGTCCTCAAAATAGACATATCTCTCATATTCAGACACCACCATACCTCGCGCATAGCAGCTCAGTCTAAAAAATTTGGCCTTATACTTGGCCACTGATCGGTCTCCCTGAGTGAGGTTCAGAAACTCACGCCTATGAGCATCGATGTAACTTTCTCCCATATACTTCCCTTGGAAGGCATACTTAAAGAACTCCCAAGACAGACGATCGGGCTGAGTGCCCTCCTTAACGGTCAGCCACTACTGATAGGCCTCATCGCGAAGCAACGAGACTGCACCCTTCAATTTCTGCTCAAGGGTACAGTCTAAATCATCCATTATCCTCTCAGTAGCCTCCACCCAGTACTCAGCCACATTAGGGGCGACTCCAGTGACACCTCTAAAAAATTTAGCTCTATTGGATCGGAGTCGTTCCGTAACCGACCCTCAGCCCCCAGATTCAGTATTGGGCATAGTGACCCTCTCCAGTATCCTTAACATAGCCTGGGACAATGCGTCATCCCCAGCCATGCGATCTTGAGACCCAGTCTCAGTAACAGGTGACACTGATGTCTCACTCGTATCTAGGTTCGGCATGCTGCCCAGAGAAGAGGACTCAACTCGAGGCCCCCTACGGCCTCTACCTCGACCTCTAGTACCATGTCCACGAATACCTCGTGCGCTCATTTCTATTTAGATTTATCTGTATTATGAATTTTATGAATCAGTTACAGTTTCAGTATTTATTAAAAGATGTTTTATGTAAAGCCGTATCATAAATTCAGTGTTTTTTTTGCAAGTACAGTCTCTATCAGTTTCAGTTTCTCTACAATTTCAATATACACTAACTAGAGTGTTTTCAGAACAGACTATCTATAATATCATAACAGTTTATCAGAATACTTACAGGACCGGCGCCGGAGACTCGGTGTACCACATTATCAGTCAAATCATTTCAAATCATTTGAAAATCAATTCTTAAAAACCAAGTTTTAAAACCAAAAATCCACAGTCGAGTTTTGCAACATGGCTCTGATACCACTAAATGTAACACCCCAAACCCAGCCTAGACGTTATGGCCGAATCTGGCAATGTCACATGGAATGGAATTTGAAATCAAATTTATCAAATTAAGATCATTTTTGTTTATTAGCTTCTATTTATCCCTCGTCAATTTCAAGAGTATTTTCTCGTTAATTTGATTCGTTTAAAAATATATTCTATAGCGGAAGCTTTTAAAACCGTGATATTTTAAAGAAAATCATTCGTGTTTAGGGAAAATGTTGTTTATAATTAAACCGAGTTTTCGTTGAGTTTTGCAATTTAGAAATCTATTAAAACAGGTAAAAATCCAAAATAAAAGCAAATAGTCCAAAAGTCCCAAATAACATCAAAATACCTCAAACAAAAAATGAAACAAAAACCATATGTGAATTTTAAAGCAGTTCGATAGTCATGTGGTCACCGCTAAATCCTCCGCTGCACCGATCCGTCTAAGTCTGGGGATTACCTGTACAGATAAAATAGAAAGGGTGAGTTTACGTAAACTCAGTGTGTAATCCCCACAGAAAACATGCGTCTGATCGAACAACGATTTATCAATCAATTGCGATCCCGAGGCCTAAGCCCATTCTGATTCAGATCTGATTTAGGCCTTAGCCCATTCGAATCTGATTTTAGTTTTAAATTAGGGCCTTAACCCATCTTAGATACAGTATGCATACAGTAACAGAAATTAGTATCCTACCCACTAGCCTCTACACACCATCTTCGACCATCCCTACACACCATGTGGGGTTTAAAACACCCACCCAGCCCTACACACCAAGTTGTAGCAAATGCGGCACATATCAGTAATATTGCAGCTGAGCTACCAGATAATAGGCATGAAAGCCTTTCAGTACACTTCCTCCAATAATCAATCATCCCACCCCAATGCAGATGCAACTAAACATGCTTAATGCAGACATACAGAATTACATACTTACATGCTACATTTCAGTTATTAGTCATACATACGGATCAGTAAACATGCATAAATTTAACATGCTCAATACATACAATATATAGTCAGGTCACATGATTTAGGGTCTAAATAGTGCTTACCGACCCTACTGTAGGTTCACAGTTGTCTTCGGTGACCCGTGCAACCTTAGGAAACATTTTAGCTAAATGGGCCCACACGCCCATGTGGTTTGCCCGTATGGCCCACACACCCAGATTGGCCTTGCCCGTGTGGATCACACGGCCTGGCCCAGATATCACATGCCCATGTGGCGTACCTGTGTGGGCCCACACGCCCGTGTGGCTCACACGCCCAGACGAGCCTTGCTCGTGTAGATCACACGGCCTGGCCCAGATATCACACGCCCCGTGTGGCGTGTCCATGTGGGCCCACACGCCCGTGTGGCCGACATGCCCAGTTCAGTTTAGCCTGTGTGGCCCACACGACCGTGTCTTGCGCACGGCCTGGCCTTCATCGATCACACAGCCGTGTTGTCACACACGGTCTACCACACGGGCGACCACACACCCGTGTGGTGTCGATAGTTTACAATTTTAGCTTTCGTTGAATCCTATTTTCTATGTTTTCAGGTACACACATGGTATCATTTTCGTCGTAAAAGCACTCCGAGATCACCAGAACCTAAAATTGACCAATCAAACCCTGAATTAATCTTTTAAAACGATATTAAACTAAACTATCTTGTAAAAGACAACCCTTTAATCCATCCAAGTTCTTACCTTCGAAAGAGTAACAGAAATTCAACACCCTTAACGCCTCGATTGGAAAACCTTCAGCTTCTTAATCCACTCCTAAACACCAAACAGAACTCATTAACTAACGATTCTAAAACCCAAATAGAAACGCACCTACCAAACTTACTAGAAATGACGGAGTACAGAAATCTGACAGAACGACGGTAGGCAGGAGCAAGGAAAGAAAAGTGGTAGATAGCAGGAAAAGGGGAATATCGTCAGATTCTTGGGAATATTTTTGGAAGAGACAGAAAATGCCCCTTTTTTAAAAAAAACAAAAAAAATAGAAGATGATAACCCCCAAATCCCTAATATTTCTCCCACAACTCCACTACATCTCAACCAACCCAAAATTTTGGTTCAACCGAAACTCTCACCGCTAACAGAGCAAAAATAATCTCCCTAGCTCGCGCAGGGATTCGAACACAGGACCACCAACACCCTTACCACTTGAACCAGCAGGCTCATTCTATTACGATTCCACCAATAATTAAATATAAGCCCACTCCCCAAACACAAGGCTTAGATCAGAAAAATATCAAAATTTGTCAAAGATAGGGCTTGAACTTGGGACCTCCCACACACACCCAGAACACTTAACCACTGAAGCAGATACACATTTTGTGTCAAAAATCACAGAAGCAGAATTATAAAGTTTGGGGCGTTACAAGAATGGCTCTGACAGAGTTGAAAGAGTTGAAAGCTCAGTTGCAAGAGTTAATAGATAGAGGTTTTGCACGACCGAGTTTTTCGCCCTAGGGTGCGCCAGTATTGTTTGTTAAGAAGAAAGACGGGTCAATGAGAATATGTATTGATTATCGTCAGCTCAACAGGGTCACGATAAAGAATAAGTATTCATTGACGAGAATAGATGATTTGTTTGACCAGTTGAAAGGTGCAACCGTGTTTTCAAAGACTGACTTGAGATCTGACTATTAACAGTTGCGAGTTAAAGACTCAGATGTGCCGAAAACTGTGTTCAAAACGAGGTACGAAAACTATGAATTCCTTGTTATGCCTTTTGGACTAACTAATGCTCCTGCCATTTTTATGGAGTTGATGAATCGGATCTTTAGACCGTATTTAGACAGATTTATTGTTGTGTTCATTGACAACATTCTGATCTATTCTCGAGATGAGTCTGAGCATGCTGAGCATTTGAGGATTGTGTTGCAGATCTTGAGAGATAAGCAACTGTATGCTAAATTCAGCAAATGTGAGTTTTGGCTCCGGGAAGTCGGATTTTTGGGACATATAGTTTCAGCGGATGGCATTCGAGTTGATCCAAGCAAGATTTTGGCAGTTATTAACTGGAAACCACCTAGAAATATATCCGAGGTCAGAAGCTTTCTGGGATTAGTTGGTTATTATAGACGTTTTATTAAAGGGTTCTCGATGATTGCTACTCCGATGACCAGACTACTGAAAAAAGATGTAAAGTTTGAATGGTCCGAAAAATGTCAGCAAAGTTTTGATCAATTAAAAGCATTGTTAACTGAGGCACCAGTGTTAGTTTAACCAGAATCGGGTAAATAATTTGTGATTTAAAGTGACGCATCATTGAACGGTTTGGGTTGCGTGTTGATGCAAGAGGGAAAAGTTATAGCTTATGCCTCCAGACAGTTGAAACCGCATGAAAAGAACTATCCGGCGCACGATTTAGAGTTGGCCACTATAGTTTTTGCATTGAAAATTTGGCGTCATCATTTGTACGGTGAAAAATGTCACATCTTTACTGATCATAAAAGCTTAAAGTATATAATGACTCAAAAGGATTTGAATTTGCGACAGCGGAGATGGCTCGAGTTATTGAAAGATTACGAGTTAGTGATTGATTATCACCTGGGAAAAGCGAATGTAGTCGCAAATGCTTTGAGTAGAAAATCGTAGTTTGCCTTGAGAGCAATGAATACTCAGTTGACATTATCTAATGATGGTTCGATACTAGCTGAGTTAAAAGCTAAACTAGTATTTCTTCAGCAAATTTGCGAAGCTTAGAAATGTGACAGTGATTTACAAGCCAAAAGAGTGCAATGCGAGTCGACTAGTGATTCAAAGTACCAAATTGGATTCGATGATTGTTTGATGTTCTGAGATAGAATCTGTGTACCGAAGAATCCAGAGTTAATTCAGAAAATTTTATACGAGGCACATAGTGGTTGTTTATCCGTTCATCCTGGAAGTACTAAAATGTACAATGATTTGAAACAACTGTATTGGTGGTCAGGTATGAAACGAGACATTTCTGAATTTGTAGTGAAATGTTTAGTGTGTCAGCGAGTTAAAGCTGAACACCAAGTACCTTCGGGTTTACTTCAGCCTGTAATGATAGAGTTACAATGGATTTCATATCGGGATTACCCCTGTCTCCGAAAAAGAAAGATGCAATTGGGGTTGTCGTTGATCGACTGACGAAATCAACACATTTCATTCTGGTATGTACTAATTATTCACTCAATAGATTAGCTAAATTGTACATTGCTGAGATCGTTAGACTGCACGGGGTGCCAATTTCGATTATTTCGGATAGAGATCTGAGGTTCACGTCGCGATTTTGGAAGAATTTTCAAAAAGCTCTGGATACAAAGTTGAATTTCAGTACAGCTTTTCATTCACAAACCGACGTTCATTCTGAGAGAGTAATTCAGAATCTCGAAGATATGCTCCGATGTTGTGTTTTAGAATTCGAAGGCAACTGGGAGAAATATTTGCCGCTGGTTAAATTTTCATATAATAACAGTTTTCAATCGAGTATAAAGATGGCACCGTATGAAGCATTGTATGGTCGTAAATGCTGAACTCCATTGTACTGGACTGAACTTAGCGAGAAATAGATTCACGGGATTGATTTGATTAGAGAAACCGAAAAGAAAGTAAAAGTAATTCGCGATTGTTTGAAAGCAGCTTCAGATCATTTGAAATCATACGTGGATTTGAAACGAAAAGATATAGAATTTCAAATCAGTGACAAAGTGTTTCTAAAAGTATCTCCGTGGAAGAAAATACTTTGTTTCGGTCGTAAAGGCAAGTTGAGTCCGCGTTTCATCGGGTCGCATGAGATTATTGAACGAATAGGGCCAGTGGCATATCGGCTAGCTTTACCGATTAAGTTAGAGAAAATCCACAATGTTTTTCATGTGTCGATGTTGCATCGCTATAGATCGGATCACTCACATGTGATTTCTCCATCAGAGATTGAGATTCAGCCTGATATGACGTACAATGAAGAACCGATCAAAATTTTGGCTCGAGGGATCAAAGAGTTGAGAAATAAATGCATAGCTTTAGTAAAAGTCTTGTGGCAACTCCACAAAGTTGAAGAGGCTACGTGGGAGCCCGAGGAAGCTATGGGAAAATAGTACCCTAACCTATTCAATGGTAAGATTTTTGGGGACGAAAATCCCTAAGGGAGAGAGTTGTAACAGCCCATTTTTGGTCAAATCAGAACAGTGGTTTTGGGACCACAAATTTGAGGTCAAAATATTTATTTTATTATTCTTTTAAGGTCTATAGCATGAATATATAATTGTGTGAAAATTTCGTTAAGAAATTTTATCGTTTGGTTGGTTAATTTGATAAAAAGGACTAAATCGCGTAAAGTGTTGAATGCATGTTCTATTAGTTAAATGTGTCTATTAGCTATGGAACATATAAGTGAAAGTCCTTATGTTTTTATTAAACCATTATTATAGGTAATGGACATTTATGGAAATCTTTTAAGTGAATTTTAAAGAATTTATAAAGGTTAATAATGTAAATTAGTAATTAAATGATGAATTAATTAAAGAAAAAACAAGGTATCATCTTGTTTCTTCTTCATCTAGCCAAAATTGGGGAAAAACACCATTAAAAGAGCTTCTAAGGTTCGGCCATCAACCTTGGTGCATGTAAGTCCAATTTTGTCCCGTTTTTAATAATTTCTATGTTTTTGAGATCGTTGCAGCTTAGTCTAGCTAGCCCAAGGACTATTTTGCAAAACTGTTAAAGTTTTTGAATGATTCCATTGATGAATACATGTGTATTTTGAATTTTCTTGATAGATTATGAATGCTTGTTAATAGATATACAAGTTTTTTTAAGCGATTTTTAGTGAAAATGCAAAATAGGGATTAAATTGAGAAATGTGTAAAGTTAGTGGTTAAAATGTGAAATAAATGAAAAATATGGGCTGCTAGGGGTATAATGGTAATTCAGCTAAGCATGGGTATTTTGATAATTGCATTAATTTTTGATTTTGTGTAATAACGACTAAATTGTAAAAATGTGAAAGTTTAGGGGCTATTGTGTAAATTAGCTCAAATGTATATTTTGGATTGAATTGAATAAATAGATGATTAAATAAGTCAATTTTGAATATATTTACATCAAGAAATGAGAAATACGAACTTAGATCGGGGAAAGAATAAAGTTACGGAATAGTTGACTCAGTTCATCATTTTAGCAACTGAGGTAAGTTCGTATGTGATAAATTTCAATATAAATGTATTTTATATGCTTTGATATTGCATGAATTGCAAATACGAGACTATGGATATGATCGATAGTGATTCGATGATGATTTGACATTCGAAATCCCGGTTGAACCTTAGGAATAGTTTAGGATGCAAGTGACATGTCATTAGGGGATATAGTGAGTTGGCTTTGGGCCATGATATAGCACTTCGGGTGCGAGATAAACCAATTTGGCTTCGGGCCATGCATATTTGCTGATTTGGCTTCGGGCCATGTTATCAGTATTTCGGATAAGCTACCTTCATTTAGCTTCGGGCCATGGTATAGGTACTTATCGTGTGAGACCCTTGAGTATCCGACTTCTATTTCGAACGGTTCAACGGGTAAATGAAAGACGAGAATGTATATGAGAATTGTACGAGACGATACAGGTATGTGTATAAACTATTTTAGCATTAAATCGAGAAATGATGATGAAAGTATACAATTTTGTGAATGAATATTTGAGAGGTTTGTTGTTATTATAAGCTACATGTTATAGTATTCAAATTGTTGAATTATATTTATGTGATTGTGTTAAGTTTATTTCATACGAGCTTACTAGGCTTTATAGCTTACTTTGTGTATTTTCCCGTGTTTTATAGTGATATCGAAGCTAGCTCAGATTCGGGGATCGTCGGAGATCGTTTCACACTACCACCTATCACTTGGTACCTTTGAAATTTGGTATATTAAGTATATGGCATGTATAGGTATTTTGAGTCATTTTGATTATGGATTGATAATGGTTTTGGTCATTTGAAATGGCTTGTAAATGTATATGTTCTGGTTTGTAAATATAGCCATGAGATTTGGCTTAAATTGGTAGATGTGGTTATATGCCTATATGTGCATATATGGTTGATATTTGAGTTCATGGATGGATATGTGAATGACCTATATTATGAAGTTTGTGGAATTGGTAACAAGCATTGTGAAACGGTACAAAATGATGTATGATTGGTAAAGGTTTAACTAGTTGATTGGTGTATATGTTTTGGTATGTTTTGATTGAGAAAAACATAAGTTATAAGCATGTTAGTTATTAGTATTTGAAATGGAATGAAATTGTCTTGAATGTGGCTAGAATAGATGTTCAATTGTACTATGAATTGGTGCCATTTGGGTTGTTTAGGTACATGAGATTGTGGGCGGCAAATTGGCTTAGTGAATAGCCTATTTTTGTCCACACGGGCAGAGACACGGGCGTGTGTTCCCTGGTGTTGAAATTGAAATGAAGTCAGTATGCTCCACACGGTCTCACACATGGGCGTGTGATCGGCCGTGTGGTACAAGTCAGTAGACCCCCTAATTTGCATACGGCCTAGCACACGGGCGTGTGACTTGGCCGTCTTGCATAAGTAAGAATACCCTACAGGTTTGGCATGGCCTAGCATGCGGCCTGGCATACAGGCGTGTGTGGCCACTTCGAATGGCACACGGGCTAGACACACGGGCGTCTGGTTGGCCGTGTGACCCAAGTTTGTAAGCTCACTTGTTTGGGCACGGGGTAGGACACGGGCTAGGACACGGCCATGTGTTCCCATTTTGAATGTCCACATGGCCTGTGACACGGGCGTGTCACACGGCCTGGCCACACAGGCGTGTGTCCCCTGTTTTGAGAAAAAATTCAAAGTTTCAAAAAAGTTACTTGAGTTATCGGTTTAGTCCCGAATCACTCCCAAAGCATGTTTAGGGCCTCGTAGGCTCATAATAGGGACCATGTGATTGAAATTGATTAATGATTGTTTGTATTGATTAATTGTATGAGAAATGTATTTTCAAAAGTGTTATTAGTCCGGTAATGCTTCGTAACCCTATTCTGGCGGTGAATACGGGTGAGGGGTGTTACAATGGAGGTTTGAAGCCCAATTCTGGATGATGGTCTCATAACCTTGGCATTTATTAAAATGGGTCCCGGCCAAGGCACCCTTCCTTTTGATCTTCAATTGATAAATCTTTTGGAAAACGTCAAGAACATGTAGCTCGTTGTTCATGCAACAGTCAATTAAATAAGCCACCAATGTCCACCAAGAAAGGAAAAAAGTTGCCCTGGTGGAATGCCATATTCGTTGAGCACTGATCAAAATATGGCGTGAAAAGGCAAGTGAAAGCCAGCCTTGAGCAAGAAAAGGGGAAGAATAAAGCCCTCAGTGTTGTCACTCTAGTGGCAGTTGCTGTGTGTGAAATGACATGCGATTTGTGCAAGTATATACGTCGGTTCAAGTAATAAAGTGATCAGTGAGTATCATTCCCACGAGGATCAGATTAAGGTAAAAAATTGGTCAAGTTATTGTAATATGGTTAATGTTATGGCAAGACTGACGAATAAGATGCTATGGTAAACTCGGGTAAGTATGCAGTGATAACTCAAAGGAATGACAAAGTATGCGGTATACGGAATTGATGAATAATTAGAAATGTTATGGCAAAAGTGAGATTAGAAATGTAATGGTAATAACGAGAGTGTTTATCCGAATAAAATGTAAACAAAGAAATAAACAACTAAATATGTTGTGACAAAGATATTACGATAAAGAATAAGGATATAGTGATGTTGATTCGGAAGGACGACATTACCCAGAATCGACCCTTACTGTCAATAATGCCTTAGCAAAATCATATCTACTTTATTGCATAGAAGAGTTCTAAAAGGGCCTGCCTCTCGCGAGAGCAAAACCTCAAGCACATTGCCCATTTCTATAGGCTTTTTAGATATCTTGCATGGGTTCCTTTTTTATGATCGTGACTCTATGTCTATAGTCAACTACAAGTGTCTATCGAATGCTTGCTCATTTCATTTAATTTTAATCCAACCAATCCAACCCTTTCGGAATTAGAATCAGTTTATAGCATGCGAACAACCTTCTATGTCTAAAGATGGTTGCATTTTAATTAAGAAATAAGAACCATCAAATGAAACAATAAAGTAAATGAAATATATATGGCATTCATAAAAATAGTTAAGGTTTCATCAAAAGTAATCCCAACCCTATGATTTTTAGCTCATGGGTTGGAAAATAAAATTCCAAACCAAAGTATTATCCGACATTGCGTTCGACTACTACAATTCAATCTTTCGAAGGAAATAACGGAAGAACTTTAGGAAGCAGCTTTCGCTTGCCTAGTCTGCACTTCGGCAGCACAGTGTCCTATGATGGCTAAGAAGGACTGCCTTCGACTTCCTTTCTTCTGCGCATTCAAACCCTTATTCACGTCTTAGTATCTATCCCACTTTTTGATCTTTCTTGTTCATCTTTTTGGGTTTCCTCCTTTGGCTTTTTATAGGCTTTTTCCCTAGAGTAAATCCTATAACCTAAGATTATCTTCTCCTCTTTTTAAATTCTAAATTCAACACCCCAAGATTATCTTCTCCGTTTTTTAAATTCTGTTTTTTCTAGGATAAAAACCAACAACCCAAATTATCTTTTCATCTTTTAAGCATATTTTTCTGCTACAAGTACATATGGGCTAAAACTGGTATGCGTTGAGTGTTGACTCGATCTTCCTGGAATTGCCACGGCATTTGTGCTGACAAAATGTCCAACATTTTATCCCAGCAAACCTTCACTCCTTTATTTCTCATTTCTCAACCTGCACTTGCCAAACCACCAAACACAACCCTTTCATGAACAATTAAAAGTACCTAACATTTAAACACAGTCCGGGCTCCTAATGAAATGATGAAAATACAAATAAAATGTTCTAAAATGCAACTAAATGTACCTAAGTACAAGAAATTAGCTAGGTTTAAAGGCATGAAATATAACTCTTTTCAAGAATTATCACACCCCCAAACCTGAGTTATTGCTTGTCCTCAAGCAAAATACATATGAATACATGAATCCATATATGCCAACATTTTTCCAATGCACCAAACCAACTCATACTGCCAGGCTATTCGAAGAACAACAAGTACATCAGTTTTCAACAATCTCTTTTTTCCTAAAACTCGTTTGAGTGTCAAAGGGTTGTTCAAAAAAGGCAGAGCAAAAATTTCTCCCTAAACACAGAATCTCCTAAGTACTCATGTATTCTCTCTTTTGGCCTATAGCAACCATCTTCTAATTTACTTAGTTCATTTATTACCTAAACATAAGTTACTTGCTTTAAGCCTACTCGGAATATATTAATCATATTTATGTTTTTATGGTATTATTATTAGGAGATTTAGCATATCACAAAATTCTTTGACTTGGCAATCACAGTGGAGCATACACCAAATTGCCGGATACTTAATCATGTCACAATTTAAACCAAAAGTCACCCATGAAGCTCAAAATTTTAACTACAAAGATGGATGGAGCATATAACTACCTCTTTAGCTACTTAGTCTTTTTTACTACAACGGAGTGCCCCTAATTTTATTTCCATGAAACACACTCTTGCTTAGACTCACCTTTCTAATCAATAGCACGATGGAGCAAACAAAGTGATGTTGACCTACTTGGCAATTCTAAACATTGGAGTGCCTACTGTCCTTTATTTAAATAATTCTGTGGAAATATAACTAATGCTGGGATTTAAAAATCCCTAAGTTCATTAAAAGATATTTACTATATCCCCCCAAAAAAACACACTGAGTATAAGACATCCTATTTTTAGGAATTAATTTTCAAGCATCTAAGCCTAAGCTAAATTTACCCAATCCACTGTCACATATTGTAACACCCCTTACCCGTATCCAATGCCGGAATAGGGTACGAGGCATTACCGGACTTATTCACAAGCAAACATTCAAAACCGAGACATGAATTTCCACTCAAATTTAAAAATTTCAAAAACATTCATATCGTCCCTAAAACGAGCCTATGAGGCCCAAAACATGCATCGGAAGTGGTTCGGGACTAAACCGAGAACTTTGGAAACTTTTGGAGAACTTAGATAATTTTTCATGAAAAAGGTGTCACACGCCCGTGTGGGTTCGGGACACGCCCGTGTGACCCTATGACACGCCCGTGCATCAGGCCGTGTTCAAATTAGGGAGCATTCTCTTTATGACGTCATCATCAAATTGAGGTCACACGGCCAACTCACACGCCCGTGTGCTTAGGCCGTGTGATCGATTAAATTTTCATAATTTTTCATAAAATAGGTGCAGACTTCACACAACCAGGGCACAAGCCCGTGTTCGAGGCCGTGTCGTCCACACGGCCGAGACACACGCCCGTGTCTCTGCCCGTGTGCTTATTACTGAGCATTCTGTTTTGCAACAATTAAGGTGCAGGGGACACACGGTTGAAACACATGCTCGTGGGAAAGACCGTGTGTCGCACACGGCTTAGACACACACTCGTATGTCTACCCGTGTGGACAATTATAAGGCTATTTACCAAGACTTTTTGCCACCCTTCCATGCACCAACCTACACAACAAAACATAGCACCAATCCAAGCATATACTTTAAACCCAATCAGCCATACACAAGGCATCCACATATCATTTACATGCCATCATTTATCACATACAAACATCACATACTTAGCATCTTAAACCATACAATTTCCCACATTCATGAAAACATCATCATATGTATATATACTTAACCAATATTAGTCAATATCAAATGGCCATTTACAAAATGAATTATCAACTATTGAAGCCATCACTTATGGCCAAATCAATTATGACACATAACAAAAAGGCCAAGTCCCTATACATGCCATAACTCAAAATATTGAAATCATAAGTACCCAAAATGATAATTTGATAGTGTGAATGAATCTCCGACTGTCTTCGATCCCCGAGCTAGTTTGGTGACACTTTAAGACAAGAGAAAGAGAAGGGGAGTAAGCTTTAAAGCTTAGTAAGTTCCTATGCAAATAATAAGCATCATACACACTTTAACATATATTTAACATAAATTAAATTAACATAAATGTCATTGTGAATTCATAATAAAGTTTAGCATAGATGTTATTAAAATCTTAACATCATAACTTACACAATCGAACCAATTCGAGGTTTCATCACATATCGAGCTCATTAAGCATGAGTTTTATGTATATACCTGTACCAACTTGCAACTTACCATAATCTTTCACATCATACCATAGTCTTTCACAACTTAAACTTTGCCATTAAGTTTCCCGTTGAACCACTTGAATACTAAAGGATACTCGAAAAATCTCACACACATAGTACTATACCAATGCCATATCCCATATATGGTCTTACATGGGATCTCATATCGATGCCAATAGCCCAGCTATGGTCTTACACGAAATCTCATATCGATGCTATATCCCATATATGGTCTTGCACGTAATCTCAACTAACCCTAATGTCAAGACATTTGTATCCTAACAATTCCTAAGGTTCAAGCGGGATTTATTTTCTCGCTTGTCGAACTTTTTCGAATTCATTCAAAGAGTAAATCACAATTCATACAATAATAACACAATTAAAGCATAAATAATAATTCATTATTAACATACAAACCTACCTCGGTACAAAAATAGTAGGAATGGGACCTAATCGTCAAATACTTTATTTTTCCCCCGATCTAGGTCCGAACCGCGTTTCTCTTGATCTATAATAGAAAATTTAACTCATTTATTATTCACATTATTTAATTCAGTCCAAAAATCACATTATAGAAAAATTACATTTTTGCCTCTAAACTTTGACATATTTACATTTTTCCCCTAGGCTCGTAAAATGAAACGTGTGCAATTTATTTAATGTACAAGCCTAGCCGAACCATTTTTATAACTATAACAGCCCACAATTTCCATTGAAACACACTTTTACTACATATTTTATAACTTTAACAAATAGGTCCTTTTAAGCATTTTCATCAAAAATCACTTAGTAAAAGTTGTTTATCTAACACCAAACCTTCATTTTATACCATTAGACATCAAAATACACAAATGTATAATATGGGTCAAACCCTAGACCTTGATTATTCCTTAAATTAATGGTAGAAATAGATAGATCGGATGATAACGACTTCAAAAATGTAAAGAGCATTAAAAACGGGGCTAGGATGTACTTACAATCAAGCTTGGAAGTTGAGCAAACCCTAGCTATGGTGACCTTCTAAATTTCGGCACTTGGGGGAGAAGATGGACAAGATTTTATCTTTATTTTACATTTTTATTCTTTTATTTACCAAATGACCAAAATGCCCTTTACTTAAAACTTTGAAATTTTATCTCACCATGTCCATTTTTGTCCACTATCTTAACAAATGGTCTAATTACCATCTAAAGACCTTCTATTTAAAATTTCATAGCAATTAGACACCTCTAGTATGTAGAACTCAACTTTTACACTTTTTACAATTTAGTCCTTTTGACTAAATTGAGTGCCCAAACGTCAAAATTTTCGAACGAAATTTTCACGAAATAATTCCGTGAAACTGTAGACCATAAAAATATAATAAAAATGAACTTTGTTGTGTCAGATTTGTGGTCCCAAAACCACTGTTCCGACTAGGCCCAAAATCGGGCTGTTACAACTCTCCCCCCTTAGGGATTTTCGTCCCTGAAAATCTTACCAGAGAATAGTTTTGGGTCTTGTTTTCGCATAGCTTCCTCAGGTTCCCACGTAGCCTCTTTGACTCCGTGTCGTTGCCATAAAACTTTCACTAGGTATATACTCTTACTTCTTAACTGTTTAACTTTCCGAGCTAAAATCTTGATCGATTCTTCACCATAAGTCATATCAGGTCGAATCTCAACCTCTGTTGGAGAAATCACATGTGAAGGGTCTGATCGATAACGTCACAACATAGACAAATGAAACACATTATGGATTCTTTCCAACTCTGTCGATAAAGCTAACTGATATGCCACTAGCCCTATTCTTTCAATAACTTCATACGGCCCAATGAAACGTGGACTCAACTTGCCTTTACGGCCAAATCTTAGAATCTTTTTCCATGGAGATAATTTCAGAAAGACTTTGTCATCGACCTGAAATTTGATCTTTTTTCTTTTCAAGTCTGCATACGACTTTTGTCGATCTGAAGCGGCTTTCAAGCAATCTCGGATTACCTTTACTTTTTCTTCGGTTTCCTTAACCAAGTCAACCCCATGAATCTATTTCTCGTTAAGCTCGGTCCAATACAAAGGTGTTCGGCACTTGCGGCCATACAATGCCTCATAAGGTGCCATTTTTATACTCGACTGGTGGCTATTGTTATAGGCAAATTCGACCAATGGTAGATATTTTTCCCAACTACCCTCAAATTCTAGAACACAGCATCGAAGCATATCTTCAAGTATCTGAATTACCCTTTCGGATTGACCGTCAGTCTGTGGATGGAATACAGTACTAAAATTCAATTTCGTACCCAAAGCCTCTTGTAGCTTCTTACAAAATCTCGAAGTGAACCTCAGATCTCTATTAGAAATAATCGAAGTAGGCACCCCGTGCAATCTTACAATCCCAGAAATGTACAACTCAACTAGCTTATCAAGCGAATAACCGGTACGTACCAGAATAAAATGAACCAATTTCGTTAATCTATCCACAATGACCCAAACGACATCTTTCTTTTTCAGAGTCAGAGGTAATCCAGTTACGAAATCCATCGTAATTCTGTCCCATTTCCGTTCGGGTACCATCACTGGCTGAAGTAAACCCGAAGGTACTTGGTGTTCGTCTTTTACTTGTTGAAAAATCAAACATTTCAAAACAAACTCGGAGATATCTCTTTTCATACCAGACCAACAGTACAATTTCTTCAAATCATTATACATTTTTGTACTACCCGGATGCATAGATAAACAACCATTATGCGCCTGATGAAGAATTTTCTGAATAAGTTCATCATTTTTCGGTACACAAACTCTACCTCGAAACATTAAACAATCATCAGATCCGACATGAAAATCTGAATCACTCACCGATTCACAATGAGCTCTCTTAGCTTGCAAATCAGGGTCACATTTCTGAGCTTCACAAATTTGCTGAAGAAATAACGGTCTAGCTCTCAACTCAGCTATAATCGAATTATTATAGGACAATGTTAACCTCATGTTCATTGCTCTCAAGGAAAACAAGGATTTCCTACTCAGGGCATCTGCAACTACATTTGCCTTACCCGGGTGATAATCAATCACCAACTCATAGTCTTTCAGTAACTCAAGCCATCTTCGTTGCCGCAAATTTAAATCTTTCTGATTTATCAAATACTTCAAACTCCTGTGATCAGTAAAAACATGGCATTTCTCACCGTACAAATGATGTCTCCAAATTTTTAGAGCAAACACAATAGCAACTAATTCCAAATCATGCATCGGGTAATTTTTCTCATGTGGCTTCAAATGTCTCGAGGCGTAGGCTATCACTTTACCCTCTTGCATCAACACACATCTCAATCCATTCAGTGACGCGTCGCTATAAATCACAAACTCCTTTCCCGGTTCAGGTTGCACTAAAACTGGTGCCTCAGTTAATAAAGCTTTCAACTTCTCAAAACTTTGCTGACATTTTTCAGACCATACAAATTTGACATCTTTTTGGAACAGCTTGGTCATAGGGGTAGCAATCATAGAAATCCCTTTGACAAACCGGCGGTAGTAACCGGCTAAGCCCAAAAAGCTTCTAACTTCAGATACATTCCTTGGCGGTTTCCAATCAACAATTGCCGAAATCTTACTTGGATCAACCCGAATACCATCACCTGAGACAATGTCCTAAAAATCTGACTTCTCGAAGCCAAAACTCACTTTTACTGAACTTAGCATACAACTTCTTATCTCTCAAAGTCTGCAAAATAGTTCTCAAGTGTTCAACATGCTCGGACTCATTACGAGAATAAATCAGTATGTCATCAATAAAAACAACTACAAACTTGTCCAAATACGATCTAAAGATTTGATTCATTAGGTCCATAAAAATTGCAGGAGCATTCGTTAGTCCAAAAGGCATGAAAAGAAATTCATAGTGTCCGTACCTTGTTCTGAAAGTGGTTTTCGGCACATTTGACTCTTTTACTCTCAACTGATAGTAACCAGATCTCAAATCTATCTTCGAGAACACTGTCGCTCCTTTCAGTTGGTCAAATAAATCATCAATCCTCGGTAAAGGATACTTGTTCTTAATGGTTACCTTATTGAGCTATCGGTAATCTATACAAAGTCTTATAGTCCCGTCTTTCTTCTTTACGAACAACACTGGAGCACCCCAAGGAGACTAACTTGGTCTCACAAAACCCTTATCTGTCAACTCTTGCAACTGAGTCTTCAACTCTTTCAATTCGGTCGGAGCCATTCTATACGGAGCATAGATATCGACAAGGTCCATGGTACTAAGTCAATACCAAACTCAATTTCTCTAACTGGAGGTAACCCAGGTAACTCTTCCGGGAACACATCCGGATATTCACAAACTATCGGCACCGATTCAACATTCAATTTAGATTTTTTTGTATTCAACACATAAGCAAGGTAAGCTTCACAGCCTTTTCTTACATATTTTTGGGCAGTCATCGAAGAAATCATAACAGGTAACTCACCGACTCATCTGAATCAATCCGAAGAATTTCACCATTTTCACATTTCAGTTCAATAATCTTTCTTTTACAGTTCACTACGCCATCATGCAATGTTAACCAATCCATACCCAAAATAACATCGAATTCATCAAATGGCAACAACATTAAATCAGCTAAAAAATAGTCACCTCGAGTCATCAAGGGACAATTTTTGCAAACTCTATCAATTAAAACATGTTTGCCTAAGGGGTTTGACACTCTAATCACAAACTCAGTGAACTCAACAGGCAAGCTCTTACTAGCTACCAGTTTCACACATACATAAGAATGCATTGATCCAGGATCGATCAATGCAACTACATTATTATTATAGAGAGAAAAAGTACCAGTGATAACATCGGGAGATGTTGCTTCTTTGCGAGCATGGATGGCATAAGCTCTAGCAGGTGCTCGAGCTTCTGATCTCACAGCTATATCCTTCGTCATACCTTTACTACTAGCTCCATTTTCGGTATTTCTCGGTGGCCTACCTCTATTAGAAGTATTACTCGGCCTCACACTCTGAAATTTCTCCTTTTCAACCATTTCAGGACAATCTCAGATAAAGTGCTCTTGAGAGCCACACTTGAAATAAGACCGGTCGTTCATCCTACACTCACCAGGATGTTTTCTTCCACATTGTTGACATTCGGGTCTGTTAGACTTTACATTTCCCACACTTGCCATTGAGGTGGCTTGAGATTTAAAACTCGAATGTTGTTTCTCACGATCTCTGCGTGAATACCTCGCTAAAACATTCGAACGGGAATACATCTCTTTCGATTTCTTAGACTGAGATGGAAATGACTTACTCATCAGTCTTTTCCTTGAGTCTCTAGCTTCAAGATCAGCTTTCCTCTTCTCTTTGTTCAATTCTTCAGCCTTACAAGCCCGTTTAACCAATACCACAAACTCTTTCAGCTCTAAAATCCTGACTAACACACGAATATCTTCATTCAATCCATCCTCAAATCTTTTGCACATAATAGCCTCCGTAGAAACACACTCTCGAGCGTATTTGCTCAGTCTAACAAATTCTCGCTCATATTCGGTCACTGTTATACAACCCTGTTTCAGCTCAAGAAATTCTTTACGTTTCTGGTCGATGAACCTTTGGCTAATATACTTCTTTCGAACTCCTCTTAAAAGAAGTCCCAGGTGACCCTTTCTCTCGGAACTACAGATACAAGTGTATTCCACCAATGGTATGTAGAATCTCTCAGAAGCGAGATAGCACACTTTAAACACTCATCTGGTGTGCAGGATAACTCATCAAATACCCTGATGGAGTTTTCGAGCCAAAACTCAGCTCTCTCAGGATCATCATTTTCATTAGCTCTAAATTCTTCAGCCCCATGCTTTCGGATCTTATCAACCGGGGGCTTATTCATTCTTACAAAGTCCATACCTTGTGGGGCTACGAGAACCGGTCGAGGAATGGGTGGGGTGGAGGAGGTTAGGCATTCGGATTTGTTCGAACAAATTCTGTATACCACTCATTCATCATATGGAGAAAGGCTTCCCTGCTTCCTTCTCCTTGACTAACCGTAGGAGGTCTACTATCAGACAGTGCTGCCCCTTGAGCAGGAGCCGACACATTACTTTCGACTTCATCAGTCTTAGCTTGATTGGGATCCATTACTATATGAAAACACAATTTAAAATTGTCAGGAGTCATCACACTATCACAGTTCATTTATGGCAAGTATAGCTAGACTCTTACACACGCTACATTAGTCTGAGAATCGACTAAACCGTAGCTCTAATACCACTAAATGTAACACCCCTTACCTGTATCCGATGCCGAAATAGGGTACGAGGCATTACCGGACTTATTCACAAGCAAACATTCAAAACCAAGACATGAATTTCCACTCAAATTTAAAACTGTTCAAAAACATTCATATCATCACAAAAATGAGCCTACGAGGCCCAAAACATGCATCGAAAGTGGTTCGAGACTAAACTGAGAACTCTAAAAACTTTTGGAGAACTTAGAAAATATTTCATGAAAAAGGGGTCACACGCCCGTGTGGGTTCGGGACACGTCCGTGTGACCCTATGACACGCCCGTGCATCAGGCCGTGTTCAAATTAGAGAGCATTCTGTTTATGACGTCATCATCAAATTGAAGTCACACGGCCAAGTCACACACCCGTGTGCTTAGGCCATGTGATCGATTAAATTTTCATAATTTCTCATAAAATAGGTGCAGACTTCACACGGCCAGGGCACACGCCCGTGTTCGAGGCAGTGCCGTCCACACGGTTGAGACACACGCCCGTGTCTCTGCCCGTGTGCTCATTACTGAGCATTCTATTTTGCAATAATTAAGGTGCAGGGGACACACGACCGAAACACATGCCTGTGGGGCAGACCGTGTGTCGCACACGGCCTAAACACACGCCCGTGTGTCTACCCGTATGAACAATTATAAGGCTATTTACCAAGCCTTTTTGCCACCCTTTCATGCACCAACCTACACAACAAAACATAGCACCAATCCAAGCATATACTTTCAACCCAATCAGCCATACACAAGGCATCCACATATCATTTACATACTATCATTTATCACATACAAACATCACATGCTTAGCATCTCAAACCATGCAATTTCCCACATTCATGAAAACATCATCATATGTATATATACTAAACCAATATTAGCCAATATCAAATGGCCATTTACAAAATGAATTATCAACTATTGAAGCCATCACTTATGGCCAAATAAATTATGACACATAACAAAAAGGCCAAGTCCCTATACATGCCATGACTCAAAATATTGAAATCATAAGTACCCAAAATGATAATTTGATAGTGTGAATGAATTTCTGACTGTCTTCAATCCCTGAGCTGGCTTGGTGACACTATAAGACAAGAGAAAGAGAAGGGGAGTAAGCTTTAAAGCTCAGTAAGTTCCTATGAAAATAGTAAGCATCATACACACTTTAACATATATTTAACATAAAGTAAATTAACATAAATTTCATTTTGAATTCATAATCAAGCTTAGCATAGATGTTATTAAAATCTTAACATCATAACTTACTCAATCGAACCAATCCGAGGTTTCATCATATATCGAGCTCATTAAGCATGAGTTTTATGTACATACTTGTACCAACTTGCAACTTACCATAATCTTTCACATCATACCATAGTCTTTCACAACTTAAACTTTTCCGTTAAGTTTCCCGTTGATCCACTTGGAATACTAAAGGATACTCGGGAAATCTCACACACATAGTACTATACCAATGCCATATCCCGGATATGGTCTTACATGGGATCTCATATCGATGCCAATAACCCAGCTATGGTCTTACACAAAATCTCATATCGATGTCATATCCCAGATATGGTCTTGCACGTAATCTCAACTAACCCTAATGTCATGACATTTGTATCCTAACAATGCATAAGGTTCAACCGAGATTTTTTTCTCACTTGTCGAACTTTGTCGAATTCATTCAAAGAGTAAATCACAATTCATAATATAATAACACAATTAAAGCATAAATAATAATGCATTATTTACATACGAACCTACCTCGGTACAAAAATAGTAGGAATGGGACCTAATCGTCAAATACTTTGTTTTTCCCCCGATCTAGGTCTGAACCTCGTTTCTCTTGATCTATAATAGAAAATTTAACTCATTTATATTCACATTATTCATTTTAGTCCAAAAATCACATTATGGAAAAATTACATTTTTGCCCCTAAACTTTGACATATTTACATTTTTCCCCTAGGCTCATAAAATGAAACATGTGCGATTTATTTAATGTACAAGCCTAGCCGAACAATTTTTATAACTATAATAGCCCACAATTTCCATTAAAACACACTTTTACTACATATTTTTTAACTTTTACAATAGGTCCTTTTAAGCATTTTCATCAAAAATCACTTAGTAAAAGTTATTTATCTAACACCGAACCTTCATTTTCTACCATTAGACATAAAAATACACAAATGTATAACATGGTTCAAACCCTAGACCTTGATTATTCCTTAAATTAATGGTAGAAATAGATAGATAGGATGATAACGACTTCAAAAATGTAAAGAGCATTAAAAACAGGGCTAGGATGTACTTACAATCAAGCTTGGAAGTTGAGCAAACCCTAGCTATGGTGACCTTCTAAATTTCGGCACTTGGGGGAGAAGATGGACAAGATTTTAGCTTGATTTTCTCTTTTTATTCTTTTATTTACCAAATGACCAAAATTCCCTTCACTTAAAACTTTGAAATTTTATCTCACCATGTCCATTTTTGTCCACTATCTTAACAAATCGTATAATTACCATCTAAGGACCTTCTATTTAAAATTTAATAGCAATTAGACACCTCTAGCATGTAGAACTCAACTTTTGCACTTTTTACAATTTAGTCCTTTTGACTAAATTGAGTGCCCAAACATCAAAATTTTTGAACAAAATTTTCACAAAATCATTCCGTGAAACTATAGACCATAAAAATATAATAAAAATAAACTTTTCTGTGTCAGATTTATGGTCCTGAAACCACTGTTCCGACTAGGCCCAAAATTGGGCTGCTACACATGTTCTAGGTATATCGAAAAATGTAAACTCATTATCGAAAATCATAAGTAAATATTGTACTCCGCATAGGCAAAACAGTACTTAGTAGTTACATTGCAGTGGCAAAAAAAAATTAACTATACTAAAATGATTATACTAAAATGATCATACATACTAAATATAAAATGCAGCCTAAATACACAACACACCCCCAAACCTAAGTGATACATTGTCCTCAATGCATGTACATATATGAAATGCAAAATATATCTATATACGGACAATGTCATGGAAAAATATATGCAATGAAATGTATATGAAAGAAAAAGAAAACTTTCCTTGCTTGGACTGGAGTGTAGTTACTTCATTATGTTCGACGTGTGGATTTACAGGCACTGACTTTATCAGTCTCCATGAATCTAGAAAAAAAAAACTACTCATTTATTCAAAAAAAAGTAGAAATGAAAACAACATGAAATAATTAAATATAATCAATAATAAAAAAAGAAACTAAAGTAATGTAATTAAATAAAATAAAAACAATAAAAAAAAACAAAACTACTAACTCAAGCATTTCGAAGGTCGATGCTTTGCTTGTCACGCTCCACATGAGCACCCCCAGTAGTGCATCAAACGTTGTCCATTAACTTTAAATGGGTCCCCCATTTTCATGTCTTTGACATCAACAGCTCCATGCGGGTATACATGAGCTACCAAGCATTTTTTATCAAAATTGAAAGGTCTATTTTGCTCCAGCAAAGTGTATAAGGGTCTCCGCTCAAATGAATCTTCATCACTATCAGAATTGCTGTTGCAAAATTTGTTGAATTCTTTCCCCACTATTGTTTCTATCAAACCAATGGCGTGGCATTCATTTTCATCTGCATATTTCAAAGCATCAAAAACATTAAAAGTAACATGTTGATCATTTACTGTAGCAGCCAGATTTTGGGTCTAGTCAGAACAGTGGTTTCGGGACCAAAAATTCGACGCAGAAAAAATTATTTTTATTATATTTTTATGGTCTACAGTTTTATGGAATGATTTTGTGAAAATTTCGTTCGAAAATTTTGATGTTTGGGCACTCAATTTAGTTAAAGGGACTAAATTGCAAAAAGTGTAAAACTTGAAATCTATATGTTAAAGGTGTCCAATTGCTATGAGATTTTAAATTGGAAGTCCTTAAATGGTAATTAGGCCATTGGTTAAGTTGGTGGACAAAAATGGACATGGTTTGGTATGTTTCTAAAGTCTTTCATTAAGGGCATTTTAGTAATTTGGTAATTAAATGAATTAAAAAGCAAAATTAAAAGCCAATTTTTGCTCATCTTCTACCCCATGGTTGAATGTACCAAGAAGAAACCATGGCTAGGGTTTTTCAAGCTTCTAAGCTCAATTATCGAAAAAAATGAGGTTCAGAATTAGAACTGGGGAAAAACAAGTATTTGACGATTAGGTCCTTTTCACAATTTTTTTGTCGAAGTAAGTTCGTATGTAAATAATGCATTGTTATATTTATGTTTTAAATGCTTTAATATTGTATGAATTGTGATTGAATCCTTGGACGTATTCGACAAAGTTTCGTCAAGCGAGAAATCCTAGTTGAACCTTATGAATAGATAGGATACAAATGACATGACATTAGGGTTACTGAGATTACGTGTAAGACCATATCTGGGATATGGCATCGATATGAGACTTCGTGTAAGACCATAGCTGCGCTATTGGCATCGATACGAGATTACATGTAAGACCATATCTGGGATATGGCATTGTTATGGTACTGTGTGTACTAGATTCCCGAGTATCCGATAGTATTCCAAGTGGTTCAACGGGAAATTCAACGGGTATGTCAAAGAAGAGAAAGAGCATGTAAGTATTATGAATTAGTATAGGTGTGCACATAAAGTTTATAAACATTGGCTTCATGATATTGTGAGTTCATGGTTTCCACGAGAATGTTTTTGTGAAAGCCTTGTGATTTTTGGTCTATACTTGTGATGTACGAAGTACATGGTAAATTCGGTTGGGGATCGTGTAATTGGCTTTCAGGCCAAATTGAGTTATGATATAGCACGATTCATTCACACAAATTTTGATTTATCGGATATGAGAAAAAGGAAAGATTGGCATAATTGCCTATTAAAATGATTATGGAAGTATGAAAAGATATGAACTTTAAACAATTGAAGGATGTTAAAGTATATGCTTGAGAGGTGAATACTAATAATTAATGTGCATTTTTATTATGAGGTATGAAATGATTGGTTGATTATGGTAATTTGTGATAATGGAGAGATTACGATTATTAGGCTAATGTCAAAACATGTTAAAATATGCTTGCAAATTGATAGAGCAAACAATGTGACTAAATAAATTATAACTGTGAGTTTTATAACAATTTATATCATTTTGTGTTTATATTATCGGACTTGGTAAATGATTGGTAAAAGTTGCTTATTATTTTCATACGAACTTACTAAGCTATATAGCTTACCCCCTTCCTTTCTCATGTTTTATAGTGTAATTGAGCTAGTTCGGATTGGAGATCGCCGGAGATCCTATCACACTATCAAGCTATCTGATCGTTGATTTCAGAGTTTTAAATTTATAATGATCGAACCTGGAACTAACTATAACAACGATTGAGGCAAGTGCACCTATCGAACAGTAGTATAGCTTAGGCAAGACCGGATTGTCGAACCCAAAGGAACCAAAAGTACTAATACTAACTTTCTTTTTATTATCTAGCCTAAAATAAGTGAAGTTGTTATTTAATCTAAATTTAACTAACTACTAAGCTAAAGACGCAAAGACAAAAAGAATGAATTGGGGAAATCTTTGTTGGAAAAACTCGGTTGATTAAGACGATACCCTTAGGAAGAATCCACCTAGACTTCACTTGTTATCTAACTCGAACAGACGATTTATTCACTTGACTTGATCCGTAAGACTCCCTAATGTATATTAAACCCTCTCTCAAAGCGAATAACGTCTAACCCTAGGTTTATTAATTGAAATCTCTTTCTAATTAAAACCCCTAGAATTGCATTAACTCGATCTATGGACTCCCATATTAGGTTTCACCCTAACCCTGTAAAATCTCGTCACCCTATCTCTAGGCGCGCGATCAACTCCGCTTAATTATGCTAGATCTACTCTTAAGCACAGACTTTTGCTCCTCCACCTAAGCACATAAAACTTGAATCAATATCCCGGAAATATTAACACAGGAATTAAGAACACATAATTAAGAAAAAATCAAGTATTTATCATATAGTTTAGCAAACGATAACAAGATTCATCTAAGTTTCATCCCCTTCAGGTATCTGAAGGGTTTAGTTCATAATAATAAAAGAAAACAACTCAGAAGAAAAGATAAAACAAAACATAAAAAATCCCTAAAACCCCCTGAAGGTATTGAAGGAGAGATCCGCCGTCTTGAGTAGAATTCCGGCTTCTTGAGATGGATCAACTGGCTATCTTCGAGTGTTTCCCACAAATTTGACCTTTTCGGCTCGGCTCCTTGGCCTAGCTCACCGCCCTCTTCTAGGTTATACTTAGGGTGTTTATATAGGATTTTGAAATAGGTTTCTTTGCCCCTAAGTATCCTTTTCCGAGTGAAATTGCTCTTCTCCACGACAGGGACACGGCCATGGCACACGCCCGTGTGAATCGTCTTTAGGCCGTGTTCGGACTTTTAATGAGGTGACATGCCCGTGTAAATCGTGATCAGGCCGTGTTCTAGTCTATCAAGGAGACACGGCCGTGTTGGCTCAAGTCCAGGCCGTGTCAATTTTCATTTTGGCCCAATTTGGTCTGTTTTGAGCCCGTTTCTCATTCTTTCCATCTTTCGGTGCTTTCCTGAGTATAAAACATGAAAAGAAAGGATTAAGAACACCTTTTTACATAAATCAGGGGATAAATCATCCAAAAGTATGCTAAATGTGGGATTAAAATATGTTACTTTTACGGTTTATCACATAGCCCCACACTTAAGCTTTTGCTTGTCCTCAAGCAAAATTCTCAACTTACAATTAAAACGAACTTTCCATGATCCAATATTCCTATCAACAATGTCTCATCATAATTCATAGATAATTTATACATGGATAATTTAACTCAAAGAGTCCTAAAGATTCAAATAATATAAGTCATACATTTGTAGCACAAAACATAGGTGTTTCCCCTCATCTAAATAATTACCTCTGATCCAAAACCTACAAGGATTGACATCCTCACAAAAGATTCACTCAAATCACTCGAAGTGTTTAAGGTTCAGCATTAAGCACTCAAATGTCAAACCTGAAAAGTTAATCCCATAGGCTTGCATGAAAATCAAATCTCCACCACTGTAATATGAGATGATGCACAAATCAAAAGGTCTTTGAAAGGGTTGTAACGGGGCTTGGGTTAAGGTGTGGATAAAGGCTGAATTAGAGGGTTAGAATCGAGATCGACCTGAAAAATTACCTAACTAGAAAGAACGAACTGAAAATTAAATAATTACATGAATTAAAACTTTGAAACTAATAATACGAGCTTCTTCTTCAATAAATAGACTTTAACTGTACAAGCTCGCTTTTCATCATACTAATACTGAATATACTTTGATTTTTTTAAAAAAAAACACATCACAATAAAGAACTTTAACAACTAAAATAAAGAACATAGTTAGGCAACTGGTCAAATCAAATCTCGACAAAAAAGGGTAGTCAAGAAGAATGGTGATAACAAATACAAAGGGTTTTGGGTTAATATTAGTGGGTGAGTCAATAAAAAGGGTTGTTAAGATCAAAGGGGTTCACTAGGGGTTAATTATGAAGGTAGGCCTTTTATGGAGTAAATGGGT
The DNA here is from genome assembly GCA_025698515.1 of Gossypium sturtianum. Taxonomy (NCBI): domain Eukaryota; kingdom Viridiplantae; phylum Streptophyta; class Magnoliopsida; order Malvales; family Malvaceae; genus Gossypium; species Gossypium sturtianum. The sequence continues at coordinate 117,095,952 of CM046948.1, read as the reverse complement.
TTAATCCTAGGTGCCTTTATCATTTCTGTATATCAAATCAAAGATGTGGTCTCAACATGTATAATCGAGGCAAGTTCTAGAATAACAGTTCAATGTTGACACACTCATAATCAAAAAGTGAGCATGAAAAAGGATATATGCTCTATAAGGCTCAAAATCTCACAAAAATTATGGGTATTTTGATATCAACCTCGTAAATTTCAAACTTCAAAGTAATATTCAAATTCAGGTTAACAACCTAGAAAAAAAAATTAATTCTGAAAAATAGACTTATCATGCTTGATTCTCTAGTATCTTAGAATTTAGTTATCAATGCATAATTATCAACGACTTAATCTAAAACATATCAATAAAGATCATAAGTCAAGGGAATTTCATTCTAACTTACTTAAAAACAAGACTAAATTTAGGGATTTGAGAATAATGAAAAAAAAGTTAGGCACTTTTAGAATAATGCAAAAAGTTAGACACTTTTACCCCCCACACTTAAGATGTACATTGCCCTCAATGTACAAAGATAGATAAATAAGCATGTAATACTTAAACTAAAAGAGAAGAGGAGAAGTGACACTTCCTAAATTTTGGATGGATTCCTTGAGTCGGAGGTGACAGATGACTTATGTAGCAGTGAGTTACTCCTAGTGATTTGTTCGTTATTTTTTAGTGTACAATTGAAATTGCGAAGTCATCAGTTAGATGTCTCGGGGGCAGAATTAAACAGGTGTTTGTTAGTAATACTCTAAGGTTAGATAGCCAATGTTAACATGAATAAAATAAAGGTATGAAACATAAAAGGCAAAAGAGTTTAAATTAAGAAAAATAAAAATTAAAACGAAATAACTAACAAGAAAAGAAAACTAAAAATAAGGAAAATAAAAGGACTCAGAGGTCCTCATCATCAGCTGGGTCCTGCGGTGGTGTCGGTGAAGAAATGTGGAAGTGATGACAAATTTGTTGAAGGGTGGCCTCGATGCCGTCAAAATGTCGAGCTGTGTCAGTGAATTGCTGAGTACAGTACTACTCGAACTGAGTAATGCGTACAGAAATGTCTGAAAGTGAAGCTGCTACATGGGAAGGCCGCTGGCTCGGGAGTGGTGCCTCCTGTGGTGGTGGGACATCATCAGTAATGTCCTCGGGCTCCTCCTCGTCAGTGGGGTGGGCTAATCGGTATTGAGGAGGATCGATCCCACGACGATATTTGATCATCCTCATGTGCAGCATAGTTTGGATGCCTAGAGGTACCATCGCCCAATCGGTGTGAGAGAGGAGAGTCCGGTTGTCGGTGTTGAGGAGGCCGAAGTACCGAGCTAAGCGTGTGATGTATGGGCCCATCGATAGGGTTCCCTCTCCTGTGGCTCCGTCACGGCTTTGGATGGCACGGGCTATGAAGTAGGCTAGGTCGAAGACGTGCCCGTTTGACATGCACCACAGGTAGTAGACGTCGTGAGTGTTTACGACGCTAGGGCTCTCACGTCGTCCTGTAAGAGTCTGAGCCAAAATTGCGTGCACGTACCTCAGAGACGGGACCAGGGCCGTCGTCTTGGAGCGACTGGGGTCGTAGTTGGCCTTGTGGGGGCTAAGTCGTACCTACAGCTGACTGGGGTACGGTGGATGTGGCGGTGTAGCTCGGAGAGGTCATGTTCTGCTACGAAGTCATCTGTGTAAAGTCTGAGTGCGGCCCCGAATTGTGGCACATTCAGTCGTCGTACGGTGCCTCCTAAACGGAATTGTATCGTACCTAGATCATCATATTGTGCCATCACCGTCTGGAGTTGAAAAGTGGAGCAGAATTCTAAGGTAAGTTCTAAATATGTGGGCTCGATGATGGTGAAAAATTTATCCCATGGATCAGTTGTAAGCAAGGCTCGAACATCATCTGTGAGACTGACCTGCTCTAAAGCGGCCCAATCAATGCACCTACCGGTGCCGAGGGGTCGCGCCCGTAGTGTCTTGTACCGTTCCTCTTGGGCCTCTTGAATAAATTGGAGGAACCGGTGGCGCACTTCGGAGGATGCGCTAGCGGAGGATGAGCCGGGTCCCTTCCGTTTCTTAGAAGTGGCGGCTGTTGTTCGCTTTGCTCGTGACGATGACATTATACCTGAAAATAGTTTATATTCAAATAATTGTCCACCAAATAATATCAAATATTTTGATTGGTACCTAGCAATATTTGAATGCTAAATAAAACATTTCAACCATGAGAAATTATATTGAAAAAATTGACTAATTAGCAATCAAATTAGTTCTAAAATTCAAGAAATTATTCTAAATAATACTAAAAGTAAAAATAAACTAAATAACATGCAATTTTAATCAAACAATAGTTGGAATAGACGAAAATGAAATAGTGAAGAGTGACCAGCAGTGTTTTTGGGGTGTGTGGCGACGTGAACGGTAGAGCACAGGTGTGTACGGTGGTGCACGGTTGTGTGCTGTAAAATTCTGGGTAGCACGGCGGTGGCGAGGGTGTGGGCTCTGTTAACACGGGCGTGGCTGCGTTTTGTATGGGTATTTTAAAGGAGGGAAGGTGGAGGGGTTATGAGGGTCAAAATGGGAGTGATTTTATTTTATGGTGGCCGGATTAGGGAAGGAGGGGGTTGAGAGAATCGGTTTAGGGTTGTGGTTTGGGGAAGATGAGAGGTTAAGTTCTTTAAATAGGGGTGAGAGCACGGGTAGGGGCCACACCCGTGTTCGATTTTAATCAGCCCGTGTTTTTCGTGATTTTGAATTTTGGGCGCGTTCAAGGTGTTTGGCCACGGCCGTGGTGAAGGTGCCACGCCCGTGTTCTTCTTCCCACGGTTGTTTAGAACAGGCATGTTTAGCCCGTGCTCAACAAGTCAGTATCTTCACACGGTTGTAAGGCACGGGCGTGTCTTGCTCGTGTTTGGTAAGTCAGTATAGTCCACGGAAAGTCGGCACGGGCGTGGGCTATTATCGTAGCCCGTGTTGGGAAAAAAATTCTTCTTTGTCGTGCACGGCTACTAGCACGCCCGTGGTTTGTCCCCTGGCTTCCACACGGCCACAAGCACGCCCGTGTGCAAGACCGTGTGGTCTAAAACCTGCACTTTATTGGATTAATTAGTATGGGATTAAATGCTAAAAATTAAGAATCTAATGTTAGTGAGGTTAGTGCTCGGGTTGCCTCCCGAGAAGCGCTTGTTTAAAGTCTTAAGCTAGACTTACCCTGTTTTCATTTCTAGAAGAAAGTTCACGGAGCTGAAGCTCCTCTCTCATATCCCTAAAATCTTCACCATTATAGATTTTGAGTTGGTGACCATTTACCTTGAATGTGCCTTGAGTGGGATGAGTTACCTCGATTGTGCCATAGGGAAAGATTGTTTTAATCATGAATGGGCCTGACCATCTTGATTTCAGTTTCCCAGGAAACAATTTAAGCCTTGAGTTGTATAGCAGGACCAAGTCCCCTACTTCGAATTGTTTCGATTTCTTTAGACGAGCATCATGGCGCCGCTTTGTTGCCTCCTTGTATAGCTTCGAGTTCTCGTAGGCATCAGCTCTCCATTCGTTTAGCTCGTTCATCTGCATCATTCTTTTCTTTCCTGCAGCTTTAAGATCGTAATTTAAAAATTTTATAGCCCAAAAAGCTTTGTGTTCTAACTCGAATGGTAGATGACAGCTTTTTCCGTAGACAAGTTTGTATGGGGATGTTCCTAAAGGGGTTTTAAAGGCTGTTCTATAGGCCCATAAAGCGTCATCTACTTTTATTGCCCAATATTTTCTGTTTGATTCAACCATTTTTTCTAGGATGCGTTTAAGTTCTCGGTTTGCTACTTCAACTTGCCCATTGGTTTGAAGGTGATATGGGGTAGCTATCCTGTGGTGTACTCCATATTTTTTTAAGACTTTGTCAAATTGAGTATTACAGAAATGAGTGCCCCTATCACTAATGATAGCTCTAGGTGTTCCAAATCGAGAGGAACAGTTTCTTGAGAAACTTAACTACTACTCTAGCATCATTGGTAGGTAAAGCTTCAGACTTCCACCCATTTTGACATGTAATCAATCGCCACTAGGATGTATTTATTTCCAAATGAACTAGGGAATGGACCCATAAAATCAATACCCCGTACATCAAATATTTCACATGATAGCATATATGTTTGAGGCATTTCATCATGTTTAGAAGCATTACCTGTTCTTTGGCATTTATCACATGAAGCGACATACTGTTGGCATATTTGAATAGAGTGGGCCAATAAAAACACGATTCTAGTATTTTATGTCTTTGTCTTAATGCCACCAGAGTGTCCTCCTGAAGGTCCTGAATGGCAATGTTCCAGATTTTGCTTGCTTCCGCCCTTTTAACGCATCTCTGAATTACTTGATCTGCACATATGCGGAAAAGAAAAGGATCTTCCCAAAAATAGTTTTTTGCATCAGCAAAGAATCGTTTCTTTTGATGATGTGTTAACCTTTTTGGTAAGATGTTAGCTGCTAAATAATTTGCAATATCTGCAAACCATGGTACCTCGAAGTTGGTTATAGAAAAGAGTTCTTCTTCAAGGAACGAGTCGTTTATCTCTCTTTTGTCGAGCTCTTCGATATGTGGGTTCTCAAGCCTGGAGAGGTGATCTGCTGCAAGGTTTTCAGCTCCCTTCTTATCCTGTATTTCCAAATCAAATTCCTGTAAAAGTAAAATCCATCTTATGAGTCGAGGTTTTGCATCAGGTTTAGTTAAAGATAATGAAGAGCGGAGTGGTCAGTGTAAACGAAAACTTTAGATAATACTAAATATTGTCTGAATTTATCAAATGCAAAGACCACATCTAGTAATTCTTTTTCAGTGGTGGTATAATTTTCTTGCGTGGCTGTTAATGTCTTGCTTGCGTAATAGACCTAATTTGGAAGTGCTTGTCTCTTCATTTGTCCTAAAGCGCACCTCTTTGCAAAATCACTTGCATCACACATTAGTTCAAAAGGAAGATTCCAATCGGGGGCAATTATAATTGGGGCATTTATTAACTTCTCTTTAAGGATATTAAATTCATCTAAACATTCCTGATCAAACTTAAAAGGTGTATCTTTTCTAACAATTTCGTTAGAGGCTTAGCTATTTTAGAAAAATCTTTAATAAATCTTCTATAAAATCCTGCATGACCTAAAAAGCTTCTAATGGCTTTAACTGAGCTAGAAGAAGGTAATTTTTCTATGGTTTCGACCTTTGCTTTATCTACCTCGACTCCCTTACTAGAAATTTTATGTCCCAATATAATTCCCTCTTGTACCATAAAGTGGTATTTTTCCCAATTTAAAACAAGGTTTGTTTCCTCACATCTCATTAGAACTCGTTTTAAATTTTTAAGGCAAAGATGGAAAGAATTACCGAATACCGAGAAATCGTCCATAAATACCTCCATAATGTCTTCTACAATTTCGTCAAAGATTGCCAACATGCAACGCTGAAAAGTAGCAGAAGCATTACATAATCCAAAAGGCATTCTACGATAAGCAAACGCATCGTATGGGCATGTGAATGTTGTCTTCTCTTGATCTTCAAAGTGCTATTGGGATTTGGAAATAGTAGGAGAGTCCATCTAGAAAGCAATAGTACATATGCCCAGATAACCTTTCTAACATTTGATCAATGAAGGGTAAAGGAAAGTGATCTTTTCTAGTGGCGTCATTCAGCTTCCTGTAATCAATGGAAACTCTCCAACCTGTGACTGTTCTGGTGGGAATTAGTTCATTCTTTTCATTGGCTACCACCGTCATGCCTCCTTTCTTTGGAACAACCTGCACAGGACTTACCCAATTACTGTCAGAAATAGGATAAATTATTCTAGCATCTAGAAATTTAATTACCTCAGCTTTCACAACTTCTTTTACGTTGGGATTCAATCGTCTTTGAGGTTGCACACATGGCTTGTATTCCTCTTCCATTAAAATTTTGTGGGTGCAAAACGATGGGCTTATTCCCTTAATGTCAGAGATTTTCTAAGCTATGGCTCTTTTATGTTCTCTTAGTACCTGTATCAACTCCTATTTTTCCTTGGGTTCTAATTCTAAAGAGATAATTACCGGTAGCGTAGAATTGTCCCCGAGGAATGCATATTCTAAGTGTTTCGGTAACTGTTTTAATTCTAATTTGGGTGGCTCATCAATGGAGGGTTTTTGTTTTAGTTCATCATTGACTTTAATGCTCTCTTCTTTCGTATGTATAGATGAAGATGTATTCAAATTCAACTCGTCAACTTCATCTTCTTCCCCCTCTTCTTGAGTCAGGCACAGTTCCATCGTGTCATCATGTATAATTTCTTGTAATGAGTTGTGAATGATATGATCAGTGGTATCAACAAAATAACAGGAATCATCTTGTTCTCTAGAATATCGCATGGCATCATAAAATTGAAAAATAATTTCCTCATAGCCTATCTTTAATGCAATTTTACCGTCACCTACATCGATAATAGCCCTAGCAGTAGCTAAAAAAAGGCGCCCTAAAATTAAGGGAACCTCAATGTCCTCATCCATGTCAAGCACAACAAAATCAACAGGGAAAATAAATTTATCAATTTTTACCAAGACATCTTCGATAACTCCTCTAGGATATTTAATAGATCTATCAGCTAATTGAATACTCATCCTAGTGGGTTTTGGTTCCCCCAGATCTAGTTGTTTAAACATTTTATAAGGCATTAAATTAATGCTGGCACCTAGATCAGCTAATGCTTTCTTAATATTTAAACTACCAATTAAACAGGGAATAGTAAAACTTCCTGGGTCTTTTAATTTGGTTGGTAACTTGTTTTGGAGGATGGCTGAACATTCTTCATTAAGCTCCACTGTTGATATTTCTTTGAGTTTCCTTTTATTCGTCAGGAGTTCTTTTAAGAATTTTGCGTACGTTGGCATCTGTGAAATGGCTTCAACAAAGGGTAGGTTAATATGTATTTGTTTAAAAAGTTCAAGAAATTTACCGTATTGGGCATCTAATCGGTCTTTCTTCAACTTTGCCAGATATGGGATTTGTGGTTTACTTTCATTACGTACTGGAGTTACATCCTCAACTCCCTCACCTTTTGCTTTGTTATCTTCGTGTGGTATTATTTTTTTCATTGGTTCGACTAACACCTTTCCACTTCTCAGTGTAACTGTCTTTACCTGTTCGGTTCCTTTAGAAAAAATCTCTGATCGAATTTCAAAAACTATCTTAGTAAGTTGTCCAACTGACTTAGTAAGTTCCCCAACTTGACTTTCGATCCCCTTAATTGATGCCTTTTGATTCTTAAGGGTGGTTTCAGTGTCTTGGAGACGGTTATCTGTGGCTGCCATGAATTTTGTCAGTATCTCTTCAAGGTTCGGCCTCTTTTCCTGTGGATAGGGCTGATTTTGGAAATTTTGAAGAGGTTGTTATCTTTGATTTCCTTGACCTCCCCATGAAAAATTTGGGTGGTTCCTCCAACCTGGATTATAATTATTACTGTAAGGATTATTATTAGGTCTGAAATTATTACCTATATAGTTCATCTGTTCGCTTTCTGTGCCCGGTTGGTAGGGTGGGTACTCAGGATTTGCCACAGTTCCACTTGCGTTGTTGCTTGCATTCATTGGATGTACTGCGAAGAACACAAACTATCAAGCTTTTTATTCATCATCTCTACCTGTGTTGATAGCATGGTTACTGCGTCGAGGTTGAAAACTCCGGTTGATTTTGTTGGTTTGGTCCTTGTAACCTGCCACTGATAGTTATTCAGTGACATCACTTCAATAAACTCGTAGGCTGCTTCAGGAGTTCTGTTGTTTAGGGTTCCACCGGCGACTGAATCAATTAGTTTCCTCATTGAGGGGTTTACACCGTTATAAAAAATTTGGACTTGGAGCCACAAGGGTAAACCATGGTGCGGACACCTTCTCAAGAGATCCTTGTATCTCTCCCATGCTTCGTGTAATGTCTCTAAATCCGTCTGCACAAAAGAAGAGATATCATTCTGTAATTTGGCCGTTTTGGCCGGTGGGAAATATTTTAATAAAAATTTTTCGGTCATTTGATCCCATGTAGTAATTGACCCTCGTGGTAACGAGTTTAACTACTGTTTGGCTTTATTCCTTAATGAAAAGGGAAATAACCGAAGACGGATGGCATCATCAGAAACGCCATTTAATTTGAAGGTATCACGAACTCTAAAAATTAGCTATATGAGTATTTGGGTCTTCCGTCCGTAAACCATCAAATTGAACAAATTGTTGAATCATTTGTATAGTGTTAGGCTTTAATTCAAAATTATTAGCAGCTATAGCAAGCCTAACAATACTTGATTCTGCTCCTGTTAAATGAGGTTTAGCATAATCATACATAGTACGCGGAGCATTATTTTCTGCCACATCTTGTGGTGGTGGATTATTCTCGTCCATCCCTTCAGTAGGATTGGATCTGCCTTCTCGCTCTTTTTCTGTGTAATTTAGGGCTCGCCTAATTTCTCTACGATTCCTGCGAGCGGTAGCTTCAATATCACTGCCGTATACTAGTGGTCCTCTCGGGTTCCTTCTAGTCATAAAATAGAGGTACCTGCTAGGAAAAGAAAGAAAGAAAATTTAGCAAAGTTAAAAACAAAACAAAAATAAAAATAAAAATAAAAGTAAATTGCGGAAAATAATGGCTAAAGTAATAAAAATATAGCTTTCTTAATATTTTAGTTCCCTGGAGCAGCGGTGCCAAAAAACTTGATCGTTGATTTGAGTTTTAAATTTATAATGATCGAACCTGGAACTAACTATAACAACGATTGAGGCAAGTGCACCTATCGAACAATAGTATAGCTTAGGCAAGACCGCATTGTCGAACCCAAAGGAACCAAAAGTACTAATACTAACTTTCTTTTTATTATCCAAACCTAAAATAAGTGAAGTTGTTATTTAATCTAAATTTAACTAACTACTAAGCTAAAGACGCAAAGAAAAAAAAGAATGAATTGGGAAATACTGTTGGAAAAACTCGGTTGATTAAGGCGATACCCTTAGGAAGAATCCACTTAGACTTCACTTGTTATCTAACTCAAACTGCACGATTTATTCACTTGACTTGATCCGTAAGACTCCCTAATGTATATTAAACCCTCTCTTGAAGCGAATAACGTCTAACCCTAGGTTGATTAATTGAAATCTCTTTCTAATTAAAACCCCTAGAATTGCATTAACTCGATCTATGGACTCCCATATTAGGTTTCACCCTAATCCAAGCAAAATCTCGTCACCCTATCTCTAGCGCGTGATCAACTCCGTTTAATTATGCTAGATCTACTCTTAAGCGAGGACTTTTGCTCCTCCACCTAAGCACATCAAACTTGAATCAATATCCGGAAATATTAACACAAGAATTAAGAACACATAATTAAGAACAACTCAAGTATTTATCATATAGTTCAAAGCAAACGATAACAAGATTCATCTAAGTTTCATCCCCTTGGTATCCAAGGGTTTAGTTCATAATAATAAAAGAAAACATCTCGGAAGAAAAGATAAAACAAAACATAAGAAATCCCTAAAACCCCCTGAAGGAATTAAAGGAGAGATTCGCCGTCTTGAGTAGAATTCCGGCTTCTTGAGATGGATCAACTGGCTATCTTCGAGTGTTTCCCACAAATCTGACCTTTTCGGCTCGGCTCCTTGGCCTAGCTCACCACCCTCTTCTAGGTTATACTTAGGGTGTTTATATAGGCTTTTGAAATAGGTTTCTTTGCCCCTAAGTATCCTTTTCCGAGTGAAATTGCTCTTCTCCACGACAGGGACACGGGCATGGCACACGCTCGTGTGAATCGTCTTTAGGCCGTGTTCAGACTTTTAATGAGGTGACATGCCCGTGTAAATCGTGATCAGGCCGTATTCTAGTCTATCAAGGAGACACGGCCGTGTTGGCTCAAGTCCAGGCCGTGTCGATTTTCATTTTGGCCCAATTTGGTCCATTTTGAGCCCGTTTCTCGTTCTTTCCATCCTCCGGTGCTTTCCTGAGTATAAAACATGAAAAGAAAGGATTAAGAGCACCTTTTTACATAAATCAGGGGATAAATCATCCAAAAGTATGCTAAATGTGGGATTAAAATATGTTACTTTTACGGTTTATCACTATCACTTTGGGTATTGATGAATTCAAGTATTTTGAGTTTATGGCATGTATAGGGATTTGGTCTTTGGGTTATATGTGTTATTATTAATTTGGCCATATGTGTTGGCTTATAATGGTTTATGGTTCATTTTCGTATATAGACATGGAAGTTAGCTAATATTGGTTATGAGTATATTTATATACTAATGTCATTTGTGAATGTGGAGTTTTGCATGGATTGGTGTGGAAAGGTTGATGTTCTAAGCATGATAAATAATGGCATGAGGATGACATGTTATTGTCTTGGTTGTGGTTGTTAATTGCTCTTATATGCTTGAATTTGTGCCATGTGATGTTGTGTTGATGTATGCAAGTGAGGGTGGTAAAATGGCTTGGTAAATAGCCTTGTTTTTTTCCACACGGGTAGACACATGGGCATGTGTCTAGGCCGTGTGTGACACACGGTCTGCCCCATGGGCATGTGTTCCGGCCGTGTGTCCCCTGCACCTTAATTTTCAAAAATAGAATGTCCAAAATTGAGCACACTGGCAGAGACACGGGCGTGTGTCTCAGCTGTGTATGGTACACGGCCTAGGACACGGGCGTGTGGCATGGCTGTGTGGCACAAGTCAGAGAGTGACCTAATTTGAACACAGTCTGAAGCACGGGCGTGTCCCTGGCGTCACACGGGCGTGTAAGCCTTGCTTCTAGCAAAAAAATTCTAAGTTTTATAAAAATTCCCCGAGTTCTCGGTTTAGTCTCGAACCACCTCCAAAGCATGTTTTGGGCCTCATAGGCTCGTATAAGGGACTTTATGATTGAATGTGGATGATTTTAATTTGGACGCAAATTTTATGACACATAATTGTGTGATTGCTTGTGTTATAAGTCTGGTAATGCCTCGAGCCCTGTTCCGGCATTGAATACGGGTAAGAGGTGTTACATTTAGTGGTATCAGAGCTATAGTTTAGTCGATTCTCGGACTAACGTAACGTATGTGAGACTAGCTATACATGCCATATTACTACCTGTGATAGTTTGATATCTCTCAACTCTGATGAAATTGTTTTGTTGAGGCAGAGATGTTTTCCCACCGAGCTAGTTCGAAAATGCTGAAAGTGATACTAAGATATTTGAAAATGTGTTTTTGATGAGTCGAAACTTGGAAAGGTATGAATAAGAGTTCATGATATGTATGTGATGATGTATAAAATGAAATGACCATAAGTTGAGAAATATGGATAAAATGTCATTGTTCCAGTTGAACATTGTATTTCGATGGATTATGGTGATTTTATGAAACGGATAAAATGTTTTAAATGTTACTGAAAGGATTTAGCCCGGAAGGGTAATCCTGAATTAAGCCCTCTCGAGCATATGTTATGAAATGGATTTAGCCCGGACGGGTAATCCAGAATAAGCTCTTTAGAGCATACGTTACTGAAAGGATTTGGCCTGGACTGGCAATCCTGTTATATCATATGTGGCTCGAGAGTGTGCTCTATGAATATGTGCTAAAAAGGGCACTTTTGAATATGAATTGACGGATTGTTGACATGCATACCTTTAGTATACTACCCGAGTATCCATCGAAATTACAATAGTCCAGTGGGAATTATTCTTGAAATATGGAAAGGTGAAATGAAATGAAAGTTTATATTGTGATAAGCTCATCCATGTTTGTTTGGCATTCATATGAAGTTATGTGCCTAATTTGTTTGATTAAGTGAATGCGATAAGTAAACTTACACAAAATTTATGGAATGTATGTTTAAGTACAATTGTTTGAAAAAAGATAACCGAAAAGTTCGTGTAACATAAATATGTATGTTAATTAGCTTGAAGTGAATTATATGGTTGTGAAGATATTATGTTGATGATGAATGCTAAGCTATATGTGTGTATTTATGAGAGTCGAGTTAGAGGCTTTATGACCTCACCCTCTTACCAATATGGTATTTTATAATGAAATTTCACGAGATTTAAGTTGAATGAGCTCACAAGTAAGAGACTGAAGAGTTTAGTAGCGGAATAACTAATAATATGGTCAGAGTTAAGAATAGTTGGCAAATGAATAAAGTTCTGGAAAAGATGTCAGGTTGTTCTAAAGATCATTCGGATTTCACGATGTCACGGTTAAAGAAAAAGTTAATCTCGGCTAATTGACTCATTCAAGTATGATGTCTAAAGTATGTATTTGCTGGAATTTCCTCCGGATTGATTTTCATTAGTGAATGGAATAATACGGGATTAGTGATGACAGAATTAATCAGAGAAATGATATTTGAATCGTAAAGATGTCTGAGTGTAACAGTTGTAATTAAATAGATTATGATGATCTCTCCTGGGTATTTTATATATTCATTTATCCTCAGAGATATATGTGATTGTTCATTTTTTGATGAAATTCTTATCGTATGAGAATGCTAGCTGATTATAATGTTAGATGAAAGCACTGATGGTCTGGTTGGTTGATGAGCAACATTTCTTATCTCTCTCTGTGGGATTCTATTCTATGATGTTTGGAATAAAAGTTGTTGGTGAAAATTTATGTGAGGCTATTCTTTTGTTTCTATTTGATGTTGTTTTGTTTTGTATATATATTTGGAAAATATATTATCTCTATTACAATTGATTTTAGAGCGTATAAGCATTTTTTTTCTTTTAGTTTTCTCTGAGGAATCATCAACATCTTTATTATTTTCTTATGAGTTATGTTCTCGGACTTCCAGTATGATCTCGCATCTTGGATTTCTTTATCTCGGTTTTCTTATCATCCTTATTTAGTATATTATCAATCATGGCTCATATTTAAAGTGTGTTCTTTGGCTTGTGATAACTATGTCTATTATGGTTGTATTTCTGGTTCGATTATAGGAACGTGGTGATTTTGATATCAGGATTTCTCTAATTTTCGTGAAAGGAATTGACATCGGCAAAGGTATAGATAGTGGAAGCTCAAGCTCAAATTGTACGATGGTTTTCTTTTCTCAGATAAGTTTGATTAAGGTCAATGAGTTCAATCAGGATATTTTGTTTCCTTGAGCTAATGCAATTGTAAAGATCTTTGACTAGCATGTGAGGAAATTTTGAAAGATTGTATGTTTGAGTTGTTTTAACAGCGTGAAGAATGGAGTATTTTGATATGATATTATTTGATAGTTGAGATCGACTCGGTTGTTTTTATCTGAGTGAGCTGGTTAGTTGAAAGGTAATTTGAGTTATACGTATTTAAGTTTATCCTCAGGTAAGAAGATAAATTTTTGTATATTCATGGGTAAATTGACGAATAGTCTGAATGAAGAATTTATATTCAAAAAAAAAGGGTGTGATACAAGGACATATCTATTAGATCAGTTCTAATTGGATGATATTATTATGAGTTAAAGCTATTTTGATTGATAAAGTTATCACATTTGTGAAAGTTTAAATGGTCTGTTGAGTATTAGCAAAGTTGAAAATAGTTGAAGGTATTGTTAACCGAAGCACTGATTCTGAGTCCAGTTTAAATTGAGTAAAGAATTTGTGATTTTTCAGCGATGCACTATCGAACGGATTGGAATGTGTTTTAATACAAGACTGTAAAGTGATAGTTTATGCTTTCAGACGGTTAAAGTCACATGAAAAGAACTGTCCGACGGGTGATTTAGAGTCGACCAATTTTTTTTATGTGTGTGTTGAGAATTTGATGGCACTGGTTGTTCGACGAAAAATGCCATATGTTTCCTTATCCCAAGAGTTTAAAGTATTTAATGTCACAGAGGGATCTGAATTTAAAACAGCATAGATGGCTTGAACTATTGAAAGATTGTGAGCAGTTTTCAATTAACCTTTGGGAAAGCAGATATAGTTGCAAATGCTTGAATGGAAAACATTTGATTATTTTGTGAGTATCTGATACATGATTAATCTTATTTGATGACGGTTTGAATCTAGCTAAATTAGAAGTTAAAGCGATGTTTCTTTGTAAGATTGAGAACCTCAGGAATGTGATAGTGAGTGTTAAATAAAATAAGTACCGTGTGAGACGACTTTTGATTCTGAATTTTAGGTCGGACCTGATGACTATTATCATTATTCCGAGACAGAATTTGCGCACTGAGTAATTCAGAGCTTATGCAAAAAATTTTGTACGAAGCTCAGTAGTAGCTCGTTTGTTCATTCAGGGAGTAATAAAATGTACAGTTATTTGAAATAGATGTTCTGGTGATCGAGTATGTAACATGATAGGTTAGTTGAGTTATATGTTTCAGAGACTATCCGATCAGAAATTGTACAGAAAGTAAAAGTGATTCGTGGCAGGTTAGAATCCACTTCAGATTGTCAGAAAACGTATGTGAATTTGAAACATAAGGATATGAAATTCCCGTTCAACGATAGCATGCTTCCGAAAGTATTGCCTTGGAAAAAGATTCATAATGTGTTTTGTGTACCTATATTGAGATGGTATCGATTGGACTCTTTGAGTATGAATTCTCCGATAGGGATTAAGATTCAGCCGATGTGTTGTATAACGAAGAATCGATCGGAATTTTGACACGAGAGATTAAAAAGTTGGGAAATAAAAGCATAACCTTAGTGAGGGTTCTTTGGCAGTGTCACGAGATAGAGGAGTCTACGTGGAAATCGAATTTATATTCTGGTAAGATTTTTGGGGACGAAAATCCCTAAAGGGGGGAGAGTTGTAACAGCCCGATTTTGGGTCCAGTCGGAACAGTGGTTTCGGGACCACAAATTTGATGCAGAAAAATTTATTTTTATTATATTTTTATGGTCTACAGTTTTATTGAATGATTTCATGAAAATTTCGTTTGAAAATTTTGACGTTTAGGCACTCAATTTAGTTAAAGAGACTAAATTGCAAAAAGTGCAAAACTTGAAATATATATGTTAACGGTGTCCAATTGCTATGAGATTTTAAATTGGAGGTCCTTAAATGGTATTTAGGCCATTGGTTAAGTTGGTGGACAAAAATGGACATGGTTTGGTATGTTTCTAAAGTTTTTCATTAAGGGCATTTTAGTAATTTGGTAATTAAATGAATTAAAAAGCCAAATTAAAAGCCAATTTTTGCTCATCTTCTACCCCATGGCCGAATGTACAAAGAAAAAACCATGGCTAGGGTTTTTCAAGATTCCAAGCTCAATTATCGAGAAAAATGAGGTTCGAAATTAGAACAAGGGAAAAACGAGTATTTGATGATTAGGTCCTTTTCGCCATTTTTATGTCGAGGTAAGTTCGTATGTAAATAATGCATTGTTATATTTATGTTTTAAATGCTTTAATATTATATGAATTGTGATTGACTCCTTGGATGTATTAGACAAAGTTTCGTCAAGCGAGAAATCCCGGTTGAACCTTAGGAATAGATAGGATACAAATGTCATGACATTAGGGTTACTGAGATTACGTGTAAGACCATATCTGGGATATGGCATCGATATGAGACTTCGTGTAAGACCATAGATGGGCTATTGGCATCGATACGAGTTTACATGTAAGACCATATCTGGGATATGGCATTGCTATGGTACTGTGTGTACTAGATTCCCGAGTATCCGATAGTATTCCAAGTGGTTCAACGGGAAATTCAACGGGTATGTCAAAGAAGAGAAAGAGCATGCAAGTATTATGAATTAGTACAGGTGTGTACATAAAGTTTATAAGCATTAACTTCATGATATTGTGAGTTCATGGTTTCCACGAGAATGTTTTTGTGAAAGCCTTGTGATTTTTGGTCTATACTTGTGATGTACGAAGTACATGGTAAATTCGGTTGGGGATCGTGTAATTGGCTTTCAGGCCAAATTGAGTTATGATATAGCACGATTCATTCACAAAAATTGTGATTTATCGGATATGAGAAAAAGGAAAGATTGGCATAATTGCCTATTAAAATGATTATGGAAGTATGAAAAGATATGGACTTTAAACAATTGAAAGATGTTAAAGTATATGCTTGAGAGGTGAATACTAATAACTAATGTGCATGTTTATTATGAGGTATGAAATGATTGGTTGATTGTGGTAATTTGTGATAATGGAGAGATTACAGTTATTAGGCTAATGTCAAAACATGTTAAAATATGCTTGCAAATTGATAAAGCAAACAATGTGACTGAATAAATTATAACTGTGAGTTTTGTAGCAATTTATATTATCTTGTGTTTATATTATTAGACTTGGTAAATGATTGGTAGAAGTTGCTTATTATTTTCATACAGACTTACTAAGCTATATAGCTTACCCCCTTCCTTTCCCATGTTTTATAATGTCATTGAGCTAGCTCGGATTGGAGATCGCCGGAGATCCTATCACACTATCAAGATATCACTTTGGGTATTGATGAATTCAAGTATTTTGAGTTTATGGCATGTATAGGGATTTGGTCTTTGGGTTATATGTGTTATTATTAATTTGGCCATATGTGTTGGCTTATAATGGTTTATGGTTCATTTTCGTATATAGCCATGGAAGTTGGCTAATATTGGTTATGAGTATATTTATATACTAATGTCATTTGTGAATGTGGAATCTTGCATGAATTGGTGTGGAAAGGTTGATGTTCTAAGCATGATAAATAATGGCATGAGGGTGACATGTTATTGTCTTGGTTGTGGTTGTTTAGATGCTCTTATATGCTTGAATTTGTGCCATGTGATGTTGTGTTGATGTATGCAAGAAAGGGTGGTAAAATGGCTTGGTCAATAGCCTTGTTTTTGTCCACATGGGTAGACACACGGGCGTGTGTCTAGGCCGTGTGTGACACACGGTCTACCCCACGGGCATGTGTTTCGGTCGTGTGTCCCCTGCACCTTAATTTTGAAAAACAGAATGTCCAAAATTGAGCACACTGGCAGAGACACGGGTTGATATGGAGTTGCTTCAAAAACTCCAAAAATCTTTTGAATTGAACATTCTGTTTTGAATTATGGAATCGTTGAGGAAAGGTAAAGGTGGTCGTCCTTCATGTTGCTGATATTGTTTTGCTGTGGCATTCTTATTGACAATATGTTCTAATTCTGCCATGGCAGTCTTCTGCTTACCCTTTTCAAGTGCAGTATGTTTTTCAGATGGCTCTGGGATCTTTACCTAGTAGTTCCTTGCATTATCTTCTCTTACCGCGACATTGTGAATAACATCACTCAATTGAGTCCCGCTTCTAACGGTGATAGCTTTGCACTACTATTTCCCTAGTGTTCTCCAATTCTCGGTATCACTTGGCAATGCTCCTTGTGGCCTTGAATTTAGAACATTCGCTATTTTCCCCACTTGATTTTCAAGCGCTCAGAGAGATGCATCCTGACTCTGAATTATAGCATCATTCTTGGCCATATATTCCTTCAAAAAAGGTTCAATAGAATTAGAAGATGATACCTAACCTTGTTGAGCATTTTGTCTCGACATAGGATGATTATAAACGGGCGGTGTGATAAACCATAATTTACACATATTTTAACCCCATGCTTGGCTTTATTTTGGATGAATATTCATTAGATTTGATGAATTCGATGCTCCTAATCTCTTAATTTCATGTTTTCTACTCAGGAGGGCTTAGGAAGTCAAAAGGAGCGAGAAACGGGCCAAAAAGGGACAAAATGGGCCTACATTAGAGACTCACACGGCCTGGGCTATCACCCACGACCGTGTGTTTCGAGCAACAACCGAAACACGGCATGGACTATCGACCACGGGCAGATCACACGGCCGTGTGTGGCGAGCAGGATCGACCACGGCCAAGGAAGTCCACCACGGACGTGTCACACGGGCGTGTCACACGGGCGTGTCCCTGTCGAAATCAAGATGAGTTTCATTCGGAATAGGATACTTGTGGGCCAAGAAAGGCATCTCGTAGCCTATATAAACACCCTAGGGGGCAACCTAAAAGGGGGAGTTCGACAGAAGCCTTCTGTCAGGGCTTTTGACGAGGGGGCGAAGCCAGAGAGGGCTGAATACAGGGAATTACTCCAAGAACGCTAGTTGATTCATCCCAGAAGCCGGAATCACGCTCAAGACGGAAGATCTTCCTTTCAATTTCCTTCAGGGTGTTTTAGGGTTTTTCTTATGTTTTGTTATTTACTTTCTTCTGAGATGTATTCTTTATTAAACATGAACTAAACCCCTCAAATACCTGAGGGGGATGAAACCTAAGACGGATCTTGTTATTGTTTTCTAAACTGTATGATAAATACTTGATTTGTTCTTAATTATGTGTTCTTAATTCTTGTTTTAATATTTTAGGATATTGATTCAAGTATTGATGTGCTTAGGCAGTGGAGAAAAAGTCCCTCTTTAAGAGTAGATCTAGCATAGTTAAGTAGAGTTGATCGCAACCCTAGAGATAGGATGACGAAAATCTGCCGGATTAGGGTCAAACCTAATATGGGAGTCCATAGATCAAGTTAATGTAACACTAGGGGTTTTAATTAGAATGAGATTTCAATTAATCAACCTAGGGTTAGACGTTAGTAGCCTCGAAAGAGGTATTAATATAAATTAGGGAATCCTACAGATAAAGTCAAGTGAATAAATCGACTGGTTCAGAGTTAAATAACAAGTGAAGTCTAGGTGGATTCTTCCTCGGGTATTGTCTTAATCAACTGGTTTTCCCACAAGTATTTTCCCAATTCACTCTCTGTGCCTTAGCATCCTTAGCTTAGTGATTAGTTAATTAAACATCGATTCTCTTAATACTTAGGCTAAAAAATAAAAAGATAGTAACTACTAGTACTCTTGGTCCTTGAGGATACGATATTTCCGGTCTTGCTATAGCTATACTACCGAACGATAGGTGCGCTTGCCTTATTCCTTGTCATAGTTAGTTTGGACACGATCACGATGCATTGTGGATATTCTGTCTTGAAACATTGTGTGAACTCCTTGCACCTTGATTGTTCCAACTAAAATTCAGATGTTGGTTCCACCCTGAATTGTAAGTGTTGGAATAGGGGATATTATTTCGGTTAAAATTACCCATGTAGTACACTGACGCTGGGTTTGATGGAAATTCGTCAAACATATGGTCTTCACCACAATAAACACATGACAACTCGGTTGGTTTCATTCCATGGACTAAAGTTGGATTTTCATGGTTTTAATCATATTAGCTAAAGAAGATACCTAGGCCGTTAACGAAGTGATTGCACCAAGCTCAATGGTACCAACTCTCGTGGTCGGATACTAAAAATCATTGTTGGAAACCTTTTCCAAAATCTCGTATGCTTCATTATAAGATTTATCCAACAAAGCACCATTGGCAAAGGTATCAACTACCATCCTCATATGCGCATTTAGCCCATTGTAGAATATCTCCATTTCAGTCTAGTGTTGAAATCCATGTATCATACATTTCCGAATTAAGTCATTAAATCGTTCCCAATCTTCATATAGCGTTTTATCCTTCAACTACCGAAAAGATGTGATGTCATTTCTAAGCTTTGCATTCATTTTGGTGGATTATACCATAGCAAAAACCTCTGGCAAATATCATTTCATGATGCCACTGTTCCCAACGGTAAAGCATTTAGCCATGCTCTAGTATGATCTCTTAAAGAATACTGGAATAGCTTAAGCCTCAGAGCATTTTCAGGAACACCTTGTTCTCTAAATGAGTAATAGACTTCTAGAAAAAGTCTTAAATGCAGTCTTAGATCTTCAGTGGGTAGTCCACCGAACTGTCCTACTATTTGCAACATCTAAAACATTACCTGTTTCAGTTCAAACTACTGAGCATGTATGGTTGGTCTGACTATCCTTGGATTCAAATCATCTAACGTTGGAACAAAATGCTCTCAAATGGTCTGTCTCGGTCATCTATCCCACGTCCAATGGGAGGATTTTCATTGCGATCATTTAGATTACCATTAAGATCATTCCTGTTTCCAGCCATTTTTCTCAATTCTTTTCTCTTTCTCTGCAAGGTTTTGTCAATCTCGGGATAAAAAAGGTATTTTGTGTTAGCAGGAAAGCCTCTTCTCATACACTGATTGAAACCTGTAAAAATTAAATACACTAAGTTAAATAAAAACTACAAAGTAAAATAACCAAACCAAATTTCACCAAATTGTCGATCCCCGGCAACAGCGCCAAAAACTTGACGCGTGTTAAATGACATGTGATTTGTGCAGTATAGACATCGATTCAAGTAATAAAGTGATGAGTGAGAATCACTCCCATGAGGATCGACTTGAGGCACAAAATTGGTCAAGTTATTGTAATATGGTTAATAGTAAGGCAAGACTGGCGAATAAGATGCTATGGTAAACTAAGGTAAGTATGCAGTGATAACTTAAAGGAATGAGGATGTATGCGATAGATGGAATTTATGAATAATTAGAAATGCTATAGCAAAAGTGAGAGCAGAAATGTAATGGTAATAATGAAAGTGTTTATACGAATAGAATGTAAACAAAGAAATAAACAACTAAATATGTTGTGCAAATATATTACGACAAAGGATAACGATAGAGTGATGTTGACTCGGGAGGTCGGGATTACCAAAAATTGACCCTTACTGTCAATAATGCCTTGGCAAAATCATATCTACTTTACTGCACAGGAGAGTTCTAAAATGGTCTGCCTCTCATGAGAGCAAATCCTCAAGTACCTTTCTCGTGCCTATATGCTTTTTAGATATCTTGCATGGGGTTTCTTCTGTATGATTGTGACTCTATGTCTAGAGTTGACTACAAGTGTCGATCGAATACTTGCTCATTTCATTTAATCTTTATCCAACCAATCCAACCCTTTCGGAATTAGAATCAATTTATAGCATGCGAACAACCTTCTATGTCTAGAGATGATTGCATTTTAATTAAGAAATAAGCACAATCAAATGAAACAGTAAAGTAAATGAGATATATATGGTATTCATAAAAATAGTTAAGGCTTCATCGAAAGTAATCTCAACCCTATGAGATTTAGCCCATGGGCTGGAAAATAAAATTCCAAACCAAAGTATTATCCGACATTGCGTTCAACTACTACAATTTAATCTTTCGGAGGAAATAACGGAAGAAATTCGGGAAGCAGCTTTCGCTTGCCTTGTTCGCACTTCGGCAGCACAGCGTCCAATGATGGCTAAGAAGGATTGCCTTCGACTTCCTTTCTTCTGTGCAGTCAAACCCTAATACACGCCTTAGGATCTCTCCCACTTTTTGTTCTTTCTTGTTCGTCTTTTTGGGTTTCCTCCTTTGGGTTTTTATAGGATTTTTCCCTAGATTAAATCCAACAACCCAAGATTATCTTCTCCTCTTTTTAAATTCTAAATTCAACAACCCAAGATTATCCTCTTCATTTTTTTAGGTAGATTTTTCTGCTACAAATATAGTTGGGGTAAAACTAGTATGCGTTGAGTGTTGACTAGGTCTTCCTTGAATTGCCACGGCATTTGTGCTGACAACATGTCCAACCTTTTGCCTCGACAAACCTTCACTCCTTTATTTATCATTCCTCAACCTGCACTTGCTAAACCACCAAACACAGCCCTTCCACGAGCAATTAAAAGTTATCAACAGTCTAGGTTCTTAATGAAATGATGAAAATATGAATGAAATGTCCTAAAATCAAACTAAATGTACCTAAGTACAACCAATTAGCTAGGTCTAAAGGCATGAAATATAACTCTTTTCGAGAGTTATCAACAGTCCCTTCAAACTAAACGGAAATCATAAGCAAAGTTTGGACGGATGATGGCTCTGGCCACTAGATATTGAGTCAGTTCCTCCTTGGTAGTGTTGTATTTATACATGGGAGCAAGTACACAATGGGTACCATCAGGACCTTTGGGTTTGATCATGGAGCATTTCTAGCATTGTTGTTTCTACTACTTTGGGCACGGCCTCTTCTACGTGTGGTAGTCCTAACCATTTTTAATAATATGAGAGAGAAAACGAATAGGGATTACCTTTTAAGAAAATCATAAATTGAAGGTGAAAAAAAGCAAAAAGACTTTGGCAGAAACAGAAATTAGGGCTCCAATGAATTAGTGAAATAGTTTAGGGGAAGTGTTGAACACCTAGTATTTATAAAGAACCAATCATCCATAAAAAATTTTAAATTAAAGTCAATTGTTCTAATTCTTTAATTACAGCTCGACACTTGTAAAGGTTAAGGCTACGAGATGTTTAAAAACACGGGAGTACATGCCAACTATACCCACGAGTCAAGAATTTGCCAATCGAGACTACTTGTCTACATTTGCACAAGTTGAAATCTTCTGAGTATACACCCCATACGAGAAGTCGGTTGTGACTATGTTTGGGCATTCTGCCCAGCAGTATACTACGCCTGATCCAGGAAGTTGGTCACGCATCCTTGGTGATGGCATTAACAGGTTGATAAAAATTTCGAGGATGAAATTTCCTTTAGGTAGGGGAGAGTTGTCACACCCTAAAAATGGTGGACCCAAAAAGGTGAGTAAAGTATCTATGTAAACTATTTGGCGCACTATGGTAGCATAACCTCCACCCTGTTGGCTTGATGGCGAGTTAGAGTATTGGCGCATTTTAGCATTAAAGTAACCGTCCGTTGGCGGTATCTAAATATTTAATTATAGGGTATCTTTAAGTGAAGAAACAGTACTCCCCAGAGTTTTGATTGAGCACTAAGAGCCTATCAAGTGTATAAGAAAGTTGTAGGAGACTCAGTTGTCTTTAAGACCATGCCATATACGAGTCACCACCAAGGTATAGTAAGCTCGGTCTACAAGAGCACTGTTTTAGTTAGTTTTCGTAATAGGATTAGTTGGGAGTCAATTTGATTGATTAGACCCTCTCCATGACTAGTCAAACAGTAATGAATATCTTCATCAGATACTCTTTACCTTTCTCCCAGATTTTTATGGGAAAATCAGGACATTTAGGTTAGGTAAACATCGTCACTTGTCAAAGTCCACAGTAAGAGGAAAGGGAGTTTGTATCTAGTAAGGGAGAAGACATTCCAGATTATTTTACTTCCTACTTTACATTCTGGTTCTTCTTTCTAACCTAAATGTTCTTTTCTTTTTTATTAAGATAAAGCTAATACATCATTTAATCAATGGATGATTCAACCTTATGGTCAGTCTTATAGCCCTGTATGTTATGATTGTTGGTGAGTAAGGATGTTAAAAGGTGTAAGAATAGTGGGTTGCAAGTGAAAGGCCCTGCATGGGGATCGCATGTAGTTGAAATGTTAGTAAACTATCTGTAAATGGGGATTCTAATGGAAATTCCATGACCTTGTAAGCAGTTGCTACTGCTAGATTGGGAAGGACAATCAAAACAAAAACTCCAAGTCGAGGTAAAGGTAGGTCTATGAGTATTCTTTAGACCCAACTTCTACATGATATACTATAATGATTCCTTGTACAGTCGATCTCCATATAGATGCACATATTCTCTTGAGAAGTTGTTGCATGTATGGTTGTCTGTATTCTCTATGAAGCATTTTTATGTATGTATTGAAGTGTACGATGCGTTGCATGAATATGACGATGTCTGGTAAGCATGCATGGGATATTATGTCCTAGGAAGTATGATGTTGCTAAGAATATGAGTGAAATCTGTGTAAATGCATCCATTATGTTATTTGAGTGATGCATGACCAAGTATGGTTGGTAATAAGGGGGTCCGAGCGAAGCGTCAGAAAAGTATGTGATACGATAACAAACCCCGCGGTGGTGCTTGATAACATCCGTCGGGACAGTAAACACGAAGGCTAGTATGGTAAAATGTAGTTTGCCGAGATTGTAAACACGAGGTCCATCCAACAGTAAAAGCGAGAAAAGGTCAGTGTGGTAGATATGTGAAAAGACCATGGCCATGACGCATTTGTTTACTATGGTTTTTGTATGTCCCGAGGATGATAATAGGAAATCCTCAGTTGATGTTGAGTTTTAGGAAAATTCATATCATCAAACACAAAGGTTTATGTGGTGCCTTGGTGGCAAACCAAACTAAGCCTTTGTAGCGAATTGTCTGGGAAGCCCTTGTGGCGAGTCATCTGTAAAGCCTTTGTAGCGAGTCATATGTAAAGCCTTTATGACGAATTGTCTGGGAAGCCTTTGTGGAATGTCATCTGTAGAGCCTTTGTGGAGAATTGTCTGGGAAGCCTTTGCGGTGAGTCATCTATAAAGCCTTTATGGTGAATTTTCTTAAAAGCCATTGTGTCGAGTCATCTATAAAGCCTTTGTGTCGAGTCATCTGAGAAGCCTGTAAGCTAAATTTTGTAATGCTTAAGAGTGAGTTGTTAGTACACTTTTTTAGCAAGATCTAGGTACGCCCTTGAGTCATTTTCTGAAGGAGATCTTGGCAGTGTACTCGACTAATAAATCCGCTTCTGTGAATCGTCAGGATAGAAACCTTGGCATATTCGAAATTTGGGTGGTATATGTGCCCGCCCATCATGGAAATTATTACATCAGGTATCAGAGTCATCTGGATTTCTATTGTATGATTAGAAATATGATATTTATCATACCAAGTTTGTTTGGCTGAATCGAATGAAAGGTATGATGTGACCGGCAACCTTACAATACGTTCGAGCTAGTATAAGAATCCATCGAAAGTAGTGTCCGTAGGTACATCATTCTGAGAAATGTTTTCAATTTCTATATTCAAGCGATTGCAAAATGGGATACCCTATAAGGTGGGAAGTATGTGACTCATCAATAGAATGGAACTGTACAAGGTGGTCAAGTTAGAGGTTGGCGTATAGTTATCAACCATGAATCAGAAAAGTATCCTCCAAAATCTAAAAGGAAGTCCAAAATTCATAATTCGAGGAATTCAACATCATCATTTAAAGTTAACAATGGTTGAGATTCACTAAGTTCTGTTGAACTTACAGGCGATTATTAGTAATGCAGGTTCTTGGAATTAGACTAGTGCGGCAGAAAGGACCAAGCCAAGAATGCGCCAAGGGTGGCAGTTCGAAAAGAAATATTATGCATATAGAGGGGCACTACTGGAAATGTGGAAAATAGTCCATTACGCCATGACTATGACTGTAACACCCCAAACCCAGCCTAGAAGTCTAGACCGAATCCAGGATGCTACATTGATCACCGAAGTGATCGTAGGAAAATTTAACAAAAACCAGCCGTTCAAAATTTCATTTCTGAAAATATTTATCTCAAAACAAACCAAAACGTTTAATCGTTTAAAAATATACCGTTCACAAACGTAACAAAACATAATGTACGAACAAAGTATAAAACGGTAATGGTACCAAAGTATTATAAATCTTTACCGTTCAAAACCAAATGTAAAAACTAGAAAACACAAACTGCTCAATTGCTGTTCACAAGCCTGTCCGAGACCTCCGCATACTGAGCCCAACTATAGAATCCAGAACTGTACCTAAAAGGGACACACAAGAGGGGGTGAGCTACTCGAGCTCAATGTGAGATCAAACCAGCTAAACTACAGTAGCAGAAACAGAGAACTAGAAGCGATTCGTAACTGAACATACTTATAGGCGGCCTATGATTGAGTGAATTTGCCTAAAATCAAACAAATAGCAATGTACTTTACAGTCATACGGTAGTAATAATTCTCAACGATTCTGATGCGGACCTAAGCCCTTTCGATGATCATGATCGCCCAAGTCTACAGAATTCTCTTAGGCACGAGTGCCTTTCAGTCGAACAGTCAATCACATTTAGCCACAGTAACACGTTCAGTCAAACAGATCAATCAATCATTTCAGTCGAACAGTACAGTAACATCTAGTTATAGTATCACATTCAGTCCAACAGATTCAATCAGATGTATATGAGTGCAAATGAGTTATAAAATAAAAACCCACCCATCCAGCCAACACACCTCTCCGTCCAACCCTACAGTTCCTGTGGGGATTTAATCAACCCACCCATCCCTACACTTACAAGTCGTACCGAATGCGGCACAGACAGAAATTTGCAGCTAAACTACTAGATCAGATAGTCGTACGTAGTGTGGCTAATGTACATGTGGTACTGTGCAATACGGTAATCCGCTATACTGATAGCAGTAAAGTCCACGACCCTCTGGGTATTGGGACTACCCACGACCCTCTGGGTATTAGGGGCTACAGTATGTGGTTAAACTGCCACTCTCGTATATTACGCAGCAAGGCTAGCGTATAAGTTGTACTGTGCAATGCGATAAATCGCAGTACAGATATGCAGTATGAACTGCCAGATCGGATAGTAGTACATAGCGTAGCTAACGTACATGCGGTACATTGCAATGCAGTATCCACTATACCGATAGGTTGCAGTAAAACTGCCAGTTCAGTCAATGGTACGTAGCGTAGCTAACGTACATGCGGTACAGTGCAATGCGATAATCCGCTATACAGTTTAATCTTCCTTTTCTTCAAAATCGCCCCAAAACTTCATATGCAGCTGTGTATATGCAGATGTACCAATTCAGAATGTGATTTCAGACAGTCATTCACAATCAGTCAATCAGTTACAGGAGTGTGTACACTCGTACACTCAAATTCAGCATCAAGCTTATCACACAACCAAACACAAATCACTCACATATCAACTCAAATCAGAGTCATAATTACCCTCAGTAAAGCTTAGTCAAGGGTTGGAACACATTGATTTGAGATTACAATCAAATCAACTTAAATTCAGAATTTGGCGAGTTAGGGCCACACGCCCGTGTGCTCCAGCCGTATGGAGCAGTCCAGGCCGTGTGGGGTTCCAAACGCCCGTGTGAAGGGTAGCACACGTTCGTGTGATAGAGGCACAGGCCCGTGTGGTGCAGGGACACGGCTGTGTGGACAGTCCGTGTAACTCACAGTCTAATTCACTAAAATAGGGTGCAGGGCAGACACGACCGTGTGAAGGTGTCACACGCCCATGTGGCCATCAAACATGGTCGTGTGTCCCGATACACATGCCCGTGTGGAATCCCTAGACCCTGAATCAGTCACACGGCCGTGTGGCCAGACCGTGTGACTCCAATACTTCGAATTCCTAATTCCCAAATCCACACGCCCGTGTGCCCAAATGACACGGTCGTGTGAAAATCGACAAGATCCCCAAAACCGGCCACACGGCTGTGTGGCCAGGCCATGTGGCACCCAAAACTGGTCGAAAACCCTAGTTCCCAAGCCCACACGGCCGTGCGCCTCGGCACACGCCCATGTGGCCATCAGGGAGGCTACGAAACCACCCCAATTCAACCCCGAGAACATCGTTTTGGCCACCGTAACAGTCTCTAACCTTGTACCCTATCAACATATATTAGAAAACAATGATTTCCCTCCAATTCTATCGTCTAAAAACTCAAAAAACTAGGGGTGATGCATAACTACGAAAAGCCGAAGGAAAGGGATTCTTAAAACAAGATAGCAATCGATTTAAAAATAGAAAGTAGTAACCAGATTCGAATCCCAAACCTGATTTGACGATAAAGAGAATGGCGGAGGAGCAACAATCCCGAAACCGCAGTTAAAAACGTTTGAGTAATAAGAAAAAAACAAAAGAAAGAAAAACAGAGAGGAGAAGGGAGAAGAAACGTCCAAATAGAAAATTAAAATAAGAATAATAATAACAATAATAATTTTTAACATAACAAAAATATCAAATAATTATTATAATAAAATAATATTTAAATGAAAAAAAGTACACAAAATATCTCCCTACATCACGCAGGGATTCAAACACAGGACCTCAAGCATAATAACACTCCACTTATCCACCGGACCAGCAGGCCTATTCTGACACTAAATTGCACAATTATGCACATATGTGCCACCTCCTCACTAGCCCTAGGCTCAAAGACCCTAAACTTCTAGGCCCAAAATTCGGGGCATTACAATGTCTATCCTACTAAAGATTTAAGTTTTATTATTTTATACTGCTATTAAGAGTCTGTTATAATTAATAAACATTTTATTCAAGTCTCTTGACTTAGAAAATATTATAAATAAATAAGAAGAACATCCAGTATGGTTTTCGCTAGTCTTGACATTTTGCTAAGTATTTAAGTATTGTGGTGTTCTATATCAGGGTTTGATATATTCAGGTCGGGTATCAGGTGTCACACGTTAAGCTATGTGAATAACTTAGTAAGTACTCAATTGAATTCAATCTTACCTTATATATATAATTTAATTAATTTTAATAATATTTATTGAAATAATTTCTTTCACTAATATACTTAAACTTTTAATTCATTTCCAAAACATAAAATCATTTAAATTAACTTTATAACTTATAGTTTTTACTTTAACACATATAGCCACTAATCAACTTTCACATTCACATATCAAAATATTTTTCTCATATCACAAACATAACATAAATACCTAATTCACATATTTCATTTAACATTTAATTCACATGTATTCCTGAAACACATATATATATCTATAAAGCTTTTAATTTTACATATCACTTTTGCATTCCTTAGTGAATCTTAGAGGACTTCAATAATTTCAATACATTGTAGAAATCCAGGCCAAACAAGAACTCCCATCCTATAACGGAACTTTGATAATGGGAACTCAAAAAAAAATATACGGGAGCTCTAGTAAACACATCACATAGCCCAATACTCATCTCCTAATCCCCTTTGAACCCCCATATCACCAACTTGGTTCCCATATGAACCCCATCCCCTCTCAACTCTAAAATCATTTGTCACAACCTCATTGGTGAGTTGGTTCTGTTTGGGAGACTATGCTAGCGAAGACCACCTAAGTCACAAGACTTTGATAAGATAAGGTTGGTAAATTCATGGCGAAGTACTTCCTTGAAATTCACCAATGTTGTAGAGTTCCACTTCGCTAAGTGGCGAGAAACTTATTAGGTGGACTTTCCTGATAATAAGTTCGCCACCCCTTTTTTTAGTGTCGCTGCTAATGTAAGGGTGGTAGTTTGTGGGACACATTTAAGTCATCTAGCATCCTAGTGGAGGTAACGTGTCAGCAATTAGGACACTTTGGGAGCATCATAGGATGTGATTAATCAGTGGAAGCATGTGAGAATGATTATTGATTAGAGTTAATCCTGAGTGGGATTTGGATGTGAGTTATCTATAAATAGGATTGTTTGGTAGTGAAAAGAAGACTTTTGTTTCATCTTCTCTACTAGTCTTTGTTATCATCGAAGAAACCCAGAAAAGTTCTTCATCGTTAACGAAGGTGTTGTCGAGACCATTTTTAATTTTGAAAAACGGGGTCGACTTTTAAAACGAAAATGGAGTCGCCACCAATCTTTTTTCGAGGTGTGATCGGGTCACCTTGAGATTAATCATTTTAATAAAACATTTTGATTTATTAAAATAATGATTTTGGTCTACAAAATTTGAGAAAATGGGCTCGGGAGTCGGTTACGCACGAGGAAGGATTAGCACCCTCGTAACGCCCAAAAATTGGTACCTAATTGATTAATTAACGTACTAATGTCAAAATTTTAAAAAAGAATTTAAAATACGATCCTCTTTAAAAACCTGAATAAATCGAATGTGATGTTAAGACCTCCTTGTCCCGAAGTAATAAGATGTCACATCCAGTAAGTTAGGATATGACATTTTAACCCTCAAAACTAAGCTTGTCTCATGCATTAAAGTTTAAAAAGGATATTCGATTATTTGGATCAAAAAATCGAAACCCAGTAAGTTAAGGCATTATTTTCTCAATGCTCCAAAGTACCGAATATTGCCTTATTTTTAAAAGTTTTGTTTTTTAAAATTGGGGAAAATTGACGCAATATTAAAACGATGCCTAAAAACTTTGATAAAAAAACGGCAATATGAAAATACAAATAAACAATTTATAAAAACACATAATGGCAATTATTTAAATACTAGCATTGTAACATCCTAAAATTCGGGATTTTATGTTTTGCATTATACCATGCGTTAGGCTAGTTAAAATGTTAGTTGTGTATGTTTAGGGGCCCTAAGAAGGCTTGGGGTTGAGTTGGGCCCTAGTAGAAATTTTTTGTGCTTAAGCACTTTAAGGAGAGAAGGTAAGTGGCGTCAAGGCTTAAGGTAATAAGTATGTATTTAGCTAGCACAAGAAGAGCTAGTAGCAAAGTGGTGAGGCGTCACATAAAGGAGCTAAAGGGGTGGAGTTCGAATCCCACCTATTGCAACTTGTGGATTTAATTTTTTTTTGTGCTAATCATGTGGAAGATGGTAAGTGTCGGCCAAGACATTAAAGAAGGAAAGGAAGACTTTCTAATGATGGAAAGAACACTAAGGAGAAGAGTAAGGAGGAGATCAAGGGAAAAATAAGGAAAGAAATAAAGGAAAGGGATAAGGGAGGGGATATGTTGGCCGAATTTTTGGAAGGAGTTTGGGGAAAGAATTTTGGTCAACACTCATCTTTTTGGTAAAGGTGGTACACGGTTTTGGTAGGGAGAAAAGGGGAGCCGAAATTCTTTTGGCCTTTTTTTGCAAGATTGTGCATGAAAGGCTTTCATTTCTTTTTAACATTTTGGTGCTCTCTTTTCCAATTTTTTCTTTTGATTGCCGAATTTTCTTAGGCACTTTGAGAAGTTTTTGCTCCATTTGAAAGTTATTTTCTTTTGACCATTTGGTACTTCTTTCCTTGCCTAAAACCGTGACCTTAAGGAATACTTTCTCTTCTTTTTCTCATCTTTTCATAGTTTGCTTTTCTATTCTTTTCTTTCTCACCATTCCCCAATCTTCCTCTTTTTCATTAGTCAATAATACTTGATGGCCGAATCTTCCTTGTCCTTTTCTCTCTAAATAGCCGAACCTTATAGCACTTTATCTCTTCTTCATTTTCCTTTGTGTTGGGCACTCTCTTCTTTGACCAAATCGGTAAGTGGTTTCATTCTCCTCTTTTCATTTTCTTTTCTTCATGGACGATTAGGTGCTCTTATCATTGGATGGTTCTCTAAACTAAAAACATCACTCTCTCCTACACCCTCATATCGTGATTATCTCTTTTTCGTAGTGTTCTAGTGGGTGGCCGTATATCACATCCTTGTCGATTCATCCGTAGCCATAAGCCCAATTGGTGGGATTCAGATCTATCATTGTTAAGGTAAGGATTTTCTTCAAGGTTCATTTCGATCTCTTTCATTGCTTGGTTATTCCATTAAAACGGATCGATGGTTATGTCTAATCATTTATTCTAGGGACTAAATCAATCGTTTTTCTCTACTCGTTGGTCCCTCGGAAGTAGTGGTAAGCTGAAATCCTCTCCCTAAACAACTACTTTCTCTCATCGTAGTATTATTATTCTAATCGAGACTCTTTCAATGGAAGCAAGTGGTAGAGTTATTAAGGGAAAATTGATAGGAGGACAAAAAGGGAGTGGACTTGCAATCTCTACTCTCAAGTTCAAACGAAGGGCGGTATCGGCAGTTCGGGATTTTCCACCAGGTTGTGGACCATCTTCTTGTGAGAGTAGGCAAATCGTGGTCGTTCACGATACTAAGGGTGCCGACGATCAAGAAGGTTTAATTCTTACCATAATCAGGTGTGTAATCTCACACCGAAATTCCATAGATTCGTGATTCACTATCATGTTGGAAAATAGATCGTTGTTGCTTATAAATCTAATAACCGTAATATGGCATGAATCGAATAACTTGCTTAAACAACATTATTTCTAAAGATCTGTCGAAATCGATATTAATTGGCTAAATTACAAAAATGCCCTTATGGGCCGAATTATTAAATAAAAACTTTAATGGGCCGTTTGTATGAAAATGCCCCTATGGGTCGATTTACCAGAATGCCCTAACGGGCCGAATTATCACAGTGTTTTAATGGGCCGATTCACCGAAATTTTTCATTAGATTAATTGTTGTTATATATGTGGATATATTATTATTATGTTGCATCTGTACATATTGCATGGGTAGGGAAAAATTGTATGGAGAGCAGTGTAGCCTGGTGGCATTGCCACAATTCGTTTATTACTGTGCTTAATTATGATTTCGGTGGCTTGACCACGAAAATATTATACAAATAGTAGCGCGACTGCAAATTGGTGTGAGCGGCGGGGTGGGTTGACTTGATCCCCACAGGTGTGATTGGCTGGTCGGGGGTGTGATGGATGTATGGGTTGGGTTACATTCATTTCATTTAAATATTGTTATGTAAATGGGCTTCGGTCCAAGATGTTGCTATACGGGTTCAGGCCCAGTGGATGACGGTAAGGGGATTATACACTGAGTTCCAGTAACTCACCCCATTCTCTTAATCCTTGTAGGTAATGATCAGTAATGAGGACTTGGGCCCATGGATGACTCAGTAGAGGCCATACTTTGGAAATAATATTTTTGAACCTTAGTAAATTTCGTTTCTGCTTTATTTCGTTACTTTTACTATTTTGGGTTTAAAGTTGTAATAAGGCCTCTGGGATTTTTATTTTGTTTTATGTTTGACGTATTTATTATCTTCCATGAATTGTTTTAAACGGGGATTTTCTAAAATCATAAACAACGATTTTTCTTAAAATTTATCAACAAACGAATTTCATAATAAATATGTACAAATAATTTAACTTGGATTTTTCCTGCAAATTATCAATAATATTTACAAAAGTCATGGTTTTAAAAGATCACTAGTTCGATTATCGATTCTTCAATCAACCTCTAGAAATTAGTAGTATTTTATCGATTAATTATAACCAAACTTGTTTTCTTAACTATAACCAAATAACGTCAACTTTAGTTCTTTATACGTTTTCTTTATGTGACATGCAAGATCCGGTCATACCGCATGGGTAGGGTTTGGGGTGTTACATTTTATAAATATCGAGCGGTTGCAAAACTCATTGTGGTTTGGGTTCAAAAATATTTTCTAAAACTGCTTGAAATTCGATTTATAAATACATGTTTTAGAGGAAGTATGGCACCACAGGTATCCGGTACCAAGTCAGTAAGTTTTTGTTTTCATTTTTATGATTATTGTGGTATGACTGTAGTATGAAAACTTCACAAAATTGAGATACTCTAGAACTTTTAGCTTTAGGAGCTAAACCTATAGAGATTGAGACTTTAGGATATGTTTTGCGAAAACAACTTTACTTTTTATATTCCATAAAACATTGTTTAATAAACATTGAATAGCATACTGATTCATAAGACTCTTAATCAGATTAAATCGACTTAGCAAATATGAGCGCTAGAGGACGTGGGCGTGGTAGGCGTGGCCGTGGTAGAGGCCGAGGTGCTAGAGTTGTATCCGAGGCATCCGGACATATGCAGAAATGGGACGCACTGCGTCACGATGTGATCAAGCCGGGTCACATGATCGAATGAGAGAGGACGATGCTCTGTCCCAAGCGATGTTGTGTGTACTGGAAAGGGTTGCTGGGGCTAGAACTGGGTCGGCAACTCGTGGGTCGATATCTGAGTGACTTAGATCGAATGGGGCTGAAGTTTTTAGGGGTATTTCGGGTGTAGCCCCTAGTGTAGCGGAGTACTGGCTTGAGGCGGTGGAGCGAATTATGGATGATCTGGATTGTACAGCTGAGCAGAAACTGAAAGGGGTTGTGTCATTACTGAGAGACGAGGCGTACCAGTGGTGGCTCACTGTTTGGGAAGGCACTCAGGCTGATCGTATTACCTGGGATTTCTTTAAGACAACATTCTAGGGAAAATATGTCGGGGCTAGCTATGTGGATGCCCGAAGGAAGGAATTCCTGAATCTGGTCCAAGGAGGTAGGTCTATGGCAGCATACAAGGCGGAGTTTCTGCGTTTGAGTCGGTATGCCCGGGGTATAGTACCGACTGATTATGAATGCTGTGTGCATTTTGAGGACGGGTTGCGTGATGAGTTGCGGGTACTAATAGCCCCACAAAAGGAGAGGAATTTTGCTACACTTGTGGAAAAAGCTAAGATAGCTGAGGAAGTTAAACACTCGGAATGGAAAAATTGAGACAAGGATAGAGGTAGGAACAAGAGAGACTCGGATATTCGGAGTTCTGCTAGAGGATTTGAGAAAAGCCCGAGAGCGAGGACCGGTTCAGTGGGTGCTCGGCTACTACCTGTCGATTTACAACCTTGTGTGGATTGTGGAAAACTTCACTCGGGTGAATCTTGGAAGAGAAGCGGAGGTTGTTTCGGATGTGGATCCAAAGTCCATCGGTTTAGGGATTGCCCTCGAGAGTCTGTTTAGACTCAGGTAGTTAAATATGATTTGCGCAGCCGGCGGGGGCTCGGCAGCCGCAGAGAGGCCGTGGGCGGTCGAGGTGGTAATAGTGTAGGACGAGGTCGTGGTGCACCGGGTAGAGGTACCGATGCGAGGGGTAACGCGGAGGCGAGGCAGCCCGAGTTTGGTCTATGCGGTCAGACGTCGAGAGGATGGCGACGCACCGGACGTCATAACCGGTACGTTCTTCATATCTAATGTACCTTTTACCGCTTTGATAGACATTGGATCCACCCATTCGTATGTTGCATGTGCTATGTCTGGAACTTTGAATATTAGATCTGAGATTACTGCTAGAGAAATAATTGTGATTAGCCCTTTGGGACAGTCGGTGGTAGTAAATAAGTTGTTTAGGGATGTGCCCTTAGAAGTTCAGGGGGAAGTATTTTTGGCGGATTTGATGGAACTGCCATTCGGCGGGTTCGATCTTATTTTGGGCATGGACTGGCTGGTTAAACACCGTGCGAACTTGGACTGTGCTGCAAAACGGATGGTACTAAGAGCTTCAGAGGATAAGGAAGTGATGATGATAGGTGAAAGAAGAAATTATCTATCTAATTTGGTATCTACTTTAAAGGCGGAAAGGTTGGTACGAAAGGGGTGTGAAGCGTTCTTAGCCTTTACCAGTGCTTTGGATGCCAAAGAGTGGTCGGTAGAGAGTGTTAGAACGGTGAAAGAGTTTTCAGACGTCTTTCCTGAAGAGCTTCCAGGATTGCCTCCGGATCGGGAAGTGGAATTTGGTATTGAGTCGTTGCCGTGCGAGGCGGCTCGGTGTCTATTGCTCCTTACAGAATGGCGCCGAAGGAGCTAGTGGAACTTAAAGCTCAAATTCAGGAGTTGTTGGATCGTGGATTTATTCGACCAAGTGTGTCACCGTAGGGAGAACCGGTTTTGTTCATTAAGAAAAAGGATGGGCCGATGCGTATGTGCATCGATTATAGACAATTGAATAAGTTGACGATCAAGAATAAGTACCCGTTACTGAGGATCGATGACCTATTCGATCAGCTGCGAGGAGCTTCGGTCTTCTCGAAGATAGACTTGAGATCGGGGTATCACCAGCTAAAGGTCAAGGAGGCGGATATTCACAAGACTGCGTTCCGAACTCGTTATGGGCATTACGAGTTCTTGGTGATGCCATTTGGGTTGACAAATGCACCAGCTGCATTTATGGACATGATGAATCGAGTCTTCCAACCCTATCTAGATCGGTTTGTGGTGGTGTTCATAGATGACATCTTGGTGTACTCAAAGACAGAAGAGGAGCATGATTCGCATCTACGGGTCGTATTGCAGATATTAAGGGTGAAGAAGCTGTATGCCAAATTCAGTAAGTGTGAATTTTGGCTAAGGAAAGTGACCTTTTTGGGACATGTTGTGTCTGCCGAGGGAATTAGAGTTGATCCTCGAAAGATCGAGGCTGTATTGGATTGGAAGCCACCGAAGTCAGTGGCAGAAATTTGAAGTTTTCTAGGTTTGGCTGGGTATTATAGGCATTTCGTTGAGGGGTTTTCGTTGATTATCGCCCCCCTAACAAAACTATTGCGTAAGGGAGTACCGTTTGTGTGGTCAGATAAGCAGCAAGAAAGCTTTGAGAGATTGAAGAAGATTCTGATAGAAGCGCCAGTATTGATCCAGCCTGAGGCTAGTAAAGAGTTTATTGTTTATTGTGATGCGTCACACACGGGCTTGGGATGTGTGTTGATGCAAGGGGGAAAGTGGTGGCTTATGCATCTCGTCAATTAAGGCCGCATGAGGTGAACTATCCCACACATGATTTGGAATTAGCTGCAGTGGTGTTTGCTTTGAAGATATGGAGACACTATCTGTTCCGGGGAGAAGTCGATTATCTACACGGACCATAAGAGTCTGAAGTACCTCCTTACCCAGAAGGAGTTGAACTTAAGACAGCGGAGGTGGATAGAATTATTGAAAGATTATGACTGCTCAATCGAGTATCACCTAGGTAAAGCTAACGTAGTGGCAGATACGTTGAGTCGTAAGGTGATATCGGATTTAAGAGCGATGTTCGCTCATCTCAGCCTTTATGAAGATAGTAGCTTGTTAGCTGAACTTCAAGTGAAGCCTGCATGGGTAAGTCAGATTAAGGAAAAGCAGTTGTTAGATGAAAGGTTGGGTTCTCGGCTTCAGCAAGTGGAAGGTGGTGAGATAGGGGATTTTGGATTAAATAGTGATACAGTATTGTGTTTTCGTGAAAGAGTTTGTATGCCCAGGGATTTGGAATTGAGACAAATGATTCTGCGTGAGGCGCATAGTAGCACATATGCTATGCACCCCGGGGGAAACAAAATGTACCGAGACCTCCGTGAGCAGTATTGGTGGCCAGGGTTGAAACGGGAGGTTACTGATTTCGTGAGCAAGTGCTTGACATGTCAGCAGGTGAAGGCGGAACATCAACTGTCTTCAGGGTTGCTACAACCGGTGAAAATCCCAATATGGAAATGGGAAAGGATAACGATGGACTTTGTTAGTGGGTTACCTTTAACGCCTACTAAGAAAGATTCAATATGGGTTATAGTGGATCGATTAACGAAATCTGCTCATTTTCTACCTATTCGTACAGATTATTCATTACAGAAGTTGGCCAAATTGTATGTAGCAGAGATCGTGAGGTTGCTTGGGGTACTGATGTCTATTATATCAGATAGGGATCCTAGGTTTACATCACGGTTCTGGAAGGCTCTACATGAAGCATTGGGTACAAGACTAAATTTCAGCACGGCGTTTCATCCGCAGACAGATGGTCAATCGGAGAGAGTAGTCCAGATTCTAGAAGACATGTTAAGGGGCTGTGTGATCGACTTCAAGGGTAGTTGGGAAGATATTCTACCATTGGCAGAGTTTGCATACAACAACAGCTATCAATCCAGCATCCAGATGGCACCCTACGAGGCGTTGTATGGTCGTAGGTGTCGTACTCCTACTTCTTGCCGGACCGAGTTGGGGGAAGCGGCTTGATTATTGGGTCCAGAGTTGATCTCGGAGATGGAGGAAAAAGTTAAGGTAATTCGGGCTCGGTTAAAAGAAGCTTCAGATAGACAGGAATCATATGCGGATCTGAAGCGGGAGGAGATAGAGTTCTCTGTGGGTGATCGGGTCTTTTTAAAGGTCTCACCTTGGAAAAAGATCTTAAGATTTGGTCGGAAGGGCAAGTTGAGCCCTAGATTTATCGGACCTTACCGTGTATTAAAACGTGTTGGGCCAGTGGCTTATCAGCTTGAGTTACCTCCGGAATTAAGTCAGATACATAGTGTATTCCATGTCTCGATGTTAAGGCGTTATCGTTCAGATTTGTCTCATGTTGTGCCAGTGGAGGAAATCGAAATAAGGCCTGACTTGTCTTTTGAAGAAGAGCCAGTGCAGATTTTAGATCGGGATATTAAGGTTCTGAGAAGGAAGTCGGTTCCGTTAGTCAAAGTATTATGATGTAATCACGAGTTAGAGGAAGCTACATAGGAGTCTGAGGACATGATCCGGCAACAATACCCTCATCTCTTTTAATCAGGTAAATTTTGGAGGCCGAAATTTCTTTAAGGGGGTAGAATTGTAACATCCTGAAATTCGAGATTTTATGTTTTGCATTATACCATGCGTTAGGCTAGTTAAAATGTTAGTTGTGTATGTTTAGGGGCCCTAAGAAGGCTTGGGGTTGAGTTGGGCCCTAGTAGAAATTTTTTGTGTTTCTTTAAGGAGAGAAGGTAAGTGGCGTCAAGGCTTAAGGATATAAGTATGTATTTAGCTAGCACAAGAAGAGCTAGTAGCAAAGTGGTGAGGCGTCACATAAAGGAGCTAAAGGGGGGGAGTTCGAATCCCACCTACTGCAACTTATAGATTTAATTTTTTTTTTGTGCTAATCATGTGGAAGATGGTAAGTGTCGGCCAAGACATTAAAGAAGGAAAGGAAGACTTTCTAATGATGGAAAGAACACTAAGGAGAAGAGTAAGGAGGAGATCAAGGGAAAAATAAGGAAAGAAATAAAGGAAAGGGATAAGGGAGGGGATATGTTGGCCGAATTTTTGGAAGGAGTTTGGGGAAAGAATTTTGGTCAACACTCATCTTTTTGGTAAAGGTGGTACACGGTTTTGGTAGGGAGAAAAGGGGAGCTGAAATTCTTTTGGCCTTTTTTTGCAAGATTGTGCATGAAAGGCTTTCATTTCTTTTTAACATTTTGGTGCTCTCTTTTCCAATTTTTTCCTTTGATTGCCGAATTTTCTTAGGCACTTTGAGAAGTTTTTATTCCATTTGAAAGTTCTTTTCTTTTGACCATTTGGTACTTCTTTCCTTGCCTAAAACCGTGACCTTAAGGAATACTTTCTCTTCTTTTTCTCATCTTTTCATAGTTTGCTTTTCTATTCTTTCCTTTCTCACCATTCCCCAATCTTCCTCTTTTTCATTAGTCAATAATACTTGATGGCCGAATCTTCCTTGTCCTTTTCTCTCTAAATAGCCGAACCTTATAGCACTTTATCTCTTCTTCATTTTCCGTTGTGTTGGGCACTCTCTTCTTTGACCGAATCGGTAAGTGGTTTCATTCTCCTCTTTTCATTTTCTTTTCTTCATGGACGATTAGGTGCTCTTATCATTGGATGGTTCTCTAAACCGAAAACATCACTCTCTCCTACTCTCTCATATCGTGATTATCTCTATTTCGTAGTGTTCTAGTGGGTGGCCGTATATCACATCCTTGTCGATTCATCCGTAGCCATAAGCACAATTGGTGGGAGTCGGATCTATCATTGTTAAGGTAAGGAATTTCTTCAAGGTTCATTTCGATCTCTTTCATTGCTTGGTTATCCCGTTAAAACGGATCGATGGTTATGTCTAATCATTTATTCT
Source organism: Gossypium sturtianum (assembly GCA_025698515.1). Lineage (NCBI taxonomy): Eukaryota > Viridiplantae > Streptophyta > Magnoliopsida > Malvales > Malvaceae > Gossypium > Gossypium sturtianum. The sequence goes on along the minus strand of CM046948.1, from coordinate 117,056,908 downwards.
AGGGGCTAAATCAATCATTTTTCTCTACTCGTTGGTCCCTCGGAAGTAGTGGTAAGCCGAAATCCTCTCCCTAAACAACTACTTTCTCTCATCGTAGTATTATTATTCTAATCTAGACTCTTTCAATGGAGGCAAGTGGTAGAGTTATTAAGGGAAAATCGATAGGAGGACAAAAAGGGAGTGGACTTGCAATCTCTACTCCCAAGTTCAAACGAAGGGCGGTATCGGCAGTTCGGGATTTTCCACCAGGCTGTGGACCATCTTCTAGTGAGAGTAGGCAAATCGTGGTCGTTCACGATACTAAGGGTGCCGACGATCAAGAAGGTTTAATTCTTACCGTAATCAGGTGTATAATATCACACCGAAATTCCATAGATTCGTGATTCACTATCATGTTGAAAAATAGATCGTTGTTGCTTATAAATCTAATAACCGTAATATGGCATGAATCGAATAACTTGCTTAAACAACATTATTTCTAAAGATCTGTCGAAATCGGTATTAATTGGCTAAATTACAAAAATGCCCTTATGGGCCGAATTATTAAATAAAAAGTTTAATGGGTCGTTTGTATGAAAATGCCCCTATGGGTCGATTAACCAGAATGCCCTAACGGGCCGATTTGCTAGAATGCCCTTATGGGCCAAATTATCAAAGTGCTTTAATGGGTCGATTCACCGAAATTTTTCATTAGATTAATGGTTGTTATATATGTTGATATATTATTATTATGTTGCATCTGTACATATTGCATGGGTTGGGAAAAATTGTATGGAGAGCAGTATAGCCTGGTGGCATTGCCACAATTCGTTTATTATTGTGCTTAATTATGATTCTGGTGGCTTGACCACAAAAATATTTTACAAATAGCAGCTCGACTACAAATTGGTGTGAGCGGCGGGGTGGGTTGACTTGATCCCCGCAGGTGTGATTGGCTGGTCGGGGGTGTGATGGATGTATGGGTTGGGTTACATTGATTTCATTTAAATATTGTTATGTAAATGGGCTTCGGTCCAAGATGTTGCTATACGGGTTCAGGCCCAGTGGATGACGGTAAGGGGATTATACACTGAGTTCTAGTAACTCACCCCATTCTCTTAATCCTTGCAGGTAATGATCAGTAATGAGGACTTGGGCCCATGGATGACTCGGTGGAGGCCATACTTTGGAAATAATATTTTCAAACCTTAGTAAATTTCGTTTCCGCTTTATTTCGTTACTTTTACTATTTTGGGTTTAAAGTTGTAATAAGGCCTCTGGGATTTTTATTTTGTTTTATGTTTGACGTATTTATTATCTTCCATGAATATTTTTAAACGGGGATTTTCTAAAATTATAAACAACGGTTTTTCTTAAAATTTATCAACAAACGGATTTCATAATAAATATGTACAAATAATTTAACTTGGATTTTTTCCTGCAAATTATCAATAATATTTTCAAAAGTCACGGTTTTAAAAGATCACTAGTTCGATTATCGATTCTTCAATCAACCTCTAGAAATTAGTAGTATTTTATCGATTAACTATAACCAAACTTGTTTTCTTAACTATAACCAAATAACGTCAACTTTAGTTCTTTATACGTTTTCTTTATGTGACATACTAGATCCGGTCATACCGCATGGGCCGGGTTTGGGGTGTTACAAGCATCAATAATCAAAGACCAATGAATTTAAAACAAAGAGTATAAAATAAAATAAAAATATAAAGCAAAATAAAATGTAAACAAATTTAAAAATAATGAATTTGAAAATGAATAATAAGGGAAAAAGAAATTTGAAATCAATAATATAAAAATCAATAAATAAATTATATATATAAAAAAGTAGGTAATGTATGTATAAGTTTGGAATAAATAATATATAAAAAATGAAAATAGGTAATATATAAAGTAATAATATATAAATGAGTTTAAAAATAAATATTGTGTAATAAGGAATTTAGAACAAGTTATATACAAAACATCTTAAAAATAAATGGTATATAAAATAGATAGTATAAAAAAAAATTTGCAATTGATAGTATATGGAAAAAAAATTTAAAGCAAATAATCAAACAATTTAAAATAGATGATTTATAACACGAGTTTTTAAAAAATAAACAACATGTGTGACATAATATTAAAAAACAAATAAAGTATATAATTAATGGAAGAAAATAAAAGAATGATAAGAATGGTTAAATGAATGAACAATATGTAAATAAGAAAGTTGATGGATAAATAAACGAATAAAAATAAACGAATAATTAATGATTAAACAATTAAGTGGATAAATAAAAAAGGTTTTAAAAAAAACGCTTAAGTCAGCCTAACTCTCACAATATGAAGATTCAACGAAATTCCTCCACCAAAATCCAACTCAAATGAAAGCAACTTAAAAAGAAACGAAGATGAACGAAGAACAAAATAAGAACAAGCCATAGAAAATAAGAACGCAAGAGAGGGAGAAATTTGAGTGAATGCTCTTAAGAATTATTATTGCTCCAAACTCCAGTCAACCCCCCTTTACAATGAAGGGAGATGCATCTATTTATAGTTGAGCCTCCCCAAATTCAACGGTACAGATCAATTACGTCAACGGCTAAGATTAAAAGGTACCGACAAATTAAATCTCTAAGATTACAAAATCATATCTTCTAATATTGCAAATCATATCTTCTAATATTACATATCATATCTTCTAGGATTGCATATCATATCTAAGATTGCATATCCTTGAAGATTATGTTTCCATATACGTCAAGCTTGTAGATGGACCTTCAATCTTTTCCAGTAATGGGCCATTCCTGTCGGGCCAAATGATATATTTTGGACTGGACTTGGACTTTGTTTTATTATTTTGGGTTTATTTTTTTTTTGTATGGGCCCAGGCTAAATTGGCCTATTACAGTGTTGTTTGTTTAGCTTAAAATATCTTTTGTCCTAAGTTGTCTAGTGGTAAACTCTCAAGCCTTCTTTTAAGTTTTACCAGATAGAAATAAGCTGTTGTAAGAGAGGGTTACTAGGATTCTCATTTAGATACTAGATAAGAAGGAAACTTCTATCTAGAAATTTTTTACATGTCTACAGATTCATGTTGTTTCATAAAGTTTTGGTTGTTTTTTATGTTTAAAGAAGTCATTTTTTTTTGTTTTAGCCAAAGAAATGGAAGAAGGTCCCAGTAAAGCTTTAACGAAGCCACTGGGACGAGACGCTATGAGGTGCCAAACCTCTAGTGTCCCAAAGACACGAATGTGATACCAAATCACTGGTGACCGAAGTCGCGATTCCAATGATGGGGCCAACCCATCGTGTGATACCAAATCACTGGTGACCGAAGTCACGATTCCAATGATGGGGCCAACCCATCGTGTGATACCAAATCACTGGCGTCAATCCCGTAATATCAACCGTGGGACCAACCCACTGTGGTGCTAAGCCACTGGGACGAGACGCTGAGGTGCCAAACCTCTCGTGACCCAAAGTCACAATAATCAATCGTGGTACCAAACCACCGAGGTGCCAAACCTCTGGTGTCCCAAAGACACGGATATCATATTCCCCCTCCTCTCACATCACCCAATAACATATCATACTAATGCAAATCGTGCAAATCATGCAATCATACTCACATGCTTAATATGGCATCTCATAATACATACACCATAAATTATGATATCATATATCACTACAGATCTCGTAATGAAACGGACTTACCCGAATCCGTGTACATACCCCATCGGGTATCATATCAGTCATCATACCGTTTTGGTCTTACAAGGGCAATCAGGTTTATTAAACATATTACTAAGTATACAGTGTGTTAATTTACACACCTGTTCAAACACAAGCTTTAAACTCAACGAATCGATCTAAGGCCCTCGAATACCTTGCTCCTATGATCGGCCAAACATAGATTAGTCACTTATACCATTCGGCCAAAACCAAATAAATCAAGAGGGTTAACGCTTAACCTTACCTTACACTTGATTTGGTTTTCTACCAAACCCGAACCAACAATGGTTCCTCCTAAAGCAAACGGCACACCCTATTAAGAAGAAATATTAATCTCCTGTAACTTGACTAAACGAGAACTAAGAGAATAGACTTGATAACATCAACTCTTGCCACCACTTACCAACGACAATCAGAGAAAGAAGACTCCTCTTGCTCGCTTCCAAAATCCAAAGGCCCTATAACGCAATGATTAACAAAAGATTAACTCCTTCCAACCGAACCCAAAATCGGCTCTTAACCAAACCAAAACGATAAAGCACAAGAGAGAGGAGAAATGGCCATTCGGCCAAGCACTTACCTAACTCCAATCGATTGAAAACAAACCCCAACAAGATTAACACTCCTCTAGAATTCGGCCAAGATGAACACCACTAGGAGAGAGGGGAAATTCGGCTAACACATTAAGCAAAAGAAAAGAGGATTCGGCCAAGGTGTTTAACACACCTATGTTCGGCTTTGAGTGAGAGAAAAGAAAGAAAGTGTGGAATGGGAATAGAGTTTCGGCAAGAGGGTATTGAGAGAAGAAAAAGAGAGTATGAGAGAAAGAGAGAAGCTAGTTTCGGCTCAACACAAATGAACAACAAGTAAAAGAAGTGGGAGGGTTCGGCCAAAGTGAATAACAGAGATTAAAGTTTGAAGGCTCAAGAGCATTCGGCTAACAAAGAATACACAAAGAAAACAAGCAACTTTCGGCAAGCTATAGGAGTTTGGTCTTCCGGTTTCAAGAAGTAAAAAAAATGAGAGACTTACTTTGGAAGAAAATTCGGCTAGCTTTTTGACAAAAGGAGAATTTGGCTTACAAATTATTTTTTTTGACCGAAAACACCCAAAATACCAAGTGAATTTTGGCACCCCCCATTCCCACACTACCAAGCCGTCCACTCCCCCCCAAAATCTCTCCAATATTCGGCCATCACTTCCCCAAACACTCACAACCACCCATTCAAATCATTTTGAACAAGTCTCCTCCTAAATTCACTCTCCACCCACCATTCAAGTGGGTTGACTTGGTCTATGTGAGTTTGAACCGCCAACAACTTCTCCTCCTCCATGCCAGTCAAAATGGAAGCAAAAAGTGGGCATTCTGCAGCTTGAACACGGGACCTCTCCCTCCCGCAAGTGACGCCAATCCAAGCTCTTAGTGGCGCCTAGCTTGCCACTCCCACCGACTCCTTTCTTGTGCTAAAATTCACCAAAGAATACTTATTAACCTTGACTTCTTCACTCCTCTCATCTAAGCCTAAAAGCGAAATTTTTCCTACCTCTCAAAGCTTACACCTAGCTTACAACTAAGCCTCAAAACATCAAAACAACAACATAGCAGCCAATAACATGCAAACAATGCCATAACAAAATAGCCCCTAACCTGAGGATATTACGGTTCTACCTCTTAAAATAATTTCGACCTCGAAATTACACGATCATAAGAGTTGCGGGTATTCTTTGTCTCATCATATCCTCGGGTTCCCACGTAGCTTCTTCCACGCCATGATTCCGCCATAGCACTTTTACCAAAGGCACAAACTTCCTACGCAGAACTTTCACGCCCCGATCTAGAATCGCATGTGCTCTTCCTCCATGGTCAAGTCCGGATTTACCTCGATCTCTCTCTCGCTCACGACATGTGATGGATCTCGAACGATAACGCCAAGCATCGAAACGTGAAATACGTCGTGAATCGGCTTAGCTCTGCACGGCAACTCAAGTTGGTAAGCATTGGTCCCACTCGTCTCGGAACCTTATACGGACCAATAAACCTCGGACTTAGCTTGCCTTTCCTTCCGAACCTCAATACTTTCTTCCATGGTGAGACCTTCAGAAAAACTTGATCCCCCACAGCAAATTCTATATCTCTCCGCTTGAGATCGGCATAAGACTTCTGCCGGTCTGAAGCTTCCTGCAATCGAGCTCGAATCAACTTAACCTTGTCTTGGTGACGAAGAACCAACTCTGGTCCCAACAATCGGCGTCACCCAACTCGTCCAACATGTAGGTGAGCGACACTTCCTACCATACAACGCCTCGTATGGTGCCATCTTAATGCTTGCTTGGTAACTATTGTTGTAGGCGAACTCAGCTAATGGTAGAAACTCCTCCCAACTACCCCTGAAGTCCAAAACACAACCTCTCAGAATGTTCTCTAAGATCTGAATAACCCTTCCGATCGCCCGCCGATTGCGGGTGAAAAGTCTTTGAAATCCAAACGCGTGCACCCAGAGCTCGATACAATGCTTTCCGTAACCTTGACGTAAATCACGGGGTCCCTATCCGAGATGATCGACATCGGCACACCGTGCAGCCTCACTATCTCTCGACACATACGGCCGCCAACTTACGGGTGAGTAGTCAACCCTCACCGGAATGAAGTGAGTCGATTTAGTCGATCGGTCCACAATTACCCAAACCGAATCCTTTTTGCTTGGCGTAGCGGTAATCCATCGACGAAATCCATGGTTATCCTTTCCCACTTCCATCGCTGCGAAATCCTCATCGGGTCAAGCAACCTCGACGGCGGCAATCGATGTTCACCTTGACTGCTTGGCATGTCAAACACTTCCCTACAAACTCTGTCACTTCCTCTTCGGACTGCCACCAAAAGCGCTCTATGAGATCCTTATACATCTTGCTACCTCCGGGATGCATAGCATATGGGCTGCTATGTGCATCTTGGAGAATTCTTCGCCTTAATTCTACGCCTTTGGCATACAAGTTCGCCCTTGAAAACATAGCATTCCATCACTAGATGATGTACCCTTCTAAACCACCATCCACGAACTTGCACCCTCTTCGCATTCAACCCTTCGTCCACTAATCGCTTTTCCTTAATCTCCCAATCCGGGTTGGCTTAACACGAAGCTCGCTAAAAGACTTCCATCGTCGTATAGACTCAACCGAGCAAACATCGCTCTTAAATCCGTCCACGACCTTCCGGCTCAACGCGCCACCACCACGTTAGCCTTACCCGGATGGTACTCAATTGAACGATCGTGGTCCTTTATGATTCAATCCATCGACGTTGTCTCGAGTTTAGATCCTTCCGAGTCGAGAAGATACCTCAAACTTTTGTGATCCGTGTAGACTATTGACTTCTCCCCATACGAGATAATGTCTCCATATTTTCAAAGTGAAGACTACAACCGCACTTCCAAGTCGTGCGTTGGGTAGTTAACCTCATGCGGTCTTAAGCGGACGGGATGCATAGGCTACTACCTTCCTTCTCGCATCAACACACATCCTGCACAGTATGGGACGCGCCACAAGAAACCGTAAACAACTTCCCCGCCTCAAAGTTGTACCAAAACCGGAGCTTCCGTCGAATCTTCCTTAGCTTATTAAAACTTTCTTGTTGCTTCTCCGACCATACAAATGGAACACCTTTCCTTAGTAACTTAGTCAAGCGGTCTGCGATTAAGGAGAACCCTTCCACAAACCTTCGATAGTACCTGCTAGACCCGTAAAACCGGTTTACGCCATCGACCTAGGCGGTTTCCAATCCAACACCGCTTCCACCTTGCGAGGGTCTACTCTAATCCCTTCACGACACCACGTGACCTAAGAAAGCCACCTCCCTAAGCCAAAATTCGCACTTACTGAATTTGGCATATAACTGCTTCTCCCTCAGCACTTGTAAAACTGTACGCAAATGCATATCGTGCTCCTCCTCCATCTTTGAATAAACCAATATGTCGTCTATGAACACCACCACAAATTGATCCAAGTACTGCTGAAATACCCTATTTATCATATCCATGAATGCTGGCGGCGCGTTAGTCAACCCAAATGGCATCACTAGGAACTCGTAATGCCCATACCGAGTTCGGAATGCCGTCTTGTGGACATCAACCTCCTTCACCTTAAGTTGATGATAACCAGACCTTAAATCGACCTTCGAGAATACCGCTGCACCCTTCAGCTGATCAAACAAGTCATCTATCCGTGGCAACGGATACTTGTTTTTAATCGTCAGCTTATTCAACTGGCGGTAGTCTATACACATCCGCATCGTACCATCTTTCTTCTTGACAAAGAGTATCGGCGCTCCCAAGGTGAAACACTTGGTCGAATAAACCCCTATCCAAGAGCTCACGAATTTGAGCCTTTAGCTCCACCAATTCCTTTGGTGCCATTGAGACGGGTGCTATAGACACACGGTGCCATTCCGGGATAACAAGTCTATACCGAATTCAACTTCCCGATCTGGTGGCAAACCCTAAGCTCCTCAGAAACACATCGCCAAATTCCTAAGCTGTCCGAACCTTCTCTACAATGGACTCTTTAGCCTCCAAGGCATACACATGAACCACATACGCTTCGCAGCCCTTTCTGACCATCTTCTCAGCTTTCAGAGCAGATACCACATTGGATAAGTAATCTCTTCTATTACCTATCATCACCACTTCATCACCCTTAGACGTCTTTAGAACCATGCGCTTAGCCGCGCAATCCAACCTCGCCTGGTACTTAACCAACCAGTCCATCCCCAGAATCAGATCGAACTCCCCAAACGGCAGTTCCATCAGATCAGCCACAAACACTACCCCTTGGAGTTCTAGGGGTACATCTCTATACAGCTTATCTACAACTACAGAATGACCTAGAGGGCTAATTACTGTCATCTGCCGAGAAGTAGTTTCAGAATCTAAGTCCATGGTCTCAACTATGCTACTGGCAACGTAAGAATGCGTTGAACCCAAATCAATCAAGGCAGTATATGGAGAACCAAAGATCAAAAACGTACCGGTTATGACGTCCGGTGCGTCGCCCTCCTCTCGGCGCCTCGCTACATACACTAACCCCAGCCGCTCGCCTCGTAACTACACCGCTCCTTCCGCCGGTGCTCTGCGGCCCGCCCGAACCATTACCTCCTCGCCATTACCACGACCCCTTTGCGGTGGCGGTCCATTATTTCTGAACTGAGTACGGCCCTGACCCTCGGACTGAATCCTAGCCAACTTACGCGGACAGTCCCTCACGCGGTGATCCAAGGAGCCACACTCGAAACATCCTTTTCCACCGGTCCAAAGATCCTCCCCAATGAGATTTCCACAACGATTACACTCGCGGCGTTCTCGATTAGTAGCAACAAACCTACCAAACTGATTTGGCCCACTCTGTCTAGCCCCTTTTTGAGGATTACCCGGCGACCCGTAAGATCTAAAACTCCTCTTATGTCCATTTCCTATCCAAGTTTTGCCTCACAGACTCTTTAACCCCTCGGCTACCTTAGCCTTCTCAACCGGGACGGCAAACTCACGCCCGCTGTGGAGCAATCAGCAACCTTAATTCATCCTCGGACCATCCTCGAATCGAACACACCTCTCGTGTTCGGTGGCCACAATGCCCCTAGCATACCGACTCACTCGGGAACTCGCCTCATACCGACACACGACTTACTCCCCCGAACTAGCCTCGAAATGCTTTGGCGCTGCGTCGACGTAACTAGCTCCAATGTACTTTTTCTGATAAGCGCCCTAAAATAATCCCAAGTAAGATCCTCTTACTGCAACACTGTCCCGAACCGTGAGCCACCACTGGTATGACTCATCTCGAAGAAGCGATACTATGCCCTTTGACTTCTCCTCGGTTTGTCAGTCCAGATCATCCATGATCCGCTCCGTCGCCTCCAGCCAATACTCAGCCGTGCTGGGAGCAACACCAGAAACACCTCGGAATACTTCAGCCCCGTTTGCTCGAAGCCGCTCAGGCACAGATTTCCGAACTCCTGCACCTCCACCTACTCCAGCTACCCTTTCCAGAACTCGCAAAGATCGCTCGCGATCACTGCGTCATCCCCGGCCCGATCTCGAAACTCACCACCTCCGGTGGTGGTGGTATGCTGATATCTCATTTTCGACTTCGACCAGATCCTACGGGTTGAATCGTCATCCTACCACGACCACGTCCACGTGTATTACGACCACGTCCACCTCGAGTGCTCATGACTAAAATCTCGACTTATCTGATTTAGAAGTTTCATGCATCAGTACCTTTTCCACTGTCTTTTAAAGCAAAGTCTTATGAATATTTCTTATTAAAGAAGTTTTGTTTTCGCAAGTCCACAGAGTCCTATCAATTTCAGTTTCTAAAGTAATCCACTATTGCTAATCTTTCAATCATATCACACCCATCAATCACAAGAAATAGTAAGAGGTACCTACACAGGCGATTGGTGCTTAGGAGACTCGGTGCCATGCCTTTCAAACCATATACTTTAAAACAAAACACTTAAAACCAATATTTAACACATTTTGGGCCTCGAGCCCACAGCCGAGCTTTTGAACTTAGCTCTGATACCACAATTGTAACACCCCAAACTCGGTCAACACACCACGACCGAATCTGGTTGTCACAGAGGAAAATTGTTTGAAGAGAACAAGTTACCGATTATAGTTCGTTTTGAGAAAACTCCTTGCCATAGTTAAAATTTTGGGCATGATTGTTTTAAAATCGATGGCGCATTTTACAAACCCAGAATTTTTGAAACTTGGTTGAATCCATAAGTAAAACAATTTCATACCAATTTAAAATCCAAGTAATTTCTTTAGTTGCTTAATAACATTATGAACTTAGTGTGGAAAAATCTTGAGTTTGGAAATACGTTTGAGTTTCATTCACTCTAGATTACCGCGTGATACCCGTTGGTAAAGTTTAAAACCTATCGTGTTGTAGTTTGAAAACCTTATCTTTCCAAGTTTTATTAGGTTTTACCCATTAATTTGTAAAGGCATATTAAAAATCCAATTTAAGCATGTAAATAACAAAAACATAAGTTTAAAAGGCCTTTTACAATCCAAATAAAACCCCAAATGGAAATAAATAAAATTAAAGTACCAAGTTTAAGAGTCGAGCAAATCAGTATTTATTCATGGCATGAGCACCTCGAGTCCACCCTACCCATGTCCGCAATCTAAGTGTTACTCGAAATGATAAGGAGAAGGTGAGTCGCGAGACTCGGTGCATAAATCCCCTCCCGATTAATGCAACAAGCTAACACACACCGTACATAGCAATACAAGTAATGCACCCAATCCTAGCCATCCATTCTCCTTTTTCTACCCGTGTGGTACCAAACCACCGTGGTGGTGCCAAACCACCTGGTGACCCAAAGTCACGATATCCATAAGTGTGGTGCAAAACCTTTGGTGACCCAAAGTCACGAAGAATCCAAATGATGGGGCCAACCCATCGTGTGATACCAAATCACCGGCGTCAATCCCAGATTATCATCTCGTGGGGCCAACCCATCGTGGTACGAAGCCACCGGGACGAGACGCTATGAGGTGCCAAACCTCGGTGTCCCAAAGACACGAATGTGATACCAAATCACCGTGACCGAAGTCACGATTCCAATGATGGGGCCAACCCATCGTGTGATACCAAATCACCGGTGTCAATCGTATTATCATCGTGGGGCCAGCCCATCGCGTGGTACGGCCACCGGGACGAGACGCTATGAGGTGCCAAACCTGCGGTGTCCCAAAGACACGAATGTGATACCAAATCACGGTGACCGAAGTCACGATTCCAATGATGGGGCCAACCCATCGTGTGATACCAAATCTTTGGTGACCGAAGTCACGATTCCAATGATGGGGCCAACCCATCGTGTGATACCAAATCACGGTGTCAATCCGTAATATCAACCGTGGGACCAACCCATCGTGGTGCTAAGCCACCGGGGACGAGACGCCGAGGTGCCAAACCTCCGTGACCCAAAGTCACAATAATCAATCTGTGGTACCAAACCACCGGAGGTGCCAAACCTCTCGGTGTCCCAAAGACACGGATATCATATTCCCCCTCCTCTCACATCACCCAATAACATATCATACTAATGCAAATCGTGCAAATCATGCAATCATACTCACATGCTTAATATGGCATCTCATAATACATACACCATAAATTATGATATCATATATCACTACAGATCTCGTAATGAAACGGACTTACTCGAATCCGTGTACATACCCCATCGGGTATCATATCATCATCATACCGTTTTGGTCTTACAAGGGCAATCAGGTTTATTAAACATATTACTAAGTATACAAAGTGTGTTAATTTACACACTGTTCAAACACAAGCTTTAAACTCAACGAACCGATCTAAGGCCCTCGAATACCTTGCTCCTATGATCGGCCAAACATAGATTAGTCACTTATACCATTCGGCCAAAACCAAATAAATCAAGAGGGTTAACGCTTAACCCTTACCTTACACTTGATTTGGTTTTCTACCAAACCCGAACCAACAATGGTTCCTCCTAAAGCAAACGGCACACCCTATTAAGAAGAAATATTAATCTCCTATAACTTGACTAAACGAGAACTAAGAGAATAGACTTGATAACATCAACTCTTGCCACCACTTACCAACGATTAACAGAGAAAGAAGACTCCTATTGCTCGCTTCCAAAATCCAAAGGCCCTATAACGCAATGATTAACAAAAGATTAACTCCTTCCAACCGAACCCAAAATCGGCTCTTAACCAAACCAAAACGATAAAGCACAAGAGAGAGGAGAAATGGCCATTCGGCCAAGCACTTACCTAACTCCAATCGATTGAAAACAAACCCCAACAAGATTAACACTCCTCTAGAATTCGGCCAAGATGAACACCACTAGGAGAGAGGGGAAATTCGGCTAACACATTAAGCAAAAGAAAAGAGGATTCGGCCAAGGTGTTTAACACACCTATGTTCGGCTTTGAGTGAGAGAAAAGAAAGAAAGTGTGGAATGGGAATAGAGTTTCGGCAAGAGGGTATTGAGAGAAGAAAAAGAGAGTATGAGAGAAAGAGAGAAGCTAGTTTTGGCTCAACACAAATGAACAACAAGTAAAAGAAGTGGGAGGTTCGGCCAAAGTGAATAACAGAGATTAAAGTTTGAAGGCTCAAGAGCATTCGGCTAACAAAGAATACACAAAGAAAACAAGCAACTTTCGGCAAGCTATAGGAGTTTGGTCTTAGGTTTCAAGAAGTAAAAAAATGAGAGACTTACTTTGGAAGAAAATTCGGCTAGCTTTTTGACAAAAGGAGAATTTGGCTTACAAATTATTTTTTTGACCTAAAACACCAAAATACCAAGTGAATTTTGGCACCCCCATTCCCACACTACCAAGCCGTCCACTCCCCCCCAAAATCTCTCCAATATTCGGCCATCACTTCCCCAAACACTCACAACCACCCATTCAAATCATTTTGAACAAGCCTCCCTCCTAAATTCACTCTCCACCCACCATTCAAGTGGGTTGACTTGGTCTATGATGAGTTTGAAGCGCCAACAACTTCTCCTCCTCCATGCCGTCAAAATGGAAGCAAAAAGTGGCCATTCTGCAGCTTGAACACAGGACCTCTCCCTCCTGCAAGTGACGCCAATCCAAGCTCTTAGTGGCGCCTAGCTTGCCACTCCACCAGCTCCTTTCTTGTGCTAAAATTCACCAAAGAATACTTATTAACCCCAGCTTCTTCAGCTCCTCTCACCTAAGCCTAAAAACTGAAATTTTTCCTACCTCTCAGGCTTACACCTAGCTTACAACTAAGCCTCAAAACATCAAAACAACAACATAGCAGGCCAATAACATGCAAACAATGCCATAACAAAATAGCCCCTAACCCAGGATATTACACCATTTGTGAGACTTCTTGATTTTATTTGTGTGACATGTATATATTGGGGGTATTAGGACAATTATTAGGAAAATTGTACTTATGAATGTTTATTTGTAGCCTTGTTGGCTTATTAAATGTGGTTTATGGTGTTATTGGATTAATTTGCATTGAGTTTTAAATTTTTGCTCGAGCAGTAACTCGATAGGAAAAATTTTATTCAAGCTTATGGTTAGTTTTTAAGCTTCTACCAAAAGCTATTTACTTGTGTCTTAAATACTTAAAAGTAGTGCAGTGTTATTTTTACTTCGCTTTCAACCTCATACATTTTTTTTGAATAACGGGTCACTGCTCTAGTAAGCAGGCACCTGCCAATCTGGAAAGTTGGTTTTTCAACTATTTGACTCGTGACGCTCCATACCCGAATCCGACGATTGGGTCGGGCGTGGGGTGTTACATCATTTCATTATCATATATCATATTTTCTCTAAGTTTATTAAGGCATTTATTCACATATCACTTTCAAATAACATACTTGATGTATTACACATATATCACTTTGTATCATATTACTTGTTCACTTTGAATCATATAAACACACTACATTTTTATTTCACATATTCACTTTATTTACAATTCATAAAAGTACAAACATAATATATATTCACAACACTTAGCACTTTAGATTTCAATTCACTATCATTAAGCATTTAACTTTCTTATAACATTCACTTAAATATTTTATTTCACTATTTTAGCACACTTGGTCGCTTTTGAACATTTTACAATTTAATCCATATAATTCATGAAAAATCAATATTTACTTTTATAACACTTGAATATCACTATTCACTTATTTTAAGGAAAAACTCAAAAAAATGCATGGGAGATTTTCTCTTCTTTTTTTTCTTTTTTATTTTCTTTCTTTTCTCCACTTATTTCTTTCTTTCCTTCATTTCCCTTTTTTATTTTTGCTACCCCAAGTTGCTACCATTTAACCTTCCATTTGTGCAGAAAATTCTACACTTTTCCTCTCTTTTGTTTTTCAATTTACTCCATTTATTTCATCATCCAATCAAATTTCAACACTTTTCAAACTTAATTTCCATATATTTCCAAAAATTTCCCACCTCATTAGCTATGGGATTTTAATCCTATCATTATGCCCCTAAATATCAATTAAATATGAACATTTTCAATTAGGTCCCTCCTTCATAAAATGGGAAAACTACACTATAATCCTTATACTTTTCCACTTTATTCAATTCAGTCCCTATCCCAATTTTCCAATTCTACATATTAATACACATCTTTATCACTTTCATAAAAAAATATTTATTCAATTTCACCTCCTTTCCAAAAATGGTCAATTCGCACTTTTGTCTTTCAACTTTCAAAATTTTGCAATTTAGGCCTTACTAAATTTCATTATTCATATTTCTCTCCAAATACTTAATTCACCCTTAAAATACTTATCCTTTCTCAAAGACTAAAATTTTGGGGTATTACAGTCCTCCATCAAAACATTGAGCCCACTACTCAACCTCTATTTGAGCCAACCATGGTCTGATTCTATCGTCATAGGAGCATAAAGGCATTTACATCTCCTGAAATCAAGGTCTAACAAGTTTGTATCATGTTACAAAAATAAAGAAATGTGTTATTAACTTAAACTTAAACCACGATTACACCTCAAAACATAATAAATAAATCATACCAGCGTTAACAACTTCCTTACGCCAATCCTTGTTCTTGAACTCCCTCACAAAGTTTGCTCTCATATGTCAGATGCAAAAAACATGGTAAGCATGTGGAGGAGTCCATTCATTCTCTTCATGTTCAACAGCAGCAAGTACGCTAGGGGCTCTATCAGATATGATCCATACATTATCCTTCTTCACAACGCACCATGTCTCAGTTGTTTCACCCCCGACAATCGAAAAAGCTAGTGGGACAACATTCTGATCCCCATCTTGTGATACTGCTAAGCGAAGAATTTACTTATATTTCATGTATAGCCACGTACCATCAATTTGGACAATGGGTTTACAATACAGAAACCCTTCGATGCAAGACTTGAATGTCCAAAAAACTCGACTAAAAATTTTATTTCCCCAAGCTAGTCGATTGCCATCATACGAAGGTAGAGTCTCCAACTCAACTATGGTGCCCATGCTTGGTACTCTTTGTTGCAATGTCGCCAACAATCTCGGAAATTTTCTATATGCATCATCCCAATCTCCAAACACATTTTCCAACGCCTTTTGCTTTTCTTTACATGCCTTTTCATACGATACTTGGTACTTATACCAGAAATGAATATCCGCGATTTAACACCGAAACTGGAACCCTCGGATTTGCTTACACTAGTAGTGTTATTTCTTTAGCTATCACATCTTAGCTCAATTTACGGTGATCTTAGGATATTGTTGGAACTATACAGGTGTGAGGCCCATTGTATTTGGTTATCTCCAACAATTTTTTCCTATTTAGAAATAAGGCTCGTTCCCCCCACATGCATGCGTCACTGAATTTTACACATGTTCCTACATATGTTACAGTTGTAGACACATCCACTTTGTAATCTACAAATGCCTTAACATTTTATTCTTGAATGGTTAATACGAAAACTTCTTTCGTTGGAAACTGAGTACCAATAGCCAGTTGCCCTGAATATGTATTGTCTAGGGTGGTATAACCTAGAGTGATATATGGACACTCTGGAAACTCAAGACCTTTTATCTTTTCAAAGTTAACTTCCAGAATACGGGCTAGAGATTCTAATTCCAATTTATCTTGTCCAACATCACCAACATTTACAGGTTCCCCGATCTTCGAATCGACATTGCTAAAATCACAAGCAGGTTCTCCAAACAGCAATCAAATTCTCAAGGACCTCTTGCTCTGGTTGGGAATGGTGTATTCCAACAGAAGTTTATGGCACCTCATATGGATTAGGAGCATCACTAAATCTAGATTTTGGAAACTATGATGTAAAATATCCTGATTGCATTTTCATTTATTTGTATTCATCAAAGATATAAGGAGTTTCCAACAACGATACAAACATATTAATCCGCTTGTATGTTGGGTATGGTGTTCCCATTTATGAATCTACTAAAGGGGTCATAGACGAGATTAGAATATTGGCCCCCCATGTCCTTCTACAATGTTGTCGAGCTTGACATACAGCTCAACTCTACCAATAACATTAGATTCATGAATTGCAACCATTGTTTGTATATAATCAATATCCACTAAATGAATTGTTGAATATCTTACTAGATCATCATTGGTAATAAATCTATACCTCAACAACCCAATCAAAGCTCTAATTTTTCAACCACTTTTGTGCCTCATCTCCACTAACTTGATGTCCTTTTTGAACACCATGTTAATCAAAATTTTTTATTCGAAGATTACACCGATAATTGTATTATGAATCTAACTATTATAGTTCACCACAACATAAAATATGTTTCTCATTTTTGTAACAAATTTGAAAGATAAAACCAAGAGGAAGCTACAACTTTCTAGGAATGAAGGTTAAAAAACTTACTTCTCCCCTTAAACTACCATAAATGTGTCTATATATGATATTTAGCCACCCTACCTTTTCCATGATTATTTTTACATTTTAATTATTACTCAGTAGGCTTCCATAAATTTATGCAAAGACTTTCTTTATCATTTCAATCATCAAAAATCCATCAACTCATGCTGACAGACTTGTTTTATCATTTCAACCAATAGGCTTCCATCAAATCATACAGAGAGTCTTGTTTTATCATCTCAGTCATCAGGCTTCTATCAACTCATTCAGAGGCTTATTTTATCATCTTATTCTTCCATCTATTCATTTAGAATCCTTTAGTGTCTTGTTCTATCGTATTAGACTTCTATTGTAACAGCCCGTTTTTAATGAAATCAGAATAGTGGTTTTGGGACCACAAATTCGAGTCTGGGAGAAAATTTATTTTAATATTATTTCATGCTCTGCATTATGATAGAAATCTCGTATGCAAATTTTGTAAAGAAATTTTACTGATTTTATGTCTAATCTGATAAAAATGATCAAATTGCATAAAATGTAAAAGTGAGCTCTAGTAGCTTAAAGGATCAAATAACTATGGAATTCAAAACTTGAGGTCCTTATATGGCAATTAGACCATTAAGAGGAGTTAGTAGATAAGTATGAATAGTCATCAATGGAAAATTAATTAAATAAAAGGATGAAATTGGAAAGTTAAATAATAAATGATAAAATAATAAAAATACCATCATTTATCATCATCTTTCCCAAATAAAACATGGAAACCCTAGCTAAGAGAAAATAATACAAGCAAGCTTATTTGGCTTAATTGGGTAAGTATTCTTGTCCCGTTTTTAGTAATTTTTATGTTTCCGAGATCGTAATAGCTTAATTTAGCTATCTCGAGGATTAATTTGTAAAGTTATCAAAATACTAGGGTTTTTCCATGGATGAATATGTATGAATTATGAAATTTATGGTATAAAATGAAAGGTTGTTGATAGGTAAATAACTTTTGTAAAGTGAATTTTTATGAAATTGTGATTAAGGGACTAAATTGTAAAGATGTGAAATTTACGGAAAAATTTTGATTTTTGTGAAATACATTGTAATATCCTGGATTTTGGGTTTATGCATTTGTGCTTAAATAAATGTGAAAGCATGTCTATGTGTGTGTTAAATGTGTTTTATGAATTTTTGAGAACCTCAGAATGTAGGAAAATGCCTTAGAAATTATTAGATTTTAAATCTAAGAGAGGAAGCTAAGCAGGGTGGCCTTAAGAGAAAATGTAGGGGATTTATAACACAAAAATGGGCTTGGTAAAGTGGCTTGAAGGCGCCACTTAAAGCCTCTGTAAGTGACGCCACAAGCTTGTACAAGTGGGCCAAGGTTCGAGCCACAGGGGAAGCAAAATAAAAGAGTTTTATTTTGGCTGCAGGAGGGAGCAGTAGTGGACGGCATTAAGGCACTAAAGGGATGAGTTTAATCCTTTTTGAAATTCGGCTAGATAAGGGGATAAATGATGGATTAATTTTATTATTTTGAATGAGTGACAAAGAGAAGCTTTAAGAGAAAAAGAAGGGATTGAGTAGAGAAAGGGAGAGTTGGCCGGCCAAGGGACTTTGTGGATGACAAATTCGATCACCAAAATCCCTTAAGCCGAATTTTTGGTTAAGCCTCACCAACACTTTTCTTTTTCTTTTCTTCTCTCAATTCTTTCTTTCTTTTTCTTTCTCACTCTAGCCGAATCATACCTGAGCCTCCATATCATTCTTTTTCTTCTTTTCTCATAATCTCATCATTAACCAAAAGCCGAATATCATTTATCCTTCTCCTATTCTCTCTTTTCAGTTTTGGCCGAACCTCCATTGTTTTCCTAAGCCATTGCCAAAATTTTTCCCACCTCATCTCCTCTCAGTTTTTGGCCGAATAGCAACCAAGTAAGAAATCTCTTTTGATCTCTTCTCAAATTGGTAAGTCTGCTATGGCCGAATCTCCACTATTCTTCCTTATTTACTCTCTATCGACATGTGTAGAACAAAAGCCGGAATTCGGCATTTGTCGTGACTTCTAATCAACCATACCATCGGTTTCTTTTAGGATTTCTGGGATTTCGAAGCAGTAGACCGGGAGCATCTTTTTTCCCGCCAATAGTTTTCGGTAAGTCAGTGGTAAGGGTTCTAGTGATTCAGATCTGTTTCTTATTCGTTCAAAAGTCGGAAACTAACCAAGTTAAGTGATTTAGCATTGGCCGATTGAAAGGTAGGGATATCACAGAATATCGGGATTTGATTAGTAATCAAATCGGCAACAAGGTAAGATTTTTGGGTGCAATAATCCTTCGGGATTTGATCATATAGCCGAATAGGCTTTTGCTAAACATTAAGTGGTTGACCGAATGTGGGAATTTGAGATCTAAAGCGTTAGATCGGGATTTTCGGGATTTCAGTGGAAGCGTTAAGTCAACCAGGTGTGTATCCCACACTGAATCTTGATTGATTTACGGTATTATTTTAATATATGTGTTAATAATAATATGAAAAGTGGGCTAAGGTACCATGCAATGGTACAAAGTACTCAGGTACGTAATCTTAACATCATGTTAATGAATGTTATGAACATGTGGAATATGGCATGTATGTGAATATTGATAAGAATGTGAAATAAGGCCTAAGCCATGATATTTGCGTGATTGTATGACATGGGGCATATGGGCTATATGGAAAGGGGAAGTGATCTGGTGGTTTATACCACAATATCTGAATGTGGTGACTCATGTCACGATATCCGAATGTGGTGACTTCGGTCACATAATCTGAATGTGGTGACTTATGTCACAAAATATATTATCTGGTGGCTATGCCACGAATATATAAGGGCGATGTGCTAGTCGTCTGCAGCGACTGCCTTCGATGATGTGTAGCGGATGGGTGGGTCGATTTAGTAATCCCCACGGTGTGATGGTTGGTACGGGTGATGTGTAGCGAATGGTTATCTAGGTATGGGTTCGGGTTTGCATCATTATCTCTATCTGTTATATATATATGTATGGTATGATATGCCTGAATCATTGGGAATTAGTGTTGGTTATACACACTGAGTCTGTTTGACTCACCCCGTTGTGGGATATTTTTTTGGTGACACTCGAGAACGGACCGGGTCGGGCAGGAGCTTAGTGGTGGCCATGTTCAACTCAGACTTTCTTTTAATTTTTGGACTTTTTATTTCTAAGTATTTTGGATTTATTTCGGGTTTTGCTTTGATGTAATAAGGCCATAGCTATAAACTGATTATGCATGCATGTTTATTTATTTTATTATGACACAATTTTTATCCACTTAAAGTTTAAGCAACTTTTCTTAAAAATAAATTTTAAATGTTTAGACACCCAAACACAAACGATTTACGAATTAAAGATTAACTCCAAAACAACTCGGTTTTTATAAAACCACCCCAAATTTTCCAAAGTACTAAACATGAATTTGAAACATTTTACTCGAGGAACATACCAGATCCGGTCTAGGCTCGTGGGCCGGGTTTGGGGTGTTTCATACATGGGCTGCTATTGTGATATGTAAAAATCAGCTAGGCATGGAATAAGAATTAAATTGCATGAATTTTATTTTCCGAGCCTAGGGACGAAATCAGAATTAATTAAAAGTATAGGGGCAAAATGGTAATTTTGCCTAAGATGTAAATTTAATTGAATTAAATATGAATTGTATTAAATTGAGCTAAATTTACTCGTATTGATCCTGTAACACCCCAAATTCGGTCAATACACCACGATCGAATCTGGCATGTTACGGGGAAGATCGTGTTTGAGGGGTTAGGTTTCAGGTTAAAGATTCAATGAAAAACTCTTTGTGATATTTTATACTTGTCAAAATCTTGGGCATGATTGCTTTAAAACTGGTAGTGAATTTTGAAAACCCGGAAATTTGAAAACTTGGTTGACTCCATAAGTAAGACAAATCCATATCATTTGAGAATCCCAAGTAATCTCCTTCTTGATGCTTAAAAACATTTTGAGCTTAGTGTGGAAAAATCTCTAGTTTTAGAAAATGTTTGAGTTGCATTCATTTTTAATTTATAGTGTGATACCCGATGGTAAAATTTAAAACATATCGCTTTGTAGTTTTGAAAACCTCATTTTATATCCAAGTTTTTATTCGATAATAATCCATAATTTATTAGGACATAATTGAAATCCAATCAAAGCATGTGAATAATCAAAACATAATTTTAAGAGGCCTTTTACAATCCCAACAAAACCATATGGAATAAAAGAAATTAAGTACCAAGTCTAAATCAGTGAAATTTCGAATTTATTCATGGCATGGTCACCTCGAGTCCACCCAGCTCCATGTCCGCAAACTAAGTGCCACCTGAAATGATAAGGGAGAAGGTGAGTCGCAAGACTCAGTGCATAAATCCCTCTCCCGCTTAATGCAACATGCTAACACACATCATAGCAACGCAATACAAGTAATGCACCCAATCCTAGCCATCCGTACTCCATTTCTACCCCGTGTGGTACCAAACCACTGGTGGTGCCAAACCACTGGTGACCCAAAGTCACGATATCCATAATTGTGGTGCCAAACCACTGGTGACCCAAAGTCACGAATAATCCAATGATGGGGCCAACCCATCGTGTGATACCAAATCACTGGCGTCAATCCCGTATAATCAACTGTGGGGCCAACCCCTTTGTGGTGCTAAGCCATGGGACGAGACATTTGAGGTGCCAAACCTACGGTGTCCCAAAGACACGAATGTGATACCAAATCACTTTGGTGACCAAAGTCATGAATCCAATGATGGGGCCAACCCATCGTGTGATACCAAATCACTGGCGTCAATCCCGTATAATCAATCGTGGGGCCAACCCTTCGTGGTGCTAAGCCACGGGGACGAGACATTTGAGGTGCCAAACCTCTGGTGACCCAAAGTCACAATAATCAATCTGTGGTACCAAACCTTTGGAGGTGCTAAACGCGTCGGTGTCCCAAAGACACGGATATCATATTCCCCTCCTCTCATATCACCCATAACATATCATACTAATGCAAATCGTGCAATACATGTAATCATGCTAACATGTTTAACATTGCATCTCATATCACATACATCATTGATCATGATATCATATACCATTAATAGAACTCGAAATGAAACGGGCTTACCCGAATCCGTGCACATACCCCATAGGGTATCATATCAATCAACCATTTGTTTGACAAACAGGTTTATTAAACATATTACTAAGCAATGAGTGTGTTAGTTTACACACTGTTAAAACGCAAGCTTTTAAACCCAACGAACCGATCTAAGATCCTCAAATACCTCGCTCCTATAATCGGCCAAACATAGATTAGCCACTTATACCATTCGGCCAAAACCATTAAACCAAAGGGGTTAACAATTGAATCCCTTACCTTCACTTACCAACGATTAAGCGAGAAAGAAGACTCCTCTTGCTTGCTTCCAAAATCCAAAGGCCCTATAACGTAATAGTTAACAAAGATTAACTCCTTTCAACCAAACCCAAAATCGAACGAGGAACAAGGAGAGGAGAAATACCCATTCGGCCAAGCACTTACCTAACACCAACCAATATTCGGCCAAGAACCACTAGGAGAGAGGAAAGATTCGGCCAACTCCTAAACAAGATGGAAAAAGAGGATTCGGCTAGGGTGGTTTGTAATAATCAAACAAGATTCACAGAGTGAAAGAAAAGAGAAAACGAAATGCAAAAGGATAGGGGTTGATATTCGGCCAACAATAGTAATGGGGAAAAGAAAAAGAAATGGAAAGGTTTAGAAGGGTGAAGTTTCGGCTTGCAAAAGAAAGAATGGAGAAAGTGTTTTGGAGAATGGAGTTTCGGCTTGCACAAATGAAGAGAAAAGAGAGAGAGCAAAGAACATCCGGCTACCAAGAAAATTGAGAGGGACAAAGCAAATTCGGCAAGGCTATAGGGGTTTGGTCTTTTGGTTTCAAGAAGTAAAGAAAATGAGAGAAAGCTCTCTTGTAATTTCGGCTACTATTGACAAAAGAGAGGAATTTGGCTTGACACAAAGTGACCGAAAAATGCACAAAAGTGCTTAAGTGAATTTCGGCTAACACCCCTCCCCACTTACCAAAACCGGCCACTCTCTCTACAAACTCCCCAACATTCGGCCACTACCCACAATTACTCCAAGCCACACATTCAAACTAGTTTGAACTAGTCTCCCTCCTAAATTCGCTCTCCACCCACCATTTAAACATTTGAATTGGTCCATGGCAGAGTTTGAACTGCCCACAACTCTCCTCCTCCATGCCGTCAAAATGAGAACAAAAATGTTGGATTTTCGCAGCTTGAACACAGGACCTCCTCCCCTGCAAGTGACGCCAAACACAAGCCCCAAGTGGCGCATGCTTTGCCATCTTACTAGCTCAACTCTTGTGCTAACTTTTCACCTAAAATTATCTATAAACCCCAGCTCCTTCAGCTCCTCTCACATAAAACTTAAAACCAAAATTTTCCTACCACTCCGGCTTATACTAAGCTTACAACTAAGCCCCAAAACAACACAAAAGCAACATTGCAAAACAACCACATGCAAAACAATGCAATAACAAAATAGCCCCCATCCCTGGATATTACAGATCCGAATAAGTCAAATACAGAGCTAGATCGAGGTAAAGAAAAAGTATCAGAGTAGTACCATACAAACACGAACATTGTCGAGGTAAGTTCGTGTAACTAAATTGTATATTTATGTGATATGCTTGATTTATATGTATGTGATTTGTATAATTGTTAAGTATGAAAATAAATCACATACCCAATAATGTCCGACAAGAAATAAATCTCATTTGAACAAATGGAATTAGATGGATACAGGGTTCCTGAAGTGGTTGTGGTTCTGCATATGTTGCGAACACACCATAGCTCGCAAGAGCGTCCCGTTATAGCTCACACGATCCCGATATAAGCTCTCTTGAGCTTTCTGATACATGGTTCTCCCAAGCTTTCTGTTTATATGTCTTATGAGCATTCTGATCGGTAGTGATCCTGCATGTGTTGCGGACACACTGCAACTCTTATGAGTGTCCTGATATATGGCTATCTGGAGTTTCCCGATTAAAAGCTCTTTCATGAGCTTCCTGATAATAGCTCTTCGGAGTTACCCGTTAAGCTCGCATGAGATTTCTGAATTAAGCTCTTATAAGCTTCCTGTAATTAAGCCTGGATAAGCTTCCCGTTACAGGCTCACATGAGCTTTCTGTTATTTGGCTTGGAAGAACTTCCCGTTTAAATGCTCAATGAGCATTCCTAAATATGAATTGACAGAATATAGTATGTACAATTTGTGTGTACTAACCATGTATCCATCAATATTATAAGTGGTTCAATGGGTAAAGTTCTGATAAATAACAATAAGAGTTTGTGATAAAAGATTATGGACATATATTTGACTATATGAACATGACTTTTATATGAAGTTTGAATACTTGATATGGAAAGTACATGAATAAGGAAACTTGATTAATGATAAGTTCATACTTGTTTATTGATATTCAAGTGAAATATATGACTAACATTTTTATAAGGATATGTGTATAGGCTATTGGCCAACTTGCTTTGAATATAATATGTATATTTACCTTAAATGCAATTAAATGGTAAGTTAATTCCCGTTATACGAACTTACTAAGCATTAAATGCTTACACTATTTTATAGTAATTCAGAAGCTCGTTGGGTTGGAGGCTTGGCGGAGATATCATCACACTATCCCTCAACTTATTTCTGTATATATAATAAATACATTTTGGTTATAATGGCATGTATAGGCTAAAGTGGTCATGGATGGTATGTATGTGTTTGGTTGAAATTAGCCATTTGATATGGCTTGTAATTTGGTATGTTTTGATGTGTATATATATATGGCCTTAATGTGTTTGATATGTTCTTGAAATGGTTGAATGATGGAAATCATGTAAGTATATTAAAAATTGGCTTGTGAATGTGTTAAAATGTTAATGTAGGTGGAAGACCAATTGGGTGAAATAAGGCTTGGAAATAGCCTTATTTTGTCCACACGGGTAGAGACACGTGCGTGTGTCTCAGCCGTGTGTGACACACAGCCATGCGCACGGGCATGTCGTGTGTCCCCTGCATCTTTAAAATTGCAAAACAGAATGTTTAGGTATATTCACATGGACAGAGACACGGGCGTGTGTCTCACCCGTGTGTGGCACACGGCCTGGCACACGGGCGTGTGACTTGGCCGTGTGGCCCCTGTACCTAATTAATGTAAATTAAAATGTTCACACGGCCTAGTACACGAGCGTGTGGCTTGGCCATGTGACCCAAGTCAGTAACCACCCTAATTTGGACACAAGCTGAGACACGGCCGTGTGTCCCTATTTTGAATGTCCACACGGCCTGAGACATGGGTGTGTCTCTCGACCGTGTGAGACACATGGCCTGGCCACACTGGCGTTTGTCCCTTACACCTTGGAAAATTTTTGAGATTTTGCAAAAAATTCTCTGAATTCCCGATTTAGTCCTGACTTGTTTTAAATGCATATTTTGGACCTCGATGGCCCATTTAAGGGACAATATGATTGATTTCGAAAATGAATAGAATGATATGAATTAACTGTATTTGTTCTGTAAACTTCGAAAATGCTTCGTAACCCTATTTCAGCGACGGATACGGGTTAGGGATGTTACATCCATCCTCTTAATTATGCTTGCACGCGGAACAAAATTTTATTGCTTTAAAATCTTAAATTTGAACCTTAATTTTTTTCCCTTAAACCCTAATATTGATTGGTTGTATCTTCAAACCTTAATGTCGAAACCTAAAATGATTTGTGGAAAATAGGGGAAATTGAAGTCAGAACCCTAGGGAGCCAACTTCAAAGTCGACACCTCTAGAGGCTACTCTTGAATTGCCTTCACTTTGCCCTCGTCAACATGAGCACTTACTATAAAACCTAAAAATTTTAGTTTATCACAGAAAAAAGTGCATTTTTCAAGGTTGGCAAATAACTTTTTAGTTCTCAAAATGCCCAAAACAGATTTAACATTGAAAACATTGTCATCTAAAGAAGTTGAGTAAATTAGAATAGCATCAAAGTATACTACCACAAATTTACCCAAATAAGGCCTTAAAACGTGATTCATTAGCTACACTGAAAGGCATAACAAGTCACTTGTACAGTCCAAACTTAGTTTTAAAGGTTATTTTCCATTCGCCCCCTTCCCTCATATGATTTTGATGGAAATCGTTTTTTAAATCAATTTTAGTGAAAATCGTAGAACCATTTAATTCATCAAGCATGTCATCAAGTATAAGGATAGGATACCTATACTTTATTGTAATTTTCTTGATTGGGCAACAATCAACACACATTCAAAATAAACCGTCTTTCTTAGGCACCAATAGAACAAAGGCGGCACCAGGTGTAACACCCTATACCCGACCCAATTGTTGGGTTCGGGCTACAGTGTGCCACATTCATTGTCGTGGCAACTATGATCTAAAATAAACACAATCAAACCGTTTATCATTTAAATGCAAGCATTATGAGGAAACAATATGGAAACTATACATTCTCGGGTCTTATACGAGCTTACAAAAGCTTTAAAGTTATCTCGAGGTTAAATGAGGATTAAATTGTAAAATATTCAAATTACAGGGTTAACGTTGTGATGTCACTGCACAGTTTGTCACATCACGACATCGGGCCACTCGATGTCACGATGTCACTACTATTTTGGCCTTGTCAAGACGATGAGGTTCCTCATCTCAACGTGACATTATAGGTCATTTCTCGTCACGACGTGATACGTTTGACGTCATAACATCACATACTGTTTCAACAAAATCTAATACCTTTAACCTGTAATTTCTTCCATTCAAAAAATGCACACAAATATTTCAACATCCAGCTAAACTATGCTAACTTCAACACTCAAAACCTGATTCTCAATACCTTGATACAACAATGTATCAAATCTTAACAGTTTCAAATAGCTATATCTATGTTTTTTTCAACCATGTCAAAATTCATCCAGAATCAATTCCAATTGCAACATTATACACATCACAAACATATAATTTACTTATGATCATATAACCATACTATCAACTAAATTCACATAGGCCAATTTGATAATCAAATTCATATGGACATCAAGATATACCAAAAGTGACTCAACTAGATAGGTACATGCCACACTATTACAAAATCAGAAATACACCAACATTGCTAAGTCGGGTTCGATTCCTGGATGCTGAGATGACCTTCCCCCGATCTACCGAGAATCTACTTTACCTACGGATAGAGAAAACACTTAGTGGTATTTCTATGATACAAGCATTATCAACAAGTTTATGTAATGTACAAATTTAATTTCTAACCTAATTTCATTCCAATTCATATCAAGCACCTTAATTTCATATAAACATGCTTTTACAAATTTTACATGTCAAATTTTCACCTATTCATACCAAAAACTACCATTTATTACATTATAGGCATGTCTATACATATCATCCACTTCTTCAAGTATTTCACACATTTGGACCCATTAAACATAATTTCATGTTACTAATTAAATCATTTCTGAGATTACAAGCTCGTTAGAACTCGATTGGCCCCTAGGGCTCGTTCTCAATTCAATTTGCATACTATAAAAGTTCACACTTCGTTTCATTTATCGTTTAACACATTTACATGTTTTTAACCCTATTAACTTGACACAAACTCAGAACGGATACGCGGATCTATCACCCTAGGTTGCCTGGTAATGATGATGCAATAACGATAAATGATACCATCCCGGATTACCCAAAAACAATGGTTTTCTCAACTCAATCCATTATCTCTCCCCGGAATACTGGGACACTATGGCTATCAACAATACTCTAACCCTATGGCATGCCAACTATATCTGACTCGGTCCGAACAGCTAATAAGGTGGGTATTCCACTTTTGATTCATTATATTCAAATCAATTTAAAATTCAAAAAACTCAAATCAATTAACATATCATAATTCCATAAATCATATAACATATTTCAACTCAAGTCTGCGCCAACTAGCAAATATCAAGTAAATTCCAAGTTTCGTATTTTATTCAATTTAGTCATTATCTCGGAAATCAATCTCATACATACCAAATCAAATCAAATAGTCAACAATGAATTACCTCAAAAATGTATGATGTAAAATGACATGAAAATTTATTAATTAAATAGGTCATGAATCATAGAAATACAAACTAAAATTTTCGAGATACTCATCGATAACTTTGGATTTTCCTTTCCTTCTCAATGAATTCGGGTCGACGTTAGCTACGGATTAACATAAACACATAGCACTACCAATAAACAGCCAATTTACAATCAATTATCAATTTTCAAAAAAAATTATAATTTATTCAATTTAGTCCCTAAAATCGAGACTAACCTAACTTTCAATTTAAAGCTCCAAATTGAATTCTGATTTCACTATTACCCATTAGGAACCTCCTATTTCTCATTTCTATAGTAAATTTTACAATTGATTTAGTCTAGCCCCTAAATGTATGAAACTATCAATTAAGCTTTACAATTTAGTCCTTTTTCATATCTAAGCTTAAAATCTATCAATTTAACACTTAAAACTTTCAATTCTCAACTATGAAAACTTTCAAAACTTTAGCATTTCTACATATTGGTACATGGGCTAGCTAATTCAAGCTCTCATGACCTCAAAACATAAAAATTACAAGAAAATGACTTGAATTACTTACCTAAATGTTTAGCCAAAAGCTGAGAAAATAAAAAAAGATTTCTTGGCTATGGAGGACAAGAAAGGAAGAAGATGTAACATCCTAAAAATTTAGTATCGATATGTTGCATGTTTTTGGTGCTTAGCTTGTGAATGATTCAATTTGTGTGTTTAATATCGTTTTGAGAAGGCTCGAGATTTATTCGGAATTAAAAAAAAAGTTAGTAATGAGTACTTTATTGAAGTGGATCAAGTGACCTTGATGTTTAAGGAAATTTAGTGTCAAAAACTAGCATAAGATGAGCTAGTAGTAAAGTGGAGTTGGCGCCATAAGTGTTGCTTGAGGGAGGAGGTTCGAATCTTTAGGAATGCATTTTGTGACATTTATTTTTTACTCTTTCCTAGCAAGTGTCGGCCAAGCATCAAATTTGGTAAGTTAGACTTTTATTTTTATGGTTAAGGTAAGCTTGGAACTTGGGGAAAGAAATCCTAAGCTTTTGGAAGGTAGGGGGAACACAAGGCATATTTTAAGGGTTATGTTTTGGAAACTTAGAATGGCCAACTTGTCCATGAACTTGGACAGCTTTGTGGACTAGGGGGGAGCCAAAATTTTGGTGGTAAGCTTGGGTAAGGATCGTAGCTTGATAGAATTCCATTTGGTCATTTTTGCTCTCCCAAAACACCCATTTCCTCTCATCTTTTTCTCTCTTAGCCGAATGTGCCATATGCTTGGAGAAAACAACTTTGTTTTATTTCATTTGGTCATTTCGTTTTGACCATTTGGTCATTTTGCCAACCTCTCAAGTGTTTCATTTTGTGTTTCTCTCCTAGTGCCGAAATCACCAAACACAAAAGACCATTTCTTTTCTTTTTCTTTCCCATTGCCGAATGCACATTGTTCCAAACCTTACTTTTTACTCTTTTCTCACCCTAGAAAACCGAATCATAAACATCTCATCTCTATTCTCTTTTCTTCTCCATTTTACTCATCCTTCAAACAC
Organism: Gossypium sturtianum; assembly: GCA_025698515.1. Lineage (NCBI taxonomy): Eukaryota > Viridiplantae > Streptophyta > Magnoliopsida > Malvales > Malvaceae > Gossypium > Gossypium sturtianum. The sequence goes on along the minus strand of CM046948.1, from coordinate 117,026,987 downwards.
ATTTTTACTTTTTATTTCTTCCATGGCCGAATGTTAGAGACCACCTCCATAGCCGAAATTATTTTTCCCTTACCATTAAATCATAGCCAAATCTTCTTTTCCTCATAGACTTTATTCTCGATTATTTCTTCTATTCAACTTTGGACAACCGGTAAGAATCATCTTCCTTGTTTTCTTTTGCTATTTGGTCACCTTGGCCGAATCTATAGGTTGGCTTAGAAGAGCCTTTAAATCTATAATCGTTCATTCTCTTAGATGATTTCCTTTCATTTTTCTTTTAGTGAAATAGTGAAGAGCCGAATCATCATCTCTTCAAAGTCATCTTGAAGTCATTCGAATTTGGATCATATACTTTCAAGGGATTCTTTTGGAATCACTCGAAATTTTAAGGTAAGCCGAATTCGCCCTTTTTAAACCAATAGTCTTAAATTCTGATATATATATTGTTAGGACTAATAATCTTTTGACAATGGAGGCAAACAAGATAGGGTCGAAAAGGGTGGTGAATAGTATTCTAAAGAGGGGCGGACTCGCTAATCCCTCAAGATTCAAGCGAAGAAATTTGGTTTGATGTCTGGGATTTTCCACCGGGTTATGGACGACCCTCATCCGAGGAGAATCGACTATTCAAAGTTGTTCGTAGTTTGGAGCCTTTAACTGTTCAGGATTTTCTATTGGGTTGTGAACCGTCAACCGGGAAAAACTGACAAATAGTTATTGTTCGAGATTCTGAGGGTAAAGATCTAGATCGCTTATCTTTAGTATAGATTTATAATAAGTATTAGTGTTCTAATCAAGCGTGACATATGTTTAGGTATCGACGAGCGGGAAAGTATAGTTCTCACCGTAATCAGGTGTGTAATTTCACACTTATCTCATGGGTTAGATGTTATATCGTAAGCATTAGAATAAAATTCGTAAAGTTGGTAAAATCGAAAAAAATACAGTATATTAACACTTTTTATGTAAGTGCATGAAATCGGTGTTAAAGTCACGGAAATTACAGAATCACCCTTAATGGGCTAATTTGATAAAAAGTAATTTTTGGGCCTCATGTGATTAATGGGCCAATTTGCTAGATTGATTAATGGGCCAATTTGCTAGATTTATTAATGGGCCAATTTGCTAGATTGATTAATGGACAAATTTGCTAGATTGCTTAATGAGACGAATTGCTAGATTGCTGAAGGAGCCATTTTGATAAATTACCATATGGGCACAAATTGAGAAATGGGCCAATTTGTAGTATGGGCCTTATGTTGAAATTATCATATGTAAATTGTTAAGCTTTGTTTATGTATACATGATTGCATGGGTTGGGATTAAATTGAAGAGAAGTTCTGGTGGTTCTACCATAATCTAGTTCGGGTGGCTCTGCCACAAATTCTAGTTCGGGTGGCTCAGCCACAAACATTTTAAATGGCTTAATGCCTGCGTTTGGTGTGTTGGCGGGGTGGGTTGACTTGATCCCCACAGGTGTGATGGTTGTTACGGGTGGTGTGTAGCGGATGGAAATTTAGGCTTGGTTGGGAATTGCATTGCACATGCATTTTTTTTAATTACTATATTGTTAAATTCGTTAATGGGCTCAAGCCCAATAAAATGCTTTGATGATATGGCCCAGTGGATTTGGTAAGTGGGTTACACATTGAGTTCTAAGTAACTCACCCTGTTTTCTTACCCTTCTCAGGTAATAATAATTGATGGAGGCTTGGGCCGAGGATGACTTCGTGGAGGCCATACTTCAAATGATGGTTTTTATGAACTTTAAAACTACTCTTTAGTATTTTTACTTAATTACTATTTTAGCGATGTAATAAGTCCTCTAGTACTATTTTTATGGATTTTATTTTGTGGATGGATTTTAATATGTTTTAGATACTTAAAGTGGACTATTTTAAGTTTATAAATGTTTTCTTTAAATTACGTATAAAAATGGGGTTTCTTAAATATCACTATCACGTAAAAATTTCGGTGAAAACTCTTTTATAAATTTTGTTTCCAAATTCCTTTTGAGCTCTTTTAAATTTCTTTAAAAAGTTAACCAATTATTTCTCTGAGATCAAATTTTAAACTCCTATGTTTCAAAATCATAGATTTCAAAAATTAACCTCAGTTTTTGATAAACTCCATCTCCAAATTAGTTTTTTTTGAAGACCTGTTTTCCTTAAATCATTAGATGACCAAATGTATGTACGATTTGTGTAGCATACCAAGTCTGGTCTTAACGCTTAGACCGGGTTTGGGGTGTTACATTTAATGGTATCAGAGCCAGTTTCAAAACTCGGCTGTGGTTTGGGTTCAACAACAATTTTTGTTTAAAACTGTTTAAATTTCTAGACTCTATGATCTAAAGGTAGTATGGCATCACGAGCATCCGGCACCAAGTCAAGTAAGTATTTGTATATTGAATGTTTATTATTGTGATATGATCATAGTAACACTCTAGAACTTCTAGTTTTAGGTGTTGAAAACGGTAGAGATCGAGACTATATGATGTGATTGCGAAAACAACTCTATCTCTTATATCTCATAAAATATCGTTAATAAACACTGAAATAATACTCTGATTCATAAAACTTGTAATCAGATTTAACTAAAATAATCGATATGAGCACTAGAGGACGTGGACGGGGACGCGGTAGACGTGGCCGTGGTAGAGGACGAGGTGTTAGGGTTTCGTCTGAAGCGCCAGGTCATATGCCAGAAATGGATGCACCTGCGTCACCCGAAAATGAGACTGGATCACATGACCATACGAGAGAGGACAATGCTTTGACTCAAGCAATGTTGCGAGTCCTAGAAAGGGTTACTGGGACTAGAACTGGCCCAGTAGTTCGTGGATCAATATCGGAACGACTTAAATCAAGTGGTGCCGAGGTTTTTAGAGGTGTGTCCGGTGTAGCTCCGAATGTTGCGGAATATTGGCTCGAGGCTGTATAGCGAATTATGGATGATCTGGAGTGCACCGTCGAACAGAAACTGAGAGGAGTGGTGTCCTTGCTAAGGGATGAAGCGTATCAATGGTGGCTTACGGTTCGAGAAGGCACTGAGGCTGCAGTTGTTACTTGGGATTTCTTCAGAGCTGCTTTCCAATTGAAGTATGTAGGGACAAGTTATGTGGATGCCCGGAGGAAGGAATTCTTGAACCTGGTTCAAGGAAATAAGACGGTGGCAGCTTATGAGGCAGAATTTCTATGCTTGAGTTGTTATGCTTGGACAATAGTGCCAACGGATCATGAGCGCTGTGTATGCTTTGAAGATGGGCTGAATGATGAGTTGCAGGTACTGATAGCCCCACAACAAGTAAGGATTTTTGCCACGCTTGTGGAGAAAGCCAAGATAGCCGAAGAGGCTAAGAACTCAGAACGCCAGAATCGGGAAAGAGTCAGAGGCAAGAGGGACTTTAAGTACTCGGGTTCTTCAATAAGGTTCCAAAAGAGGCCTCGAAATGATGAGCCAGCTCAAGCTAGAACACCTGTGACTACCAGTCAGAGTCGAGACTATGCTGACTATGGAAAACGACACCCCGGGGAATGCTGGAAGAAAACTGGTGGTTGTTATAAATGTGGTTCCAAGGATCATCAATATAGGAATTGCCCTCGAGGGACTGCTCCAACTCAGAAAGCTCGTAACTTTGATGCACAGCCAGCTAGAGGCACTCAGCAGCCACTGAGAGGTCGTGGATCAGGTCGTGGTGGTAATGGTACTAGAAGTGGTCAAGGTGCACCGAGTCGAGGTAATGGTTTTAGAGGTAACGCGGAGGCAAGACAGCCGGGGTTGGTCTATGCGGTCAGGCGTCGTGAAGATGGCGATGCACCTGATGTGATAACTGGTACGTTTTTCATCTTTGATGTACCTATTACTGCTTTGATAGATATCGGGTCTACCCACTCGTATGTTGCTAGTGCCATATCTGGAAACCTGAACATTAGATCTGAGATTACCGATAGAGAGATGACGGTAATTAGTCCTTTAGGACAGTCGATAATAGTAAATAAATTGTATAGAGACGTGCCTTTGGAAATTCAAAGAAAAATATTTTTAGCGGATTTGATGGAATTGCCTTTCAGCGAGTTTGATCTTATTTTGGGCATGGATTGGTTGGTGAAGCACCGGGCGCAATTGGATTATGCTGAAAAGCGGATGTCAATAAGGACTATGGATGATGAGGAAGTAGTAATGATAGGTGAACGAAAGAACTTTTTAGCAAATGTGGTATCTGCTTTAAAAGTAGAGAAGTTGGTGCGGAAAGGGTATGGAGCGTTCCTAGCCTTCATTAGTGCTTTGGATGCCAAGGAATTATCGGTAGAAGGTGTGAGAACGGTGAAAGAATTTCCAGATGTCTTCCCTGAAGAACTTCTGGGTCTACCTCCAGATCGGGAAGTAGAATTTGGCATTGAGCTTTTACCCAGAACGGCTCCAGTGTCTATTGCTCCTTATAGAATGGCGCCGAAGGAGTTAGCGGAGCTTAAAGCTCAAATTCAAGAATTGTTGGATCGGGGATTTATTCGACCGAGTGTGTCTCCGTGGGGAGCACCGGTTTTGTTCGTCAAGAAGAAGGATGGGTCGATGCGTATGTGCATTAATTATAGGCAGTTGAATAAATTGACGATCAAGAATAGGTATCCATTGCCGAGAATCGACGACCTGTTTGATCAATTGAGAGGAGCTTCAGTTTTCTCCAAGATTGATTTGAGATTGGGTTATCATCAACTCAAGGTTAAAGAGGCAGATATTCATAAGACGGCATTCCGAACTCGTTATGGACATTATGAGTTTTTGGTAATGTCGTTTGGTTTGACCAATGCACCAGCTGCATTTATGGACATGATGAACTGAGTCTTTCAACCCTATCTATACCGGTTCGTGGTGGTGTTCATAGATGATATCTTAGTATATTCGAGGAATGAAGAAGAGCATGACTCACATTTGCGCACAGTATTGCAAATACTGCGAGACAAGCAACTTTATGCCAAATTCAGTAAATGCGAATTTTGGTTGAGGGAAGTGACTTTCTTGGGTCATGTGGTGTCAGCCGAAGGAATAAGAGTTGACCCTCGGAAGGTAGAGGCGGTATTGGATTGGAAACCACCGAAGTCAGTGGCTGAGATTCAGAGTTTCTTAGGTTTGGCTGGTTATTATAGACGCTTTGTTGAGGGGTTTTCGTTGATTGCTGCACCCCTAACTAAGCTGTTGCGAAAGGGAGTATCGTATGTGTGGACCGATAAACAACAAGAAAGTTTCGAGAAACTGAAGAAGATTTTAACTAAGCGCCGAGATCGATTCAACTCGAGGCGGGAAAAGAGTTTATCGTTTACTGTGACGCGTCACACACGGGTGTGCTGATGCAAGGTAGAAAAATGGTGGCTTATGCTTCTCGTCAGTTAAGGCCGTACGAAGTTAACTATCCTACTCATGACTTGGAGTTGGCTGCAGTAGTGTTTGCTTTAAATATTTAGAGGCACTATCTCTACGATGAGAAGTCTATCATTTATACGGACCATAAGAGTCTTAAGTACCTCCTTACCCAAAAGGAGTTGAACTTGAGACAACGGAGATGGGTGGAGCTGTTAAAGGATTATGACCTCTCAATCGAGTATCATCCTGGAAAGGCTAACGTGGTGGCAGACGCGTTGAGTCGTAAGGTAGTATCGGAATTAAGAGCAATGTTTGCTCATATCAGTTTGTATGAAGATGGCAGTCTGCTAGCGGAACTTCAGGTGAAGCCTTTGTGGTTGGAACAAATCAAGGAAAAGCAGTTATCAGATAAAAAGTTGGGTTCGTTAATACAACAAGTTGAAAGTGGCGTAATATTTGGAATGAACAAGGATGGAGTGCTGTGTTTTCGTAGAAGAGTTTGTATGCCCATGGATTCGGATTTGAGACAAATGATTTTACGTGAGGCGCATAGTAGCTCTTATGCTATGTACCCGGGAGGAAATAAGATGTATCGAGACCTACGAGAGCAGTATTGGTGGCCAAGGTTAAAGCAGGAGGTTACTGATTTTGTGGGTAAGTGCTTGACTTGTCAACAAGTGAAGGCGAAACATCAATTACCGTCAGGCTTATTGCAACCGGTAAAGATTCCTCTATGGAAATGGGAGTGAATAACGATGGACTTTGTTAGTGGGTTACCCTTAACACCTACTAAAAAGGATTCCGTTTGGGTGGTAGTAGATCGATTGACGAAGACTACTCATTTTCTACCAGTTCGTATGGATTACTCGCTGCAAAAGTTGGCTAAGTTATATGTATCGGAGATCGTGAGGTTGCATGGGGTACCAGTGTCTATTATATCAGACAGGGATCCTAGGTTTACATCACGGTTTTGGAAAGCTTTGCATGAGGTTTTGGGAACAAAGTTAAACTTCAGTACGGCTTTTCATCCTCAGTCAGATGGTCAGTCAGAAAGAGTAATTCAGATTTTGGAAGACATGTTAAGGGGTTGTGTAATTGACTTCAGAGGTAGTTGGGAAGATTTTCTACCGTTGGCAAAATTCGCGTATAATAACAGTTACCAATCCAGTATCCAGATGGCACCCTATGAAGCGTTATATGGTCGTAAGTGTCATACCCCTATTTGTTGGACTGAATTGGGGGAACGACAGTTGTTGGGTCCTGAATTGATATCTGAGACGGAAGAAAAGGTAAAGGTGATTCGAGCACGATTAAAGGAAGCTTCGGATAGACAAAAGTCGTATGCAGATCTGAAGCGCAAGGATATTGAGTTTGCAGTGGGAGATCAGGTTTTTCTGAAAGTCTCACCTTGGAAGAAGATGTTCAGGTTTGGAAGGAAGGGCAAGTTGAGCCCTAGGTTCATTGGACCGTACCGTGTGTTGAAGCGTGTTGGACCAGTGGCCTATCAGCTTGAATTACCTCCGGAGTTAAGTCAGATTCATAGTGTCTTCCACGTTTCTATGCTGAGGCGTTATAGATCGGATCCGTCTCACATAGTACCGGTAGAAGAAGTAGAGTTAAGGCCAGACTTGTCTTTCGAGGAAGAACCAGTGAAAATCTTAGGCCGTGATGCTAAGGTCCTAAGAAAGAAGACTGTGCCGTTGGTTAAGGTTCTATGGCGTAATCATGGAGCGAAGGAAGCTACGTGGGAGCCTGAGGACGCAATTCGGCAACAATATCCTCACCTCTTTTAACCAGGTAAATTTCGAGGACGAAATTTTCTTTAAGGGGGTAGAATTGTAACATCCTAAAAATTTAGTATCGATATGTTGCATGTTTTTGGTGCTTAGCTTGTGAATGATTCAATTTGTGTGTTTAATATCATTTTGAGAAGGCTCGAGATTTATTCGGAATTAAAAAAAATTATTAATGAGTACTTTATTGAAGTGGATCAAGTGACCTTGATGTTTAAGGAAATTTAGTGTCAAAAACTAGCATAAGATGAGCTAGTAGTAAAGTGGAGTTGGCGCCATAAGTGTTGCTTGAGGGAGGAGGTTCGAATCTTTAGGAATGCATTTTGTGACATTTATTTTTTGCTCTTTCCTAGCAAGTGTCGGCCAAGCATCAAATTTGGTAAGTTAGACTTTTATTTTTATGGTTAAGGTAAGCTTGGAACTTGGGGAAAGAAATCCTAAGCTTTTGGAAGGTAGGGGGAACACAAGGCATATTTTAAGGGTTATGTTTTGGAAACTTAGAATGGCCAACTTGTCCATGAACTTGGACAGCTTTGTGGACTAGGGGGGGAGCCGAAATTTTGGTGGTAAGCTTGGGTAAGGATGGTAGCTTGATAGAATTCCATTTGGTCATTTTTGCTCTCCCAAAACACCCGTTTCCTCTCATCTTTTTCTCTCTTAGCCGAATGTGCCATATGCTTGGAGAAAACAACTTTGTTTTATTTCATTTGGTCATTTCTTTTTGACCATTTGGTCATTTTGCCAACCTCTCAAGTGCTTCATTTTGTGTTTCTCTCCTAGTGCCGAAATCACCAAACACAAAAGACCATTTCTTTTCTTTTTCTTTCCCATTGCCGAATGCACATTGTTCCAAACCTTACTTTTTGCTCTTTTCTCACCCTTGAAAATCAAATCATAAACATCTCATCTCTATTCTCTTTTCTTCTCCATTTTACTCATCCTTCAAACACATTTTTCCTTCTTATTTCTTCCATGGCCGAATGTTAGAGACCACCTCCATAGCCGAAATTATTTTTCCCTTACCATTAAATCATAGCCAAATCTTCTTTTCCTCATAGACTTTATTCTCGATTATTTCTTCTATTCAACTTTGGACAACCGATAAGAATCATCTTCCTTGTTTTCTTTTTCTATTTGGTCACCTTGGCCGAATCTATAGGTTGGCTTAGAAGAGCCTTTAAATCGATAATCGTTCATTCTCTTAGACGATTTCCTTTCGTTTTTCTTTTAGTGAAATAGTGGAGAGCCGAATCATCATCTCTTCGAAGTCATCTTGAAGTCATTCGAATTTGGATCATATACTTTCAAGGGATTCTTTTGGAATCACTCAGAATTTTAAGGTAAGCTGAATTCGCCCTTTTTAAACCAATAGTCTTAAATTCTGATATATATATTGTTAGGACTAATAATCTTTTGACAATGGAGGCAAACAAGATAGGGTCGAAAAGGGTGGTGAATAGTGTTTTAAAGAGGGGTGGACTCGCTAATCCCTCAAGATTCAAGCGAAGGGATGTTTCGGCAATTCGGGATTTTCCACCGGGTTGTGGACGACCCTCATCCGAGGAGAATCGACTATTCAAAGTTGTTCGTAGTTCGGAGCCTTTAGCTGTTCAGGATTTTCCATTGGGTTGTGAACCGTCAACCGGGGAAAACCGACAAATAGTTGTTGTTCGAGATTTCGAGGGTAAAGATCTAGATCGCTTATCTTTAGTATAGATTTATAATAAGTATTAGTGTTCTAATCAAGCGTGACATATGTTTAGGTATCGACGAGCGGGAAAGTATAGTTCTCACCGTAATCAGGTGTGTAATTTCACACTTATCTCATGGGTTAGATGTTATATCGTAAGCATTAGAATAAAATTCATAAAGTTGATAAAATCAAAAAAAAATACGGTATATTAACACTTTTTGTGTAAGTGCATGAAATCGGTGTTAAAGTCGCAGAAATTATGGAATCGCCCTTAATGGGCTAATTTGATAAAAAGTAATTTTTGGGCCTCATGTGATTAATGGGCTAAATTGCTAGATTGATTAGTGGGCTAAATTGCTAGATTGATTAATGGGCCAATTTGCTAGATTGATTAATGGACAAATTTACTAGATTGTTTAATGGGCCGAATTGCTAGATTGCTTAAGGAGCCGTTTTGATAAATTACCATATGGGCACAAATTGAGAAATGGGCCAATTTGTAGTATGGGCCTTATGTTGAAATTATCATATGTAAATTGTTAAGCTTTGTTTATGTATACATGATTGCATGGGTTGGGATTAAATTGAAGAGAAGTTCTGGTAGTTCTACCATAATCTAGTTCGGGTGGCTTTGCCACAAATTCTAGTTCGGGTGGCTCTGCCACAAATTCTAGTTCAGGTGGCTCAGCCACAAACATTTTAAATGGCTCAATGCCTGCGTTTGGTGTGTTGGCGGGGTGGGTTGACTTGATCCCCACAGGTGTGCTGGTTGGTACGGGTGGTGTGTAGCGGATGGAAATTTAGGCTTGGTTGGGAATTGCATTGCACATGCATTTTTTTTAATTACTATATTGTTAAATTCGTTAATGGGCTCAAGCCCAATAAAATACTTTGATGATATGGCCCAGTGGATTTGGTAAGTGGGTTACACACTGAGTTCTAAGTAACTCACCCTGTTTTCTTACCCTTCTCAGGTAATAATAATTGATGGAGGCTTGGGCCGAGGATGACTTCGTGGAGGCCATACTTCAAATGATGGTTTTTATGAACTTTAAAACTACTCTTTAGTATTTTTACTTAATTACTATTTTAGCGATGTAATAAGGCCTCTAGTATTTTTTTTATGGATTTTATTTTGTGGATGGATTTTAATATGTTTTAGATACTTAAAGTGGATTATTTTAAGTTTATAAATGTTTTCTTTAAATTACGTATAAAAATGGGGTTTCTTAAATATCACTATCACGTAAAAATTTCGGTGAAAACTCTCTTATAAATTTTGTTTCCAAATTCCTTTTGAGCTCTTTTAAATTTCTTTAAAAAGTTAACCAATTATTTCTCTGAGATCAAACTTTAAACTCCTATGTTTCAAAATCATGGATTTCAAATTAACCTCAGTTTTTGATAAACTCCATCTCCAAATTAGTTTTTTTTTTTTTGAAGACCTGTTTTCCTTAAATCTGTAACATCCTGGAAAGGGCCTATGCATTTTCGGTTTAAGTGTACGAAGTAACATGTTTTAGGTACTAAGAATAAATTTTGAATATTTTTGGAAACCTGAAAATGTATGGAAATGTTAAGTTTAAAAATGGAAGGTGAACATTTTTGGAAACTAGGAAATGTAAGGAAAATGGAAAGTGAGCATTTTTGGAAACTTGGAAATGTAAGGAAATGTCAAGTTTACAGAGCCGATCGAAAATTTTTGGAAACTTAGAAATGACCTAGAAATGACGAGTTTTAAGGTTTAAAAGGGGAAATTAAGGCAAGGTGGCCTTAAAAGAAAAAGTTTGTGGAATTTGACACACACAAGCAGGCTTGGAAAAGTGGTCTCCAAGATGCCACTTAGGGCCTATGGAAATGGCGCCATATGCAAGAGGAATGGGCACGAGTTCGAGTCACTTGGGAAGAAAATAATGGAGGTTTTATTTTTGCTTCTAGAAGCGAGAGAGGTGGACGGCACAAAAGAGAGTTTTATCCTCTTTAAAATTCGACTAAAAGATGGATAAATGAGGGATTAATTTTAAATAAAGAAATAAGAAGGGAAATAAGGATAAGTGTTGAATTATCTTTTATTTTCTCTTAGGTGATAATTAAAAGATAAAATTATCACATATGAAGAGTGGTGGCCAAGTAAGGGACTCCTTAGATGATAATTTCGGCTATAAAAGGAAGGAAGGAGGGCTACTCATCAATTTGTGCTTCCTCCTTTCTCTGCCGAATTCTTAGTGTTCTCTTCTCTTCTCTTTTTCTTTTGTCAAGCCGAATCTTTGTGACTCCAAGCAAGGGTGCAATCGACTGAGGTATTAAGGTAAGAACAATGGATTTTTGTTCTTCAAATTCTTTAAATCGAGATCTAGGAACTGACCCTTTTGTTGTCTCTTGACCGAATATTAAAGGAGGAATTCTGGGATTTCAGATCTAAGGAATTTTGGCTAAGAGAGTTTCGGGATTCAAGGATTTAAGGTAAGACACATGTATATTCGGCCAAAGGCCATATTTTATGTGTTAAGGTTAGATTAAATCTAACATATGGTTATAGGAATTTCGACATCCCTAGGGAAGCAAGGATCAATTTCGGGAATTTCATCACAAGGTAAGTGGATGTAATCGGCATAGGTTCTCTCTTAGTATTTAGATCTATTTGCTTTAACCAGAAAACTAACCAATTCAAGGGATCTAGTGGTTAGCCAACTTCAAGGGGAAGAATACAAGTCTCCGGGATTTGATTAATCCTCAAAACGGCGACAAGGTAAGTTTTAAGAATACAAATCCTACTAGGATTTGGTTTTATAGCCGAATAGGCCTTTGCTAAAGATTACCATGTTGACTGAATATAGGCATTAAAGATCTAAATCGGTAGATCGGTTTTTCGGGATTTCAAGGACTTCGTTAAACGAATCAGGTGTGTACCCCACACTAACTTTTAATAAGATTGATGGTAATATGTAATATATGCATGTTTATAAGAATGTGGCTAAGGTACCATAATATGGTACAAAGTACTCAGGTACGTTTCCTACTTCCACTAGGATTATGAAATATGTTATTTATAACATGTGAAAATTTATAAGAATGTGAATTTAAGTAAGATATGCATGATATGAATAATATGGGTCATTCGGGATATATGAAAAAGGGGAAGTGAATGTGATGACTACGGTCTCACTATCTGAATGTGGTGACTTCGGTCACATTATCCGAATGTGGCAACCGGTTACATTATTCGAATGTGGTGTCTCATGACACAATTATCCGTGGCTATGCCACAAAATTTTATATGGGCGATGAGCACGTCGATCGGCGATCGCCTCGATGGTGTGTAGCGGATGGAGGGTTGACTTAGTAGTCCCCACGGTGTGCGAGGTTGGTGCGGGGATGTGTAGCGGATGGCACCTAGGTTTGGGTTTGGGTTGCATCATCATTTTTATCTGTTATATATGAATAAGTATTGGATATGAAAAATGTATGCCCGATCTATTGAATTTTAGTGTTGTGTACACATTGAGTCTGTTGACTCACCCGTTGTGGGACTATTTTTTGGTGACGATCAATAATGGACCGGGTTGGCGGAAGCTTAGGGATGGCCATGCTCACTTGAAGTTTTATTCAATATGGATATTTAAATTTATTTAAGTATTTTAATTTTATTTTGGGATTTTACTTGATGTAATAAGGCCATAAGTTACATTTCTTTACTTTTATTTTTAATTACTATGTTACGAATTATTTTCAATTAAAGTTAAGTAAAATTTATTTCTTTAAAAATAAACCCTAATTGTTTTTTTTCATCTTAATTAATTGGACTTTAAAATAAGATAAATGGGTTTTTAACTCAAGCCCAACCCAAAACAATAGTTTTTAAAAATCGCACAAGTTTTCCTCTGTAATAAAAGAATTTTGTAAACGATTTACTTAAGGAACATACCAGATCCAGGTCCGGGCTCGTGGGCGGGTGTGGGGTGTTTGATTTAATATCGAGCCCGATTTTAAACTCTCGGCCTGTGGGCTAAGGCCCAAAACGTTTTCAAATCGAGCCAAGTAAGCTTTTTGAAAGGATTTTATGAAATAAACAGTTTTTCGGCATGGCTCCTAAGTCTCCGACCATGATCCACGGTAAGTACCCCTAACTAATTGTGTGATAATGTGTTATGAAATATGGAAGGGTAGAAAAGGAATGGAACGTAGAATAGCATGATAGGAACTTGAACCTAGGACTAGTCTACTCAAACACAAACACATAAGACTTAATGCACTAAACAAACCTATGGCTAAGTCATTGAGTTAGGGTGTGGTAACCCTGTATGCGCATGTCTAGGATTGGATCCGGAAGAGCACAGTATTTAAGCGATCCTAGTGACTCACCTCCTCTTCGCAGAATCCTACCGGTGCTTAGCTTCTGGTTCACCCTAACCTGCAGGCTCGATAGGTGTGGCAACCTCTATGCGCATGTCTAGGAATGGTTTTGGTGGGAGCTTGGTATTTAAGCGATCTGCGTGACTCACCTCCTCTCCATTCGAATCTGCACAGTGCGTAGCTTTGGTTCACCCCGACCAAGAGGGCTCGGTCATAGGCTAAACACAATAACTAAAACCCGAAAGGGAATTAGCCGTGTTTTTTATAAAAACAACAAAACCCTAGTTTTAGAACTCTTAAAACTTTCTTCTAAATTCATGAAAACCATCTTTACAAAATTTTCCGAAAAATTTCCGCTTTATGAAATTACAAAAATGCCCCTAGTGGTAAAATTACCAAAAATGCCCTTGGTTTGTAAAATGTTCAACTACCTAACAGTTTTACCAAAATTTCATAAACATTCAAAAACCCTAATTTGCAAAATATCAAAAATAGCATGATTTTGGAAAAAATTATAAAATTGCCCCTAACTTACAAAATTACCAAAATGACCCTGATTTCCAAAATTTTTGCAACATCACTGTTTTGGAAAGTACAATTTTCAAAAAGAACCCTCAAAGTTTTGCAACTTTTGAAATATCCCTGATTTAGTAAATTTTACAAATTTACCCCGATTTGTGAAAAATTACCGAAATACCCCCGAGGTCAAAATTTCCGAAATACCCCCGGATTTCAAAATTTTTCCAAAATACCCCGGGAATTTAAAAATACCAAAATAATTTGTGACGAAATCGCCAAAGAACTCTTTCTTTCAAAAAATTACGAAAATACCCCTGTAGGACAGAATTACGAAAATACCCCTGGGTAGTGGAAAAACAATAACAATGAAAACTACAACCTTTCTCTGAATGAACGAAAGTTCATAATTGTTTGATGGATGTACGAATGAATGGAAAGACTGTGTGCATGTATGAATACGAAAGAACCACTCCTAAAACTCTTGTCATAAAATTCCTTCGCGGGTAAACAAGTGAAAGAAAGACTAATTCATAAAACTTCTTAATCAGATTATGACGTTAGAAATGAGCTCTAGAGGACGTGGTCGTCGTGGGACGAGGTAGAGGAAGGATGACGGAGCGTCGTAACCCGTTAGATCGGGTTAAGGGTCCGACAACAAGATACCACCACCACCACCACCACCACCCCCGGTGTGGGTGTTGAGCGAGCAAGCTCGAGACGGGAGAAGATCTTTGTGTCGCAGTTTGTCCCACGAGTTTTGGAGTTGGTGGTGGTGCGATGAAATTCAGGAACCCGTAAGTTTTGTGCTCGAGCGGCGGCCCGAGCTAATGGAGCCGAAATGTTTCGTGGAGTATCGGGTGTGGCACCCGGTTCGGTGATCTTGGTTGGAAGCAACAGAGCGCATCATGGATGAGCTTGACTTGACCTCGAGGAGAAGTTAAAAGGAATGGTGGCACCTTTTACGCGCGATGAAGCGTATCGGTGGTGGTTGATCGTCGGGATGGTGCCACGGTGAGGATCGACACGGGAATATGTTAAGGAAGCATTTCGGGAAGAAGTATATGGGAACCGGTATACCGATGAGCAAAGGAAGGCATTTGAAGGGTGGTTCAAGGGAACAAGTCCGTGGTGGAGTATGAGGTGAATTTCTAAGGTTTGAGTGCTATGCTCGAGGAGTAGTGGCAACCGAGCATGCAACGTGTGTCCGCTTTGAGGACGGGCTAAGGGATGATCTGAGACTGTTGATAGCACCGCATCAGGAGCGGGAGTTTTCTGCTTTGGTAGAAAAGGCCAAGGTGGTTGAGGGAATCAAAGATTCTACAAAGCAGACTGTGGATCGGAATAGGCCCAAAAGAGGTTTTGGATCGTCTGGAAAGGCTCAAAAGAGGACTAGAGTTGATGGGCCACAAAACCAGCAAGCTGGTGCAGGATGGCAGTATCGTCCTTGTGAACATTGTGGGAAGAAGCACTTAGGGGAGTGCTGGAAAAAGAAGGGAGGATGTTTTCGGTGTGGGTCCAAGGACCATATGCTCAAGGATTGTCCTAAGAAACCAGATGAAAATCGACCAGCCGCTCAGAATGTTAGTCAGGTTGGTAGAGGAGGACAGCAACCTCAACGAGGTCGTGGTTCGAGTAATCGAGGTAACGGTACTGGTAGAGGACGTGGAGCACAAGGAGAGGTGCTGCTAATGCGGAGGCAAGGCAACCGGGTTTGGTTTATGCGGTTCGCCGTAGGGAGGACGGAGACGCACCGGATGTTATAACCGGTACGTTCCTTATTTATGGCAAGCCTTATTATGCCTTAATTGATGTGGGCTCGACCCATTCATATGTTGCATGTAGTGTAGTAGAAACACTAGGCCTAGACTCGAACTTTTACGATAGGGAGATAAGCGTAGTAAGCCCATTAGGCCAAACTATAATGGTGGATAAGATCTTTTGGAATGTACCCTAGAGATTCAGGGGAGTGAACTTCTGGTGACTTAATGGAACTACCTTTCGGGAGTTTGAACTTATACTTGGAATGGATGGCTAGTAGAGCACCAAGCCATGTTGGATTGTGCGACTAAACGAATGGAACTAAGGACCCCAGAGGATGAAGTAGTAGTAATGATCGGAGAGAGAAGAAACTACGTCCAACGTAGTTTTAGCGTTGAAAAGGTGAGAAAATGGTTAAGAAAGGGTGCAAGGCGTTCTTAGCCTTCGTAAGTGCATTAGGTGGAAAGGAAGAAGGTGTCAGTGGAGTTAGAACGGTGAAAGACTCTGAAGATGTATTTCCGGAGGAATAACTAGGAATACCCCCAGATAGGGAGGTGGAGTTTGGAATAGACTTGCTGCCAGGAACAGCTCCTGTGTCAATCGCTCCATACCGAATGGTGCCAAAGGAGTTAGTTGAGCTCAAGGCTCAAATCCAAGAGTTGTTGGATCGTGGGTTCATACGACCCAGTGTGTCTCCATGGGGAGCACCAGTTCTGTTTGTAAAGAAGAAGGACGGAACTATGCGTATGTGCATAGATTACCGTCGATTGAATAAGTGACCATCAAGAACAAGTATCCTTTGCCAAGGATCGATGACTTGTTTGATCGGTGAAGGGCTTTGATATTCTCAAAGATAGACTTAAGGTCGGGATATCACCGATTGAAGGTGAAGGAGGCAGATATCCATAAGACCGCTTTTAGGACAAGATACGGCCATTTTGAGTTTGTGGTGATGCCGTTTGGATTGACAAACGCTCGGTCGCGTTCATGGATATGATGAACCGAGTTTTCCAACCATACTTGGATAGGTTCGTGCGTTTTGTTCATCGACGATATTTTGGTGTACTCCAAGTCTGAAGAAGAGCATGATGAACACCTCCGAATTGTCTTTTGCAAGTATTAAGGGAGAAGAAGCTCTATGCCAAATTCAGCAAGTGTGAATTTTGGCTTAAGGAGGTGGCATTCCTAGAACATGTGGTATCCACAGAAGGAATAAGAGTGGACCCTAGGAAGATCGAGGCAGTGTTGGATTGGAAACCACCTAGGTCCGTGGCTGAGATTCGAAGTTTCTTAGGTTTGGCAAAGCTATTACGGAAGGTTCGTAGAAGGATTCTCGTCAATATAGCCGCGCTTTGACAAAGTTACTAAGGAAGGAAGTACCTTTTGAATAGACTGATAAGCAACAGGAGAGCTTTGAAAAGCTTAAGAAGGTGTTGACGGAGGCTCCAGTGTTAATTCAGCCGGAGGCTGGGAAGGATTTTGTGGTGTACTGTGACGCTTCGCATACGGGATTAGGATGTGTGCTAATGTAAGAAGGAAAAGTAGTCATGCGCGCCTAGGCAACTAAGGCCTCATGAGGTTAACTACCCAACTCATGACTTAGAATTGGCGCATAGTTTTTCGCCCTTAAGGTTTGGAGGCACTACCTCTATGGAGAAAGGTCAGTGATCTACACAGACCACAAGAGCCTTAAGTATCTGTTGACTCAGAAGGAGTTGAACTTGAGGCAACGAAGGTGGGTGGAGTTGTTGAAGGATTACGACTGTTCGATAGAATATCATATGGGCAAGGCGAATGTGGTAGCTGATGCCCTAATTCGGAAGGTTGTGTCGGATCTAAGGGCTATGTTCGCTCACTTAAGTTTGTACGATGATGGAAGCCTGTTGGCAGAGTTGCAAGTCAAGCCCACATGGTGAAGGAGGTGAAAGAGGGACAGTTGGTTGATAAGGATCTAAGTGCTAAGTTACGACAAGTGCGAGCGGGAATTAAAGGATTATGGCGTTAATGATGAAGGAGTATTGTGTTACAAAGGAAAAGTCTCGTATCTTAGAAGGATAAGGAGTTAAGACAAAGGATTCTTGGGAGGCGCATAGTAGCCCTTATGCTATGCATCCCGAGGCACTAAGTTGTCTGAGAGATCTAAGGGAACAATTTTGGTGGTCCGATCTTAAGCAAGAAGTGACCCGAATTTGTGGGGAAATGTTTGACGTGTCGACAAGTTAAATTTGAACACCAAGTTCCATCGGGATTGCTTCAACCAATCGAGATTCCCCAATGGAAGTGGGAGAGAATTACCATGGATTTTGTTAGTGGGCTTCCCCTTACGCCTACTAAGAAGGACTCGGTATGGGTGATAGTGGACCGTTTGACTAAGTCCGCGCATTTCATTACGGTAAGAGTAGACTATTCTCTCCGGTGGCTAAGTTATATGTGGCGGAAATTGTGAGGTTACATGGTGTACCAATGATCGATCATCTCGGCAGAGACCCAAGGTTTACGTCTCGATTGGAGGGCACTTCATCAAGCTTTAGGCACTAAGTTGGACTTCACTACGGCTTTTCATCCACAATCGGACGGGCGATGCAGGCGAGTTATACAAGTGTTGGAGGATATGTTGAGAGAGGTGTGTGATGGATTTTCGAGGTATTTGGGAAGACTATTTGCCTTTAGCTGAGTTTGCCTACAACAATAGCTATCAGGCTAGCATTCGGATGGCACCATATGAAGCATTGTATGGTCGGAAGTGTCGAACTCCTACTTGTTGGGTGAGTTAGAGAACGTCGAGTTTTGGGTCGAGTTAGTGGCCGAAGGCAAGAGAAGGTTAAGATGATTCGAGCACGGTTAAAGGAAGCCTCTGATAGGCAGAAGTCGTACGCAGACCTTAAGCGAAAGGAGATAGAGTTTGAATTGGGAGACCAAGTGTTTCTGAAAGTCTCGCCTTGGAAGAAGGTGATGAGGTTCGGTTACAAAGGGAAGTTAAGCCCAAGGTTTATAGGGCCCTATCGAGTACTGAAACGAGTTGGAGCAGTGGCATACCAATTGGAGTTGCCAACAGAGTTGCGGCAGATGCACGACGTATTCCATGTGTCCATGCTACGTCGTTACCAATCGGATCCGTCTCATGTGGTACCTGTCGAAGAAGTAGAGCTAAGGCCAGACTTATCGTATGAGGAAGAGCCAATTCAAATATTGGAACGTGATGTGAAAGTGTTACGTAGGAAGTCAGTTCCTCTAGTCAAGGTGTTATGGCGCAATCATGGATCGGAAGAAGCTTCGTGGGAACCAGAAGAGGCAATGCGACAACAATACCCTCAATTATTTTAGTTAGGAAATTTCGAGGACGAAATTTTTTTTAAGAGGGGTAGAACTGTAACATCCTGGAAAGGGCCTATGCATTTTCGGTTTAAGTGTACGAAGTAACATGTTTTAGGTACTAAGAATAAATTTTGAATATTTTTGGAAACCTGAAAATGTATGGAAATGTTAAGTTTAAAAATGGAAGGTGAACATTTTTGGAAACTAGGAAATGTAAGGAAAATGGAAAGTGAGCATTTTTGGAAACTTGGAAATGTAAGGAAATGTCAAGTTTACAGAGCCGATCGAAAATTTTTGGAAACTTAGAAATAACCTAGAAATGACGAGTTTTAAGGTTTAAAAGGGGAAATTAAGGCAAGGTGGCCTTAAAAGAAAAAGTTTGTGGAATTTGACACACAAACAGGCTTGAAAAAGTGGTCTGAAGATGCCACTTAGGGCCTATGGAAATGGCGCCATATGCAAGAGGAATGGGCCTGAGTTCGAGTCACTTGGGAAGCAAATAAAGGAGGTTTTATTTTTGCTTCTAGAAGCAGAGAGGTGGACGGCACAAAAAGAGGAGTTTTATCCTCTTTAAAATTCGGCTAAAAGATGGATAAATAAGGGATTAATTTTAAATAAAGAAATAAGAAGGGAAATAAGGATAAGTGTTGAATTATCTTTTATTTTCTCTTAGGTGATAATTAAAAGATAAAATTATCACATATGAAGAGTGGTGGCCAAGTAAGGGACTCCTTAGATGATAATTTCGGCTATAAAAGGAAGGAAGGAGGGCTACTCATCAATTTGTGCTTCCTCCTTTCTCTGCCGAATTCTTAGTGTTCTCTTCTCTTCTCTTTTTCTTTTGTCAAGCTGAATCTTTGTGACTCCAAGCAAGGGTGCAATCGACTGAGGTATTAAGGTAAGAACAATGGATTTTTGTTCTTCAAATTCTTTAAATCGAGATCTAGGAACTGACCCTTTTTGTTGTCTCTTGACCGAATATTAAAGGAGGAATTAGGGATTTGAGATCTAAGGAATTTTGGCTAAGAGAGTTTCGGGATTCAAGGATTTAAGGTAAGACACATGTATATTCGGCCAAAGGCCATATTTTATGTGTTAAGGTTAGATTAAATCTAACATATGGTTATAGGAATTTCGACATCCCTAGGGAAGCAAGGATCAATTTCGGGAATTTCATCACAAGGTAAGTGGATGTAATCGGCATAGGTTCTCTCTTAGTATTTAGATCTATTTGCTTTAACCGAAAACTAACCAATTCAAGGGATCTAGTGGTTAGCCAACTTCAAGGGAGAAGAATACAAGTCTCCGGGATTTGATTAATCCTCAAAACGGCGACAAGGTAAGTTTTAAGAAAACAAATCCTACTAGGATTTGGTTTTATAGTCGAATAGGCCTTTGCTAAAGATTACCATGTTGTGAATATAGGCATTAAAGATCTAAATCGGTGAGATCGGCTTTTTCGGGATTTCAAGGACTTCGTTAAGCGAATCGGTGTGTACCCCACACTAACTTTTAATAAGATTGATGGTAATATGTAATATATGCATGTTTATAAGAATGTGGCTAAGGTACCATAATATGGTACAAAGTACTCAGAATACGTTTCCTACTTCCACTAGGATTATGAAATATGTTATTTATAACATGTGAAAATTTATAAGAATGTGAATTTAAGTAAGATATGCATGATATGAATAATATGGGTCATTCGGGATATATGAAAAGGGGAAGTGAATGTGATGACTACGGTCTCACTATCCGAATGTGGTGACTTCGGTCACATTATCCGAATGTGGTAACCGGTTACATTATCTCGAATGTGGTGTCTCATGACACAATTATCCAGTGGCTATGCCACAAAATTTTATATGGGCGATGAGCACGCCGATTGCAGCTGACTACCTTCGATGGTGTGTAGCGGATGGAGGGTTGACTTAGTAGTCCCCACGTGTGTGTGTTGGTTAGTACGGGGATGTGTAGCGGATGGCACCTAGGTTTGGGTTTGGGTCGCATCATCATTTTTATCTGTTATATATGAATAAGTATTGGATATGAAAAATGTATGCCTGATCTATTGAATTTTAGTGCGTGTGTACACATTGAGTCTGTTGACTCACCCGTTGTGGGACTATTTTTTGGTGACGATCAATAATGGACCGGGTTGGCGGAAGCTTAGGGATGGCCATGCTCACTTGAAGTTTTATTCAATATGGATATTTAAATTTATTTAAGTATTTTAATTTTATTTTGGGATTTTACTTGATGTAATAAGGCCATAAGTTACATTTCTTTACTTTTATTTTTAATTACTATGTTACGAATTATTTTCAATTAAAGTTAAGTAAAATTTATTTCTTTAAAAATAAACCCTAATTGTTTTTTTTTCATCTTAATTAATTGGACTTTAAAATAAGATAAATGGGTTTTTAACTCAAGCCCAACCCAAAATAATAGTTTTTAAAAATCGCACAAGTTTTCCTCTGGTAATAAAAGAATTTTGTAACCAGTTTACTTAAGGAACATACCAGATCCGGTCCAGGCTTGTGGGCCGGGTGTGGGGTGTTTCAAAATCATTAGATGACCAAATGTATGTACGATTTGTGTAGCATACCAAGTCTGGTCTTAACGCTTAGACCGGGTTTGGGGTGTTACAGAAGATGAATAGGTTTTACCTTTATTTCCACTCAATTTTCTTTATATAGTGTAATTAATTTGGTCAATTAGATAACTAACCTTAGTTTAATTATATAATACTTAATTTAATTAAATAATACTCACATAACTATACCATCCACTTCCTAAAATTTAAACATGTTCTAATTGCTATTTTGGGCCTTGGGTTATTTGCAATTTAAGTCCTCAAGTCATTTTCTAATTAAAAATCTATAGCAATTGGACTTTACAATTTAGTCCCTAAACCTTAATTAATCACTAATTTGGCTAAATTACTTATCCAAAATTTAATTAAATTATATAATAACTATGTAAATATAATTATTTAATATTTATGGACTCGGTTTACAGAAACGGGGTCCCAAAATTGTATTTTCTAACATCACTAGAAACCGAGTCGTTACGCAATGACTTAAACTTTCTCTAATGTGCCCTTTTCCTAATAGCTTCTCCACTTGCCTTTGCAAATCCTTTGTATTCTTTAGATTGCTTCGGTAAGTTGGACGGTTTGGAATGGTTGCATTGGGCACTAAGTCTATTTGGTGCTCAATGCCTCTCAAAGGTGGTAAATTGTAACATCTCGATTTAGGGCCTAGTCGAAATAGTGGTACGAGACCACAAATCCGAGGTATATGTATGAGTTTTGAGGTTTATGCTATGTTTGCATGTTAGTGTGAAAGTTTCATGAAGCAATTTTGTTAAATTACGGTTGAATTGTCCAAAAGGACTAAATTGCAAAAGTTGCAAAATGTGAGATTCTAGAAGCTATTTGTATGAAATAGATTTGGATTATCAATTAGAGGTCCTTAAATAGTAATTTTCCCAAATTCTAATTTTTGGACAAGAATGGGCATGAGTGGATGGTATTGGAAAAGTTTGACTAAGGGGCATTTTGGTCATTTGTCAATTAAGTGATTAAAAAGGGAAAAAGATGACAAAATTTCATTCGTCTTCTTCTCCAAGCTACTGAAAATTTCAAGAAGCCATTGTTAGGGCTCTTCAATTTTTCAAGCTTGCTAGTAAGTGCATCCAAGCCCCTTTTTGATATTCTTCGTATTTTTGAAGTCCTAGTAACATGAGTAAGCTATTTTTAGCTATATGTTGAGCTAGGATTGATGTTCAAAAATGTAACCATGTATGACATGCATGTATTTTGATGTTTTATGGAAGAATATGAAAGCTTGATGTAGTCGAAACATCTTTTGCTAAGTGAATTCCATGAAAAATGCATGTAGGGACTAGTTTGTGAAAGTCTTGAGATTGGTCATACATGAGTGATTTAGTGAGAATTGATGATTGCTTTAGTTGAGTAAATGATTCGGCTAAGCATGAAAGTCTAGAAAGTTGAATGAAAATCACTTTACGAGCCTTGGGGCAAAAGTATAAATATGAGGAATTTTAGAGGCAAAATGGTAATTTTGCTAAAGTATGAGATAAGGGTCAATTTAGTCAATGTGTGTATTGAACGGGTTGATTTGTCATTTTAGATCAAGAAAGACAAAGCCCGGATCTTAACCGAGGCAAGGGCAAGGTCGTGGACTAAATTGCACATCTCCATACTTTTTGAGTACTGAGGTAAGTTTACGTATGAACGATGCATTTATGCATATACATTGTTAATGCTAGCTAATGTGTAGCATGATTGAGAACCTATTCAATTCTAGTGGAATGAATGAGATAGTAGTTGTGAATGGATGAATGTATTACAAGTAGACATGTGAATGTGTAGCGATAATGCTTGATAGTGGGCTAAGTGCGATACCATCTTGATACTTAACAATGATGGGCTGTGTGCGATACTATTGTTAAGCATATTATTTAGTGAGCTATGTGCGGAATCACTATAATTATCCTTTGTGGTAGGCTATGTGCGATACTACCTTATGATCTGATTGTGGTGGGCTAAGTGCGAAACCACCGAGTAATTTAGCTGTGTGGATGTATTATTGATAAATAATTATGTGTTGTATTTTGAGTAAATGTCCTATTGAGTGCAGGGGTGCATGTCAATGATTATGAGTATGTGACTCATGATGTGTTGGAGATGTGGTAAGGGATAGAAAGAGTAAGCATAGTAGTGGATTTGAATTACATATGTTAGTATAATGCTAATTGTTGTTTAGCTTATACTAGAATGCTTAAATTGTTTATGTGTAAACTTATGAAGCTCAAAGCTTACTCCTTTCTTTTCCCTTGTCTTATAGAGAACAAGGATTGAATCGTGATACGCGGATTAATCGGAAGATCGCCCACACTATCAGCACACTCCAGTACATTAGACGTAATGTTTTGTATATGGCATGTATAGGGGCTAGATAAGTTAGTGAATTTTGTTGTTTTGGCTAAGATGTGTTGGCCATTAGATGGATAAACTATTTTTGTATAACGCCATGGTTGTTGGCTACTTTATTATATGAAAATATGTATTTATCCATGTAATATTATGTTCATTATGAGTTGGTTATGGATGTGTTGAATGAGTACTTGTTGTGTATGCTAGAGGGTGAGAAGGGCATGACAAATAGATTTGTTCTTGTCCATGTGGGTAGACACACGGGCGTGTGTCTAGGCCATGTGTGACACACGGCCAGCCCATGGGTGTGTGACTTGGCCGTGTGTCCCCTGCACATTAGCATTTTAAGTCAGAATAGACCACGGGCTAGCCACACGGGCGTGTGCCTAGGCCGTGTAAAGTGGTCAGTGTACACCACGAATGGAGAACACGGGCGTGTCCAGGCCATGTGAATTTAGTCAGTGTCGACCACGGGTGGAAGACACGAGCATGTCTTGAGGGCACACGGGCGTGTCCCATTCCACATGGGCGTGTGACTCTTGTCTAAGTGAAAGAAATTTTAAGATCGATAAAGTTTCGGTAGAGCCTCGGAAGCTCTCGCATGTATGTTTAAGACCCTGTAGGTCCTTATGAAGGTAGTTGTGGTAGCTATTAAGAGTAGCCACGTTGAGCCTAAGTGGCGATCAAGTGGTTTTAACTTGGTAATGCCTCTGGCCCAGTTCCGGTGTAGAATACGGGTAAGGGGTGTTACATAAACCTTTAGGCACTTCACTGAAAACATCCTCATACTCCTGCAAAAAAGACATAAACACACTAGAAAAAGAATCGTTAAGGTTAGATAATCATAAATAATTTTTCCAAAACCTCACAAGGATACAAGGTTGTTTGTTTAGTTGGGATCTCCTCACATCTTTTGCACTTGCAAACAAATTTTTCCCTCAGTTTTTACCACTAAAGGATTCGCTTACCATTGGGCCTTTTTAAATTTGACTTCTTTTCACTAAGGGTATCGTTTCTCTCAGTCTTTTGTGTTTTACCTTTACCCTTAAAACCATTCACAAAATTTCATTATTTTTAACTACTCGTTGTACATATGTTTGGGATCCAAAAAGGCTAATGTGTACTTTTTTCCCTTTATAAGGGAATAATGATTTATCTTACCATGGTGCACCACATCACGATTAAATTGTCATGGCCTTCCTAAGAATGAATGAACGGCATACAAGGGAACCACATCACATCAAACACCATCCTCATGGTTCCAAACTTAAATGTAACCAAGGATTGCTTCGTGAATTGAACTTTTGAGCCATCATTATGCCATTGAAGGTGGTATGGCTTAGGGTGTTTCGAACAAGGTAAAGCCAAAGAGTCCACAAGATAACTACTAACAACATTAGCACAACTTCCACTATCCACAATAAGTGAAAATAATTTACCTTTGATAATTCAAACTTCATAACTACACACACACACACACATATTTAGCAATGCAAAAAAGGAATGAAATTCGTCTAAATTTGTAACGACCCGGTTTCCAATTGTGTTAGAAAAGGCAGGTTCGGGATCTCGTTTTCATTAACCGAGCCTGTAAATATTTTATAGAGACATTTATGGAGTTAGTGTATTATTGAATTGGATTTTAGACGGCCAATTTAGCCGAATTTGTAGTTAATAAAGGCCTAGGGACTAAATTGTAAAATCCAATCGCTATAAATTTTTAATTAGTAAATGGCCTGAGGACTTAAATTACAATTAACCAAAGGTTAAAAACAATAATTATACTTTTTAAGTTTCATATAAGTGGACGGTATGATTAGGGGACCATTAACTTAAGTAAAACAAGGTTTAACTAATTAAAATTAAGGTTAATTAAGCTAAATTATAAATTAATCCTAGTATATAAGTTAATTTTTGGCGGAAAGAAAGAGAATGTCATCTCCTTCAACTGAATATAAGAAAGAACGAAGAGCTTGACGCCATAGCCAAGGGTTTTGAGCTTTTTAGCTTTAATTTCAAGTAAGTCCCTAGCCATTTTTCTTTGATTTTTATGGATATTGAATCATGGGAAGTTGATCTAACTAACCCATGTACTAGTTTGCAAAACTATTAAAGTTATAGAAAGTTTCCACAATAGAGAATTGAATGATTTTGGTGTTAAATTGTTAGAAATTAAGCTTAGTATGTGAAAAGGACTAAATTGTAAAGCTTAATTTTTAGTTTAGTACGTTAGGGACCAAATTAAATAAAATGCAAAAATTTTGTGAATTATTGGTAGGGATAGAAAATAGAGGGTCCCTGATGGGCTTTGGTGAAATTAGATTTTAATCCGAGGCTTTAAATTGAAAGTTATGCTTGTCTCGATTTTAGAGACTAAATTGAATAAATTGAAAAATATGTTTGACTTTGCAAATGAATGTGATTTGACGTAGAATTTGATATTTCGTATTTTCGAATTATTATTCGTAGGTAAAGACAATGCAAGAACATTGAGAGGGGCAGAAAAAGTGAGAGCCAATGAGTAGTTCGAAATTTCGGTTTGTATTTTTATGATTCAAATAACTTTAATTGTTGCATATTTATACTATTTTGCATGGTATGATTGAATTGATATGATTATGATTGATTATTGAGATAGAGGATTAAATTGAATAGAATGAAAAATAGCATAGCTTGATAATGTATGGTATTTAGTATGAAATTGAGTTAAAATATGTTGTATGACTTGATGAAATGGTGTATTGACAATGAATTGAGATTGATATAATGTCAATTGAGCTATATAATGAATTCAAAAAATTGGTTACCCTATTAATTATTTAGGCAGAGCCGAATATAATTGGTATGTCATAGGATAGATTGAGTTTAGGTTACTTCGGCTATATGTCGATGAACGTTGGGTGCATTTTCCTTCGGACGTTTCGACAAGTATTGGGCACAATTACTACTTCGGTTAAACCGATGAACGCTGGGTGCAATGCACTTATTTCGGATGTTCTAATGAGGCATCGAGTGCCGAATTGGTGTGTTGGTTGGATCCGTGTACCCGTCCGAGTCTGAGTCATGTTAATATGGATTATGATATATTAATTGGCTGAATGATGATTGAAATTGATTAAATGTTACAAAGTTGGAATATAAGCACTTATTTACGACATTGAATGTTGAGAGTAGGTAAAATATCATGACTGGTTAACGAGCCAGAGAGTTGACTCGGTAAGATAAGAAATGAATCGTTTAACTTGATAATGGAATGGAGCATGATTATATGTTACAAGTTGAGTAATTATACAAATTTAACTAGCATTGTAATAATGGTATGAAATATTCCTATAGATTACTAGTACATGAAATGTTTAGGTAATTCATCTTAAGTATGGACATAATGGTAATATATGCATATATAGATGTGTTTAATGAGATCGGTTATATGGTGCATTTGTATTGATTAATATTATAAACATGGAAATTGTATGCAATTGACTATTTCATATGTTATATTAATTTGAAATATAGAAATTGTAACACCCCTTACCCGTATTCGATGCCGGAACAGGGTACGGGGCATTACCGGACTCACATCACAAGCAATCACACGATTTTGAGTCATAAAATTTGTGTCCAAATTAAAACCATTCATATTCGATCATGAAGTCCCTATTACGAGCCTACGAGGCCCAAAACATGTATTGGAAGTGGTTCGGGACTAAACTGATAACTTAGGAAAATTTTACAAAACTTAGAAATTTTTTTTTGCTAATTGCAGGGCTCACACGCCCGTGTGGTCCAAGGGACACGCCCGTGTGACCCTGGGACACGCCCATGCTTCAGACCATGTTCAAATTAGGGTGCTCTCTGACTTGTGTCACACGGCCGTGCCACACGCTCGTGTGCTAGGCCGTGTAGCACACACGGCTGGGACACACACCCGTGTCTCTGCCCGTGTTCTCAATTCTAGACATTCTGTTTTGCAACAATTAAGGTGCAGGGGACACATGGCCGGAACACATGCCCGTGGGGCAGGCCGTGTGTCGCACACGGCCTAGACACACGCCCGTGTGTCTACCCATGTGGACCAAATAAAGGCTATTTACCAAGCCATTTGCCACCATTGTTCACACATACACTTACACCAATTCAAAGGCACAAAACATATCATACTTAGGCAACCAAACATCCACAATTATGACCAACACATGCCAATACAATATCAACGTCTATCATACTCACAACATTTAATAAGTCACAATTGACTACTTTCAATATACCTAATTGTACACCACTTTATCATTTCATCAATAGACCATATTTCCAAAAATCTCACATTCATGCCATAATTAAAATTTCTTGTAACACCCCAAACCCGGCCTAGACGTTATGGCCGAATCTGGCGTGTCAAATTGAAGTGTTTTTCGAAAACCATGTTTTTATTGAAAACCTTTCTTAATTAAAAGCTTGAGTAAAATCCTAGTTACGTTAGTTTATTATTATTTTATTTCTAACGTGGTATAAAGAAAAACTATTGAGTTTATTCCCCAAAATTTCTTTTCAGTTGCGGAAGCTAAGTTTAAAAGTAACCAATTTACGAAAACGTGATGTTCAAAGATTAAATTGTGAAAGTGTAGTGTTTTGAAAACAGTTATTGTTTTGAAAAACCGCGATCTACTTTTAACAGATAGGAAACGTAATGCCTAAAAATCCCAAATTAAAACCAGAAATTAATAGAGGCCTTATTACAACCCAATAAGAAAAAAGCGGTTTAAGTAAGGTAAAATAGAGTACTAAAATTTAAAGCTGTACGTAGTGTGGCCACCTTCGAGTCCTCCAGTACGTCGAACCGCCTACTGAGGATTACCTGAAAATTAAAAAGAGGGGGTGAGTTTACGAAAACTCAGTGTGTACAACCCTCAACGATCCTAAAGCATGCATTAAATCAATCCGGGCCTAAGCCCATTACAGTAACCAATGTGGGCCTAAGCCCAACACAGTAACGGTGGCATTTGGGCCTTAGCCCATTATAGCCTCAGTTGGGCCTTAGCCCATAACTAATGTCACATATCACATCTATCTGGGCCTAAGCCCATCTCATCATCAGAATCAGAACATGCAATGCATAAATGCCCAAAACCAACCCTACACTCCGTCTCCTGTCCAACCCTGCACTCCTATGGGGATTTAATCGACCCACCCATCCCTACACTCCTTATGTAGTACCGATTGCGGCACTAACCAATATTGCAGCAAAGCTGTCAATCCCATCCCCCATGCAGCATAATATCATATGAATGCAACCATACCATAATGGCATACAATAACAATCATAAAACATGTAGGGGCATTTTAGTCATTTTGCCCTTCAGGGGCATAACGGCCATACTACCCTATGGGGGTATTTCGGTAATTTACCCTATGGGGGTATTTCGGTCATTTACCCTATGAGGGTATTTTGGTCATTCAACAACCTTCCCAAAGGTCTACAGTCGCCTCGCGCGACACAGATAGCATATATAGTCAAAACGGTGTAATTCGGCCCAAAGCCCAAAATTCGGCCCAAGTGGGCCCACACGCTCGTGTGGCCCATTAAGCCCAAAACTGCCTTTGGCCATGTGATCGTCATGGCTGGCTCATTATTTCCTATCCATCCAAAAGATTTACACGCGTAGGGCCCACGGGCCCATTTCGGCCCATTTGGCACCAAAAACGGCCTAAGCCCATGAGAACGCTCATGGTGGCCTCAACCATCTTACGCCCATATTCGTGGGCTCGGTCCACCATACGTACGATCATACGCTCGTGCGGCATCATCCGCCAGTATTTCAGCTTTTCGACTTTTCGTCATTCCGGCATTTCGGCATTTCGGCATTTGCCGATCTACAGTTGGAGTGGTGTGTGTACACACCTTTGGCTTATCAGCCGACTATCAGGAACACACCTATTAACGAAGTCGAGTGAACCGCTTACGAGCCCAAAGCCTACATTTAAACACATTTGTCATCAATCCACTTCTTGTACAACCAGACCAACATCCAATAAATCCTTACGTTATCATACTTATTAAAGAACTCTAAATCCTTACCTTGATCGATCGACAGAAGGCCACACCCCTACATTGCTGCCAAAGATTAACCACTAGGCTTATAGAATTCCCGAATCGCAAAGTTACTTAAGAAGAAAGGAACAGTCGGCCAAAGCAATAAGGTGAAGAGAAAGAGTTGTTATCCCAAAAGAATTGAGAGAGGGGGAGAAAGACTGTTCGGCCAACACACCCAATTCCAAAAGCCAGAGAAAAAGGGATGATCAGTCAACAAAATCGAAAGAGTGGAGGGAGAAGGTGGAATATTCGGTCAAGGAGACCACAACCAGAACAAAGAGAATCGGTTCACCAACTTGTAGGGAGCCAAAAATAAAAGAGATTAAGGGGAAGAAGCAAAGTTCGATTTTGGCACATAAATTATGTGTCTAAACAGCCAAGGAAGTAGCGTTTCGAGATAGGGAAAGAAAAACAAAGAAAACGAGTAGCAGAAGGAGGAGGCAATAGAAGAATTCAGCACCAACAAGCACAAAAACCAAATGACAAAAGAAAAACACACAGAACCGAAACTTGAGGAATAACCCTCCACCGAAATTCTGAGTACCTCCTAAGTAAAATCGGCACAATACCACACCAACTCAAACTCCACTTTTTCCTCCATAAATCACTCCCTAATCCACTCCTTGAATCACTCACTTGACCAATTCAAACTCTCCAACACAGAGTTCAAATCCAACACAAACTCTTGCCCACACAAGAGTAAAATAAATAATCCATTTTGCATGCAGTGAGACTTGAACCTCTGTCCTCCTTGCCCCACCTGTGACGCCACAACCACTCCACCACAGGCTTTCTTGTGTCTCTTTTTAATCACAATTACTTAAAAGGCTTAATGCTAGGAGTCAAGTTACCCCTAATACTAAAAATAAAAATTTTCCATATGACATGGCTTGACCCCAGGACTTCATAGAAGCCCCCTAACCTTCCAAAATAACTCACCCAACAGATCTAATATGCAATTGTGTCGTTCTCTTATTCTCAAAAATTTTAAACGCTCCCATGCCCAATGCCCAATTCTTCTAGGCCCAAAATTTGGGGCATTACAATTCTACCCCCTTAAAGAAATTTCGTCCTCGAAATTTCCAACTATCTGAACAACCGCTTAGCTCAATCTACACCACTACGCTCTCGCTGCGCACTCTGATCCTAATAATACAAGTACGTACCACACCATTTATCCATCGGAGCGGATGGATATCACACGCATATCATCTCAAAAATACACTCAGAATAAATACAAACTCTAACTTTAAGTGTATCAATACAGTCTAATATTTATCTACTGCTTTTCAACGAAAACAAACAACAGTTTCAGAAACTTACAGATTCGGCGCCGGAGACTCGGTGTACCACACTTTCAGAAAAATGGTCCATACAACATTTCAGAACTTCAAATCTTTTCAAGCCTTTTTGAAACAACACTTCCATAAATTCAATTTTAAAGACCCAATCCGCAGCCGAGTTTTGTAACTTGGCTCTGATACCACTAAATGTAACACCACATTGAAGTGTTTTTTGAAAACCATGTTTTCATTGAAAACCCTTCTTAATTAAAAGCTTGAGTAAAATCCCAGTTACGTTAGTTTATTATTATTTTATTTCAAACGTGGTATAAAGAAAAACTATTGAGTTTATTCCCCAAAATTTCTTTTCAGTTGCGGAAGCTAAGTTTAAAAGTAACTGATTTATGAAAATGTGATGTTCAAAGATTAAATTGTGAAAGCGTAGTGTTTTGAAAATAGTTATTGTTTTGGAAAATTGCGATCTACTTTTAACAGATAGGAAACGTCATGACTAAAAATCCTAAATTAAAACCAGAAATTAACAGAGGCCTTATTACAACCCAATAAGAAAGCGGTTTAAGTAAGGTAAAATAGAGTACTAAAATTTAAAGTTGTTCGTATTATGGCCACCTCCGAGTCCTCTAGTACGTCGAACCGCCTACTGAGGATTACCTGAAAAATTAAAAAGAGGGGGTGAGTTTACGAAAACTCAGTGTGTACAACCCTCAACGATCCTAAAGCATGCATTACATCAATCCGGGCCTAAGCCCATTACAGTAACCAATGTGGGCCTAAGCCCAACACAGTAACGGTGGCATTTGGGCCTTAGCCCATTATAGCCTCAGTTGGGCCTTAGCCCATAACCAATGTCACATATCACATCTATCTGGGGCCTAAGCCCATCTCATCATCAGAATTAGAACATGCAATGCATAAATGCCCAAAACCAACCCTGCACTCCGTCTCCTGTCCAACCCTGCACTCCTATGGGGATTTAATCGACCCACCCATCCCTACACTCCTTATGTAGTACCGGTTGCGGCACTAACCAATATTGCAGCAAAGCTGCCAATCGCATAATCGACTTAAAGCCATCAGTGGATCCACAGTCGTCGAGCGACCATACGACCCTAACAAACCATATACTTCCTCCAAATCAATGATCCCATCCCCCATGCAGCATAATATCGTATGAATGCAACCATACCATAATGGCATACAATAACAATCATAAAACATGTAGGGCATTTTAGTCATTTTGCCTTTCAAGGGCATAACGATCATATTACCTTATGGGGGTATTTCAGTAATTTACCTTATGGGGGTATTCGGTCATTTACCCTATGGGGGTACTTCGGTAATTTACCCTATGGGGGTATTTCGGTTATTTATCCTATGGGGGTATTTTAGTCATTTAACAACCTTCCCAAAGGTCTACAGTCGCCTCGCGCGACACAGATAGCATATATGGTCAAAACGGTGTAATTGGGCCCAAAGCCCAAAATTTGGCCCAAGTGGGCCCACACGCTCGTGTGGCCCACTAAGCCCAAAACTACCTTTTGCCATGTGATCGTCATGGCCGGCTCATTATTTCCTATCCATCCAAAAGATTTACACGCGTAGGGCCCACGGGCCCATTGGGCCCACTCAGCTCATTCCGGCCCATTTGGCACCAAAAACGGCCTAAGCCCATGAGAAAGCTCATGGTGGCCTCAACCATCTTACGCCTATATTCGTGGGCTCGGTCCACCACACATGCGATCACACGCTCTTGCGGCATCATCCGCCGGTATTTCAGCTTTTCGGCATTCCGGCATTTCGGCAATTCGGCATTTGGCCAAATAGTCTTTTTCCCCCTCTCAATTCTTTTGGGATAACAACTCTTTCTCTTCACCTTATTGCTTTGACCGATTGTTCCTTTCTTCTTAAGTAACTTTACGATTCGGGAATTCCATAGGCCTAGTGGTTAATCTTTAGCAGCAGTGTAGGGGTGTGGCCTTCTGTCGATCGATCAAGGTAAGGATTTAGAGTTCTTTAATAAGTATGATAACGTAAGGATTTATTGGATGTTGGTCTGGTTGTACAAGAAGGGGATTGATGACAAATGTGTTTGAATGTAGGCTTTGGGCTCGTAAGCGGTTCACTCGACTTCGTTAATAGGTGTGTATTTTTACCCTGTACCTGATAGTCGGCTGATAAGCCGAAGGTGTGTACACACACCACTCCAACTGTAGATCGGCAAATGCTGAAATGCCGAAATATCAGAATGCCAAAAAGCCAAAATACCGGTGGATGATGTCGCACGAGCGTGCGATCGTACGTGTGGTGGACCGAGCCCACGAATATGGGTGTAAGATGGTTGAGGCCACCATGAGCGTTATCATGGGCTTAGGCCGTTTTTGGGGCCAAATGGGCCGGAATGGGCCGAGTTGGCCCAATGGCACCCAATTCCAAAAGCCAGAGAAAAAGGGATGATCAGTCAACAAAATCGAAAGAGTGGAGGGAGAAGGTGGAACGTTCGGTCAAGGAGACCACAACCAGAACAAAGAGAATCTGTTCACCAACTTGTAGGGAGCCAAAAATAAAAGAGATTAAGGGGAAGAAGAAAAGTTCGATTTTGGCACATAAATTAAGTGTCTAAACGGCCAAGGAAGTATCGTTTCGAGATAGGGAAAGAAAAACAAAGAAAACGAGTAGCAGAATGAGGAGGCAATAGAAGAATTCAGCACCAACAAGCACAAAAACCAAATGACAAAAGAAAAACACACAGAACCGAAACTTGAGGAATAACCCTCCACCGAAATTCTGAGTACCTCCTAAGCAAAATCGGTACAATACCACACCAACTCAAACTCCACTTTTTCCTCCATAAATCACTCCCTAATCCACTCCTTGAATCACTCACTTGACCAATTCAAACTCTCCAACACAGAGTTCAAATCCAACACAAACTCTTGCCCACACAAGAGTAAAATAAATAATCCCTTTTGCATGCAGTGAGACTTGAACCTCTGTCCTCCTTGCCCCACCTGTGACACCACAACCACTCCACCACAGGCTCTCTTGTGTCTCTTTTTAATCACAATTACTTAAAAGGCTTAATCCTAGGAGTCAGGTTTCCCCTAATGCTAAAAATAAACATTTTCCATATGACATGGCTTGACCCCAAGACTTCATAGAAGCCCCCTAACCTTCCAAAATCACTCACCCAATAGATCTAACATGCAATTTTGCCGTTCTCTTATTCTCAAAAATTTTAAACGCTCCAATGCCCAAGGCCCAATTCTTCTAGGCCCAAAATTCGGGGCGTTACATTTCTATCATTCACCAAGCATATCATGACCATATCACCAAAGACATTAGCACATATATATCCATACTTAGGCTTACAACCATGATAGCCCAAATAAGCCAATCTACATGGCCAAATATCAAACAAGCCTTTGACAATCACAAGCCAACACATTGGCTACAATCACAATGACACATTTAACAAAATGACTAAGTCCCTATACATGCCGTAAACTTAAAATACTTGAATTCACCAATACCCAAAATTATAGCTTGATAGTGTGATAGGATCTCCGGCGATCTCCAATCCAAGCTAGCTCAATAACCCTATAAGATATTGGAAAGGAAGGGGGTAAGCTATATATATAGCTTAGTAAGTTCGCATGAATATAATAAGCAACTTTTACCAATCATTTACTAAGTCTGATGATATAAACACAAGATAATATAAATTGCTATAAAACTCACAGTTATAATTTATTCAGTCACATTGTTTTCTCTATCAATTTGCAAGCATATTTTAACATGTTTTGACATTAGCCTAATAATCGTAATCTCTCCATTATAACAAATTACCACAATCAACCAATCATTTCATACCTCATAATAAACATGCACATTATTTATTAGTATTCACCTCTCAAGCATATACTTTAACATCTTTCAAATGTTTAAAGCTCATATCTTTTCAAACTTCCATAATCATTTTAATAGGCAATTATGCCAATCTTTCCTTTTTCTCATATCCGATAAATCACAATTTGTGTAAATAAAACATACTATATCATAACTCAATTTAGCCCGAAATCCAAACACATAATCGTCAACCGAATTTACCATGTATTTCTTACATCAAAAGTATTGACCAATAAGCACAAGGTTTTCACAAAAACATCACTGTGGAAATCATGAACTCACAATTTCATAAAGTCAATGCTTATAAACTTTACGTACATACCTGTACCAATTCGTAATACTTACATACTCTTTCTCTCCTTTGACATACCCGTTGAATTTCTCGTTGAACCATTTGGAATACTAAAGGATACTCGAGAATCTCGTACACACAGTACCGTACCAATGCCATATCCCAGATATGGTCTTACATGTAATCTCGTATCGATGCCAATAGCCCAGCTATGGTCTTACACAAAGTCTCATATCGATGCCATATCCCAGATATGGTCTTACACGAAGTCTCATATCAATGTCATATCCCAGATATGGTCTTACACGTAATCTCAGTAACCCTAATGTCATGACATTTATATCCTATCAATTCCTAAGGTTCAACCGGGACTTTCGCTATACCGAATCTCTGTCGGTCATTTCCGTATTATCGTACTCAATAGCATTCACATTTCATTTCAATAATATAACATTTACCACAAATATATCAATTAAGCATTTATACACAGATAATTTAATGCTTATTAAACATAGGAACTTACCTCGGCATAAAAACGACAAAAAGGACTAAATCGTCAAATACTCATTTTTCCCCCATTCTAACTCCGAACCTCATTTTTCTCTATCTACAATATCAAATTAACTTATTTAATCATTATACTATTCAAATCAGCCCAAAATCAATTATGGCAAAAAAATACATTTTTGCCCCTAAACTTTTGACGTTTTACATTTTAGTCCCTAGGCTCGTAAAATTATTTTCATTCAATTTCATTATACCCAAGCCTAGCCGAACCTATATCATGCTCATAACAGCCCACATTTTTCATTTATTCACACTTTTACTACTCATTTTACAACTTTTACAAACAAGTCCTTTTAGGCATTTTAACCGAAAATCACTTAGCAAAAGTCGTTTAACAAACAACAAACATGCATTTTCTACCATCAAACATCAAAATACATACATGTTCAACATGTTTAAAATTTTAAACTTTTATATCTCTTCAAATTGGTGGTAGAAATAGATAGATCATGTTACAAGGATTTCAAAAACATAAAAATCATTAAAACGGGGCTAGAACGGACTTACAATCGAGCTTGAAAGTGGCCAAACCCTAGCTATGGCTTCCCCCTTGTAAAATTCGGCCATGAGGAAGAAGATGGACAAATTTTGGCTTGATTTTTGCTTTTTAATTCATTTTAATTACCAAATTACTAAAATGCCCTTAATGAAAAACTTTAGAAACATACCAAACCATGTCCATTTTTGTCCACCAACTTAACCAATGGTCTAATTACCATCTAAGGACCTCTAATTTAAAATCTCATAGTAATTGGACACCTCTAACATATAGAATTCAAGTTTTGCACTTTTTGCAATTTAGTCCTTTTAACTAAATTGAGTGCCCAAACGTCAAAATTTTCGAACGAAATTTTCACGAAATTGTTCCATAAAATTGTAGACCATAAAAATATAATAAAGATGAATTTTTCTTCGTCGGATTTGTGGTCCCAAAATCACTGTTCCGACTAGACCCAAAATCGGGCTGTTACAGAAATACCATTGAGCTTTATGGCTCAGCATACGGTTTGTTTTTCTGTACACAGGTTAGGTCCAATTTGAGATTTCGTGCATCGACTTCAGCATCCAGTCAAAGATCCTAGACTCAACAACGTTTTTGTATTTTCTTTCGTTAGTTATATGGCATGTGCCTAGATTGAGTCAAATTCGGTACAACTATGTTTATATGCACTTTTGAGTTAAAAGGATTTAGGTACAAACTTGGTTAATTGAATATTGTAACACCTCTGACCCGTATTCGTTGTCGGAACAGGGTTTCGGAGCATTACTAGAATTTACAGATCATATAACAAAAATTTCGCTTCACATAACATTCATACCTGAAATCAATCAAATTTAATCATAATGTCCCTTATGTGAGCCATCGAGGCCCAAAATATATATATCGGGACTAAACCAAAAATCAAAAAAAATTCAAAAATATTTAAAATTTTTCAACACTGCAGAAGTCACACGGCCGTGTCATCTGGGCGTGTGTCACACACGGCTGAGACATACGCCCATGTCTCTGTGTAACACCCCTAACCCGTAACCGACGCCGGACTAGGGTTAGGAGCATTACCAAAT
The DNA here is from genome assembly GCA_025698515.1 of Gossypium sturtianum. NCBI lineage: Eukaryota > Viridiplantae > Streptophyta > Magnoliopsida > Malvales > Malvaceae > Gossypium > Gossypium sturtianum. Next base: position 116,989,503 of record CM046948.1, on the reverse strand, counting down.
AGATAGAAAACTTACACAACATTTCATACATTACATTCATCATTGACGATCATAGTGTCCCTTAGATGAGTCATCAAGACCCAAAGCATGCATATAAATCGAGTTGGGACTAAACTGAAACACATATGAAATTTCATGAAAATTAAAAACTTTTCTAACTTTCAGGGGAGACACACCCGTGGGAGGAGACCGTGTGCCCTCCACGGCTTCTAGACACCCCTGTGTGTCCATCCGTGTTTACATACTGACTATATCAACACGGTCACTAGGCACGTCCGTGTGCCATGACCATGTGCTACCAGACCATATACTGACTTTTCCAACACGGCCACCAAGCACGCCCATGTGCCATGGCCGTGTGCTCTTAGCTAGCTACTGACTTGTACACCACGGCCAGCTTACACGCCCATGTCGAGGCCGTGTACTATTTAAGCTACATTCTGCCAATTCAACCACGGTCTTAGGCACGCCCGTGTGCCACAACCGTGTGGCATTATAGGCCATTTACAAGGCCAAAATGCCACCCATAAGGGTCAACCTACAAGCCATATTTACCAACATATCTCATGCACATATAACCAACAAAAACATACCAAAATAATCATTTAAACCATGCATTCAATACCATTTCCAACCATGACAATTTTAAAGGATAAAACTCATATCATTACAAGCATAATTCATTCATTTGCTCATTCAACCTTGGCCATTTCACATGCTTTCATCATACCAAGATATGCATCATATATCACATTCATTTAAGCAAAGTCTTAATTCAAAAATAGCCAAATCACATGGCTAAGATCACATAACAACTTGTACTAAAATACTAGCCTATACATGCCATATCTAACTTTATACATTTTCAAAGTGTACCAAAATGAGTTTAGTAGTGTGATGATGATCCGTGACGGTCCCGAGCCTTCAGTAGCTTTGACGACCTATAAAACAGAGAAAACACACACAGAGTAAGCTTTCCAAAAGCTTAGTAAGTCATATACAAATAAATTTAATAGACAAGTATATAAGCATATAGAAATATAGGCACATTTCATATACATAACATCTTCTCACATATATACTTTGGTTCATACTATTGGCCACATTTACCACATTCAACAATTCCAAAAATCTCTTATGCACAAAACTATTTCAAAGGTCCATAACCATCATAGCAAGGTTACATAGGAACTTACCTTATATACACACTTAGTGTATGAATCAACGTACCTGAATCGGATTCACTATTTACATGGCTATTTTGTATCACAAACTTGCCCGTTGAACCGTAAAGATTCTAGTAGGATACTCAGAAAGCTCGAAATGGTTGTACAATGCCAACGCCCCGCATTTGAGGTCTTACATGCACTCGGACATTGATGCCATTTGTCCCGCATGACGGTCTTACACGTATCAATACGATGCCGATGTCCCTGACATGGTCTTACACTTAAAGCTTATCTCGATGCCAACGTCCCAGACATGGTCTTATACATAAAACTCATATCGATGCCTACGTCCCAGATGAGGTCTTACACGAAGTCTCAAATCAACGCCAACGTCCCAGACGTGGTCTTACATGATAAAACAGAACAGATACCTATGTCATGACATAGCTAATCCTATTTGTTCCTAGGTTCGTACGGGACTTCTCGGACTTAACACTATATCATCCATATCTCGGAATTCATATTCATAACCTCTCATAAGCATCCATCATCAACATTTGTCATATGAACAAATATAATTGCATACATATACGTTTATTTGCATAGTGACTTACCTCGGATTCGATTTATCGGGAATGGAAACGGCTACTCGTTTACTTTCGATTTCCCGCGATCTAAGTCCGTTTTCCTTGGTTCTTGATCTAAACATATTCAGAATTAACTCTTTTATTCCCTTATTCACTCAATTCAAACCAAAGACATACATTTAGGGCTATTTGCAAATTAACCCTCATATTTGCATATTTTATCAATTTAGTCCATTTTTCTCAAAACACCAAATTCACAAAATCTATGCACAACCAAGCTTAGCCGAATATATATGTACATCATACAAACCCATACTTTTCATCAAATTAGCAATTTAGTCCCTCAATTTGCTATTTTCACAATTTAGCCCTAATTAGCTAAATTCATCAAAAATTCAAGAACAAAGTATGTTCATCTAGCTCATATCTTTCATTTATCAACTAAACTCATTTCAAAACTCAACATATCAACAATGGCATTTTACACAAACATCATCAATACACAAAATTAAGACATGGGTTTTATAGCTCTCAAAGCAACGATTGCAAAAACGTAAAAATTATCAAAAACCGATCAAAACGAACCTTGAATTTTGGCTTGATAGTAACCGAATGTTCAAAGCTTCCAAGCTTTCTTTTTCTTTGTGATATTCGGCCAAAGTAGAGAAAATAAAAGATGAACACTCATCTTTTGTTTTCATTAATATAATGTTATTTATTCAATTACTAAATTGCCCATCCATTAAACATATAAGACAAATTAATACTAAGGTTATTAAGACATTCTATCATCCACTATCTCAATGATGGCTTATTTGCCATATAAGGCCTCCATTTTTACAAAGCCACAACACTTTGATACCTTAGTAAATAGCAAGCAACTTTCACACTTAATGCAATTTCATCCTTTTGCCAAATTAAACACAGACAAATGAATTAGCTCACAGAAATTTACCACATGCTTAATCACATATCAACGGAACAGAAATTAATATTAAAATATTATTCAGACTCAGATTCGCGGTCTCGAAACCACTGTTCCGACTAGGGTATTAACCGGACTGTTACACTCTGCCCGTGTAGATGAAATAGGTCATTTTTCTTAGCCTCATTTCTTTCCCAACTTGTCATCAAACTAACCAAACATTTTAGAACATCAACATTATAAAGCAAACTGTGTATATACCAAAATACCAAAACACATATAGGCGAATATTTTATCAAAATAACCTATACATGCCATTATAACCAGAATCAGATTATCCAAAATTATCAATAGAATCGATGGATAGTGTGATATAACTCCGACAAGCTTCCAGCCCATTCGAGCTTCTGATAATCTGTAAGGTAAATGAAAATAATTACGTAAGCAATGAATGCTTAGTAAGCTCGTATAATCTTTGATCATAATACTTCTTTTCATATATGAAATTTATACATTTTAAGAATAATCCATTATTGATTCCACAATATTCATGAAGCTATATCAACTCACAAGGTGAATAATTTCACAGTATCACTTATACATATTATCTCAAACTTAGTAGGATTTTATATAACTTTAACTATTCCAAGTTTCTTTATTTTTATTTGCATTTCTTTACTTTCTACACTTATTTCATATGCATAACACTCAAGTCATAAACATATCATTCAACCATGGCCACAAGCTAGTGCATTTAGCCAAAGCCTTTTTTAAATTGATCACATGATAAGTCATTTCATAAGAAATTGCATAATTTAACCTTACCACTCTTTCATCAGCATTAGCATATTTTCACTTAAATACTTACCAAATCAATGTATCATATAAATAAACATTTTACCATTCAACCAACAGCTTGACACTTGTCTTAGCATCAAACAACTTTGCACATATTTCATATAAATTCAACATTGATATACTTATTTTCTCGACATGTCACACTTGAGTTTAATACTCGTCTCAACTTACATAATTTCCTTGTATCAACATATCAAAGATAATCATATATGTACATGTCATGATACATATCATTCTCTTACCGATTCTTTAATAACATATATCATTCATTTCATTATATCAATATTTCATGTACCATAATTTCCATGTATTTCACGTATGTTTATTCCGGTAATAGTTCATATCGAACTTAACATTAATCAAATTCCATGTGCATATACTTTCCACACCATGTGTCCATATAACATGTACAAATCATTCTATATATATATCAGACATATACGGTAATAATTCATTTCGTATTTATATTGTTTCATATCAGAATTTTACCCATTAAATCAATTAAAGTATCGATGATTACACGGGTAGTACATTCAAGGTGTACAAATCTATAATCATAGATGAACATATTCATCAAACAAATTCCATGTTCATATAGCATTATTTCATACTTCTATATATCATGTATCATCATTTTCATGTATTTCAGGAATATTCGAGATATAAATTCATTTAAACTCATATTTCTCATTTTGAGAGTTTATATCCGTTGAATTATTGAAATTTCGATGGATACTCCAGTAGTACACACAAAGTGTACAAATCAATAACCCGTCAATTCATATTCAGGAGTACCCATTAGGGCATTTGTTCCGAGAGCACACTCCCGAGCCATATATTAAACAGCAGGATTACCAGTCTAGGCAAAATCCTGTCTGTAATGCACACTCTCGAGCCACATATCATACAGCAGGATTACCAGTCCAAGCTAAATCCTGTCTGTAACATATGCTCTAAGAGCTTTGTCAGGATTACCAGTCCAGACTAAATCCTTTTTGTGGCAAATACTCTGAAGAGCTTAATCTGGATTACCAGTCCAGGCTAAATCCAGACTTTAACATATGCTCAAAGGGCTCAATTAGGATTACCAGTCCAGGCTAAATCCTAATTGCAACATATGCTCGAGAGGCTTGTATCAGGATTGCCCGTCCGGGCTAAATCCTTTCAATAATGAGTTCAATAGGATTACTCGTCTGAGCTAAATCCATTCTGCAACAAATGCAGGACCTCATTCCATTTGGGAAATGTAACAGTCCGGTTCATACCCTAGTCAGAACAGTGGTTTTGGGACCACGAATCTGAGTTTGCATAATATTTTAATATTATTTTATGTGTCGTTGATATGTGACTAAGCATGTGTTAAATTTACGTAAGTTAATTTGTCTGTTTGTGTGTTTAATTTGACAAAAGGATGGAATTGCATTAAATGTGAAAGTTGCTTGCTATTTGTTAAAGCATCTTTGTGTTGTGGCTTTTTAAAGTTATGGCCTTAAGTGGCAATTGAACCACTATTTAGTTAGTGGGTGGTTTTGGTCAAGAATGACCTTGAATTACATGTTTTATACATTTAGTATTAAAGGTTAAAATTGTAAAATGAAAATTTATTCATTATATCATAAAACATAAAAGAAATAATCCATGTTCTCCATCTTTTTATCACCGAAAATAAGAAAGAAAAGAAAGGGTTTGAGCTTGTCATATTCGGCCATTTGAGAGCCAAATTAGAGGTATGTTTTCGGTTGGTTTTCGATAATTTCTACGTTTTTGTAATCATTGCTTCGAGAGCTTTAAAACCCATGTCTCAATTTGATGAATTGATAATGTTTGTGTGAGATACGATTGCTGATATGTCAAGCTTTTTGATGATTTTTGGTGTTAAATGAAAGATATGAGTTAGATGAACATACTTTGTTCTTGAAATTTTTATGAATTTAGCTAAATAGGGCTAAATTAAGAAAATGGTAACTTGAGGGACTAAATGACAAATTTGATGGAAAATATGGACTTGTATGAGATGTATATACATTCGGCTAAGCATGTGTATGTGTGGATTTTTTGAATTTGATGTTTTGAGAAAAATGGACTAAAATGATAAAGTGTACAAATATGAGGGTTAATTTGCAAATAGCCCTAAATGTGTGTCCATGGATTGAATTGTATGAATTAGTGAATAAAAGGGTTAATTTTGAAAATGTTTAGATCAAGAACCAAGGAAAGCAGACATAGATCATGGAAAGCGAAAGTAACCAAGTAGTAGTTTTCATTGAGCATATCGAATTCGAGGTAAGTCACTATGCAAATAAACGTATATGTATGCAATTGTATTTGTTCATATGACTAATGTAGATAATGAATGCTTATAAGAGGTTGTGCATATGAATTACGAGATAAGGCCGATATAGCGATAAAGCCCGAAAAGCCCATACGAACCTAGGAATAGAGAGGATTAGCTATGTTATGGCATAGGTATCTGTTCTGTTTTATCATGTAAGACCACGTCTGGGACGTTGGCATTGATTTGAGATTTCGTGTAAGACCTCGTCTGGGACGAAGGCAACGGTACGAGCTTTATGAGTAAGACCACGTCTGGGACGTTGGCATCGATATGAGCTTTACGTGTAAGACCATGTCTGGGACATCAGCATCATATTGATTCGTGTAAGACCCTGTCTGGGACAGTGGCATCGATATCCGAGTGCATGTAAGACCTCGTCTGGGACGTTGGCATTGTACGACTATTCCGGGCTTTCTGAGTATCCTATTAAATTCCTAGTGGTTCAACGGGCAAGTTTGTGATACGAATTACAAATCCGAGCTATGAACAATTAGGTGATATTAAATCCGATTCAGGTACGTTGATTATACATTATTTGTGTATATAAGGTAAGCATCTAAGTGATCTTACTATGATGAGATGTATATGGAATTTATGATATGATAAGAATTGTTTTGGCTAGATGAGCTATATGTTTATATGATTCTTGAATGGTGAAAATGGCTAAGTGATTGATATGTGCCAATGTATTTATTTGCATATATGCCTTCCATATCAAGTTTATTTGTATATGACTTACTAAGCCTTTGGAAAGCTTACTATGTGTTAGTTTTCTCTGTTTTATAGGTCGTCAAAGCTACTGAAGGCTCGAGACCGTCAAGGATCATCATCACACTACTAAACTTATTTTGGTACACTTTGAAAATGTATATGGCTAGATATGGCATGTATAGGCTAGTCATTGGTATGAATTGTTATGTGAACTTAGCCATGTGATTTGGCTAGTTATGTTTTGGTAATATGCTTAAAGGAATGTGATATGTGAAGTTGTTTTGGTAAGATTAGTTGATATATGAAATGGTTATGATATGGCAAGTATATAGATAAATGGTGTTTGGGCATAATTGTGATTTGGCCATGCAAATTGGTTTGTTTGAATTGGTTTTGAATGTAAAGATAGAATGGGTATTGAATGTATTATTGTGTGATTTTCTTAGTTGTCAAATATGCATGATTTGGGATGGCTATTTGGTATATTTTGGTGGTTATATGTGAATGAGATGGGATGATATATGTTGCTTGTAGGTTGACCCTTATGGGTGGCATTTTGGCCTTGTAAATGGCCTATAATGTCACACGGGCGTGGCACACGGGCGTGCCTAAAACTGTGGTTGAATTGGCAGAATGTAGCTTAAATAGCACACGGCCTCGACATGGGCGTGTCAGCTGGCCGTGGTGTACAAGTCAGTAGCTAGCTAAGAGCACACAGCCATGGCACACGGGCGTGCTTGGTGGCCGTGTTGGAAAAGTCAGTATATGGCCTGGTAGCACACGGTCATTTCACATGGACGTGCCTAGTGGCCGTGTTGATATAGTCAGTATGTAAACACGGATGGACACACGGGGGTGTCTAGAAGCCGTGGAGGGCACACGGTCTCCTCCCACGGGCGTGTCTCCCCTGAAAGTTAGAAAATTTTTTAATTTTCATGAAATTTCATATGTGTTTCAGTTTAGTCCCAACTCGGTTTATATGCATGCTTTGGGTCTTGATGACTCATCTAAGGGACACTATGATCGTTAATGATGAATATAATGTATGAAATGTTATGTAAGTTTCCGATCTATCTGGTAATGCTCCTAACCCTAGTCCGGCGTCGGTTACGGGTTAAGGGTGTTACATTTGGTTGGTATCAGAGCTACGGTTTAGCCAATTCTCGGACTAACGTAGCGTGTCAGAGTCTAGCTATACATGCCAAATATCTGAATTGTGATAGTGTGATGAATCCTGACGTATAAATGTGATTTCTGTATAGTAATGGATCCCGGAAGAGCCGTAGTCGACGACGTGAGAAAGTAATTCGCTGGTCCCGCGCAAGGGCGGCGCGCTTCGAATCGAGACCGGCTACTAGCGGTCAAGGGGAAGAAGCTAAACAAGCTTTCTTCCGGATGATGAGTGAGTGGTTCACTCAGTTTGTAAAGAATAACCCGACTGTTTCACAACCCCCGGCCCCGGATAATCCCCTCGGACTACGGTTGTGCCACGGTTATGCATCCAAATTTGTTAAATAAGCCTCCGGTAGACAAGATTCGCAAGTATAGAGCTGAAGAATTTTGAGCTACCAATGATGATGATGCTGAAAAGGCTGAGTTTTGGTTAGAGAATACGATTCGGGTATTCGACGAAATGTCTCTGACTCCGGATGAATGCATAATGTGTGTTGTATCATTACTCCAAGATGCAGCTTATCAATGGTGGAAAACCCTGATTTCTGTTGTTCCGAAAGAGTGAATTACATGGGACTTCTTTCAGAGCGAGTTTCGAAAGAAGTATATCAGTGAGAGATTCGTAGATCAGAAGGGAAAGGTATTTCTGGAACTAAAACAAGGCCGAATGACTGTTTCAGAATATGAATGAGAGTTCGTGAGACTAAGTCAGTACACTCCAGAATGTGCATCATCTGAAGCTATAATGTGCAAAAGGTTCGAAGATGGGCTTAATGAAGACATTCGTTTGCTAGTCAGAATTTTAGAGATAAAGGAGTTTGTTGTACTCGTTGACCGAGCGTGCAAAGCTGAGGCGCTTGGAAAAGATAAAAGAAAAGCTGAGTCAGAAGTTCGAGATATGAGAAAGATATTTCAGAGTAAATCATTTCAGTCTACTCCGAAAAGATTCCGAGATAATCAAAGTCGTTTCAGAGATAATGTGAGATATTCGAACAGAAATCAATCTAGACCGCAAATAAGCTCCAAAGCTCCAGCAACTTCGGTGGCAAGTGTTGGAAACGTACGATCTGAGAAACCTGAATGTAAACATTATGGAAAAAGGCATCCGGGAAGCTGTAGATTAAATGATAGAGCTTGTTTCAGATGTGGATCACTTGATCACTTTATCCGTGATTGCCCTGAGTCGGTCGAGCGGTAGATTGCTCGTAACCGAGATCCGATAATGCACACGTGAGAGGTAGATCATCAAGAACGTAAGAAATGTCGGTGGTAGTCGAGAACTACGAGAGAAAATGCTTTGTAAGATCTCAAGCTAGAGCGCCTGCTAGAGCGTATGCTATCCGAGCTCGTGAGGAAGCTTCATCGCCTGATGTTATAACTGGTACTTTTACTCTTTATGATACTTCTGTGATTGCTTTGATAGACCCTGGTTCTACGCATTCATATATATGTATGAATTTAGTATTCAGCAAGACTTTGCCTGTAGAGTCTACTGAGTTTACTATAAAAGTATCGAACCCCTTAGGTAAAAGTGTCCTTGTTGACAAAGTATGCAAGAATTGTCTGTTAATGTTTCGAGATATCTGTTTTCCTGCTGATCTGATGCTATTTCCATTTGACGAGTTCGATATTATTCTGGGTATGGATTTCTTGTTTTTGCATAATGTTGTTGTGAACTGTAAAAGAAAGACTATTGATTTGAGATGTTCGAATGATGAGATTGTACGAATTGAATCTAATGATTTGAGTGGATTGTCTGCTGTGATAACTGTTTTGAAAGCTCAAAGTTATGTCAAGAAGGGATATGAGGCATATTTTGCTTATGTGATTGATTCAAAGGTATTCGAAAAGAAAGTTGAATCAGTGCCTATTGTCTGTGAGTTTTCTGATGTGTTTCCTGAAGAGTTACCGGGTTTACCTCCGATACGTGAAGTTGAATTTGGTATTGAGTTGTTGCCTGGTACTACGCCTATTTTGATAGCTCCGTATAGAATGGCACCAACAGAATTGAAAGAGTTAAAGTCACAGTTGCAAGAGTTGACTAATAGAGGGTTCGCTAGACCGAGTTTCTCACCTTGGGGTGCTCCTGTTCTATTTGTGAAAAAGAAAGATGGCACGATGAGAATGTGCATTGATTATCGTTAGCTGAACAAGGTGACTATAAAGAACAAATATCCGTTGCCCAGAATTGATGATTTATTTGATCAGTTAAAAGGAGCTACTGTGTTTTCCATGATTGATCTGAGATCGGGATATTACTAGTTGAGAGTGAAAGATTCTGACATTCCGAAAACTGCATTCAGAACAAGGTACGGGCATTATGAGTTCTTAGTTATGCCATTTGGATTAACCAATGCTCCTGCTATTTTTATGGATCCGATGAACAGAATTTTCAGACCGTACCTAGATCGTTTTTTTATCGTATTCATTGATGACATTTTGATTTATTCACGGAATGAGACGGAGCATGCTGAACATCTGAGGATTGTGTTACAAACTCTAAGAGAAAAGCAACTGTACGCAAAATTCAGCAAATGTGAATTCTGGTTGCACGAGGTTAGTTTTCTAGGACATATTGTGTCACAGGATTCGAGTTGATCCAAGCAAGATTTCTGCTATTCTGGATTGGAAGCCTCCAAGAAGTGTATCTGAAGTTCGCAGTTTTCTGGGTTTAGCTGGTTATTACCGCAGATTTGTAAAAGGCTTTTCAACGATAGCTACACCGTTGACCAGATTACTTCAGAAGGATGTTAGATTTGAATGGTCTGGTAGATGTCAGAGAAGTTTTGATCAGTTGAAAACTCTGTTAACGGAAGCTCCGGTGTTAGTACAACCAGAATCCGGCAAAGAATTTGTGATTTATAGTGATGCTTCATTAAACGGTCTAGGATGTGTTTTGATGCAGGAAGGCAAAGTTGTAGCTTATGCTTCGAGACAATTGAAGCCGCATGAAAAGAATTATCCGACGCACGACCTTGAGCTTGTTGCAATTGTGTTTGCACTTAAGATTTGGCGCCATTACCTGTATGGTGAAAAATGTCACGTATTTTCAGATCATAAAAGCCTTAAATATTTGATGACTCAGAAAGATTTGAACCTGCGGCAGAGAAGATGGGTTGAGTTGTTAAAAGATTACGAGCTTGTGATAGATTATCATCCGGGTTAAGCAAATGCTGTTGAAGATGCTCTGAGTAGAAAATCGTTGTTTACATTACGGGCATTGAGTACTCAGTTGGATTTGTCTGATGATTGTTCTATGATAGCTGAATTAAAAGCAAAACCGTTGTTCTTACAATAGATATGTGATGCTCAGAAATCTAATAAAGAATTGTTATTGAAACGAGCTTAATGTGAAGTGAATTCTGAATCTGAATTTCAAATTGTTGATGATTGTTTGAGATTCAGGGATCGTATTTGTGTTCCGAGAAATCCGGAGTTAATTCGATTAATTTTGAGCGAAGCACATACAATAAATCTATCTGTTCATCCAGGAAGTACGAAAATGTATCAAGATTTGAAACGACACTACTGGTGGTCTGGTATGAAACGAGACATTTCTGACTTTGTTTCGAAATGTTTAGTCTGTCAGCAAGTAAAAGCCAAACATCAAGTTCCGTCTGGATTGCTCGGTAGATCTCGATTTCTGAATGGAAATGGGATAGAATAACAATGGACTTTGTTTGAGTTTGCCTCGGACTCCAAGAAAGAGAGACGTGATATGGGTCGTGGTTGATAGATTAATGAAATCTACTCATTTCATTCCGGTAAGATCTGACTACTCACTTGACAGATTAGCCGAGCTTTATATTTCTGAGATTGTGAAATTGCATGGCGTACCACTATCTATTGTGTCAGATAGAGATCCGAGGTTTACGTCGAGATTCTGGAAGAAATTGCAAGAAGCTTTGGGCATGGCGCATTTCAAGATCTGACTTTTCATCCGCAAACAGATGGTCAATCTGAGCAGATTAGTCAGATTCTCGAAGATATGTTAAGATGTTGTACACTTGAGTTTAATGGTTCGTGGGAACAGTATCTGCCCTTGATTGAGTTTGCATACAATAACAGTTTTCAGTCGAGCATTAGAATGGCACCATATGAAGCTTTGTACGGACGTAAATGCCGTCAGAAGTCAGAAAGAAAAGATATAGAATTTGAGATCGGTGACAAAGTATTTCTGAAAGTGTCACTGTGGAAGAAAGTGCTCCGTTTCAGACGTAAAGGCAAGTTGAGTCCGAGGTTTATCAGACCGTATGAGATCATTGAACGAGTTGGACCTGTCGCATATCGATTGCTGTTGCCTTTCGAGCTAGAAAAGATTCATAATGTATTTCATGTCTCGATGCTCTGTAGATATCGATCTGATCCGTCACATGTAATTGTCCCATCTGAAATTGAAATCCGATCTGATATGACATATGAAGAGGAAACGATCCGTATCTTAGCTCGTGAAGTAAAAGAGTTGAGAAATAAGAAAATTCCGTTAGTAAAAGTACTATAGAATCGACATCGAATAGAAGAGGCTACGTGGGAGCCTGAAGATTCAATGAGACGGCAATATCCGAATCTGTTTAACGGTAAGATTTTTGGGGACAAAAATCCCTAAGGGGGAGAATTGTAACAGTTCGATTCATACCCTAGTCGGAACAGTGGTTTTGGGACCACGAATCCGAGTCTGTATAATATTTTAATATTATTTTATGTGCCGTTGATATGTGACTAAGCATGTGTTAAATTTCCGTAAGTTAATTTGTCCGTTTGTGTGTTTAATTTGACAAAAGGATGGAATTGCATTAAATGTGAAAGGTGCTTGCTATTTGTTAAAGCATCTTTGTGTTGTGGCTTTTTAAAGTTATGGCCTTAAGTGGCAATTGAACCACTATTTAGTTATTGGGTGGTTTTGGTCAAGAATGACCTTGAATTACATGTTTTATACATTTAGTATTAAAGGTTAAAATTGTAAAATGAAAATTTATTCATTATATCATAAAACATAAAAGAAATAAGCCATGTTCTCCATCTTTTTATCACCGAAAATAAGAAAGAAAAGAAATAAGCATGTGTATGTGTGGATTTTGTGAATTTGATGTTTTGAGAAAAATGGACTAAAATGATAAAGTGTACAAATATGAGGGTTAATTTGCAAATAGCCCTAAATGTGTGTCCATGGATTGAATTGTATGAATTAGTGAATAAAAGGGTTAATTTTGAAAATGTTTAGATCAAGAACCAAGGAAAACGGACATAGATCGCGGGAAAGTGAAAGTAACCAAGTAGCCGTTTTCATTCCGACATATCGAATCCGAGGTAAGTCACTATGCAAATAAACGTATATGTATGCAATTGTATTTGTTCATATGACTAATGTAGATAATGAATGCTTATGAGAGGTTGTGCATATGAATTACGAGATAAGGCCGATATAGCGATAAAGCCTGAAAAGCCCATACGAACCTAGGAATAGAGAGGATTAGCTATGTCATGACATAGGTATCTGTTCTGTTTTATCATGTAAGACCACGTCTGGGATGTTGGCGTTGATTTGAGATTTCGTGTAAGACCGCAAATGCGGGGACGAAGGCAGCGATACGAGCTTTATGAGTAAGACCACGTGCGGGGACGTTGGCATCGATATGAGTTTTACGTGTAAGACCATGTGCGGGACATCGGCATCGTATTGATTCATGTAAGACCCATGCGGGACGATGGCATCGATATCCGAGTGCATGTAAGACCTCGTCTGGGACGTTGGCATTGTACGACTATTTCGGGCTTTCTGAGTATCCTACTAAATTCCTAGTGGTTCAATGGGCAAGTTTGTGATACGAATTACAAATCCGAGCTATGAACAATTAGGTGATATTAAATCCGATTCAGGTACGTTGATTATACACTATTTGTGTATATAAGGTAAGCATCTAAGTGATCTTACTATGATGAGATGTATATGGAATTTATGATATGATAAGAATTATTTTGGCTAGATGAGCTATATGTTTATATGATTCTTGAATGGTGAAAATGGCTAAGTGATTGATATGTGCCAATGTATTTATTTGCATATATGCCTTCCATATCAAGTTTATTTGTATATGACTTACTAAGCCTTTGGAAAGCTTACTCTGTGTTTGTTTTCTCTGTTTTATAGGTCGTCAAAGCTACTGAAGGCTCGGGACCGTCAAGGATCGTCATCACACTACTAAACTTATTTTGGTACACTTTGAAAATGTATATGGCTAGATATGGCATGTATAGGCTAGTCATTGGTATGAATTGTTATGTGAACTTAGCCATGTGATTTGGCTAGTTATGTTTTGGTAATATGCTTAAAGGAATGTGATATGTGAAGTTGTTTTGGAAAGATTAGTTGATATATGAAATGGTTATTGTAACACCCTTTACCCGGGTTCTACACCGGGAACCGGGCCCGAGGCGTTACCGAACTCAAACCGCTTAATCGCCACTTAGGCTCAACGTCATTACTCGCTATAACCTCATTCTCGACTTACGAGGCCTCACCCATACACATGAGGACTCTCGAGACTAATCCGAAACTTTTATGATCCTTAAAATTTTTCTCTTTTATACAGGTCTCACACGCCCGTGCAAGATTAGACACGCCCGTGCATGAGCACACATGCCCATGTCCCCAGACCATGCCTAAAAACCCAAGCATTCTGCCAAATGCCCCACGGCCATGGCACGGGCGTGCTCCCCAACCGTGGTGAACACCGACTTCCCTCATGACGCCAGAGTTCAGACACACGCCCGTGTGGCTGGCCCGTGGCCAACACCGATTAATCCCACACGCCCTAGGCACACGCCCGTGTGACTAGTCTGGGGTCAATTCTGTTTTCAAATATTAACATGTAGGGGACGCACGGCCACAGGACACGTCCGTGGGCTGACCGTGTGTCACACATGGTCTAGACACACGCCCGTGTGTCTACCCACATGGTCAAGAACAATACTAAGTGTCAAGTTCTTTTCACCCTTCTAACATACACAACATATACTCATCTAACACCATCATAATCAACTTAAATTGAAGTGCATTCTCACATAGAAAACTACATCTTTCTTTCATATAATGTAATAGCCAACAACCATGGCATTATACAAAATAAGCTATCCATCTATAGGCTAACACATCTTAGCCATTTACAACAAAATTTACTAACTTATCTAGCCCCTATACATGCCATATAAAAAACATTAAGTTTCATGTACCATAGTGTCTTTGACACGTGGGCTATCTTCGATGATCCTCGTATCTCGATTCAACGCTTTAATCTATAAGACAAGGAAAAGAAAGAGAGTAAGATTTGAGCTTAGTAAGTTTACACATAAACAAATAAGCAACATAGTATAAGCTAAGCAACTATTAGCATTATACCAACAAGTAATTCACAACTATACTTACTCTTTCTATCCCTTACCACATTTCCAACACATCATGAGTCACATACTCATAACCATTGAAATGCACCCCTGCATTCAATATCACATTTACGTAATATACAACACATCATTATTTATCGTAATACATCCACACACAGTCAATCCACATAACTTATCCACACGGCTCATCCACACGGCTAGTTTACATAACTAATCCACACTACTACTCATCCACGAGTTAATACACACGGTCAATCCACACGGACCAATATCTCGGTGGTTTCGCACTTAGCACACCACATTTGATTAATAAGGTGGTATCGCACTTAGCCTACCACAATGGGATTCGTAGTGATTCAGCACATAGCTCACTAGATGATATACCTCATGATAGCATCGCACATAGCTAGCTCATCATCAATATGCATTAGGATGGTATCGTACTTAGCCTACCATCTAGCATTATCACAACACATGCACAAGTCTACTTAAACCACATAGATTCTCAATCATTCTCGATCATACATTCATTCACCATTTTTACTACATTCATTCTACTTGAACCACATAGGTTCTAAATCAATCTCGAATTAGCTACACACTAGCTATCATCAACAAATTGTAAGTATGAATGCATTGTCTATGCATAGACTTACCTCGATACTCAAAAGTATTGAAATGTGCAATTTAGTCCACCACCTTGCTTTTGCCTCGATTTCGATCCGGGCTTCGTCTTTCTTGATCTATAATGAATAAATCAGCTTATTCAATACACACATTGACTAAATTGACCCATATCTCATACTTTAGCAAAATTACTATTTTGCCCCTAAACTTTCTCATATTTACACTTTAGTCCCAAAGGCTCGTAAAGTGATTTTTATTCAACTTTCTACTCTTTCATGCTTAATGAACCACTTACTCAACTAAAGCATTCATCAAATCTCACTAAATCACCCATGTATGACCAAACTTAAGATTTTAACAACTAAGTCCCTACATGCATTTTCATGGAAAATCACTTAGCAAAAGATGTTTCTACTACATCAAGCCTTCATATTCTTCCATAAAACATCAAAATACATGCATGTCACACATATGTACATTTTTGAACATCCATGATAGCTCACCAAATGGCTATAAATAGCTTACTCATGCTACCGGGACTTCAAAAATACGAAGAATATCAAAAACCGGGCTTAAGAGCACTTACTAGCAAGCTTGAAAAATTGAAAGAACCCTAACAATGGCTTCTCAATTTTTTGGCAGCTATGGGAAGAAGATGAATGAATTTCTATCATCTTTTCACCTATTTTAATCACTTAATTGATAAATGACCAAAATGCCCTTTTTTGATAAACTTTCAATTTTAACTCATCCATGCCCATTTTTGTCCAAAAATTAGAATTTGGATAAATTTCTATTTAAGGACATCTAATTAATAATCTAAATCTATTTCACACATATAGCTTCTAGAAACACACATTTTGCAACTTTTGCAATTTAGTCCTTTTGGACAATTCAACCACAATTTCACAAAATTGCTTCATGAAACTTTCACACTAGCATGCATACATATTATAAGCCTCAAAAACTCATTCATGACCCTCGGATTTGTGGTCTCAAACCACTATTTCGACTAGGCCCTAAATCGGGATGTTACAACTCTCCCCCCTTTAGAGATTTTCGTCCCCGAAAATCTTACCAGAAAAGAGGTTTGGATGTTGCTCTCTCATAGCTTCTTCCGTTTCCCACGTAGCCTCTTCCACGCCATGTTTCTGCCATAACACTTTCACTAGTGCTATGCTCTTATTTCTCAACTGTTTCACTTCTCGAGCCAAGATCTTAATCGGCTCCTCTTCATAAGACATATCCGGTCTTATCTCAATTTCCGTTGAAGGAATCACATGTGAAGGATCGGAGTGATACCGTTGCAACATCGACACATGGAACACGTTATGAATCTTTTCTAACTCTACCAAGCAAAGCCAGCCGTAAGCTCTGAGCCCAATTGCATCTCGTAATCTCATACGGCCCTATGAACCTTGGACTCAATTTCCCTTTCCATCCAAATCTCATAATCTTCTTCCACGGTGATACTTTCAAAAATACTTTGTCGCCTATCTCAAACTCAATTTCTTTTCTTTTCAAATCTGCATACGACTTCTGTCAGTCCGAAGCAGCTTTCAAACTATTACGGATTACTTTCACTTTCTCTTCGGTCTCTTTTACTAGATCGACCCCATGGATCTGTTTCTTGCTAAGCTCGGTCCAATACAAAGGAGTCCGACACTTACGGCCATACAAAGCCTCATACGGTGCCATCTGTGTACTCGACTGATAACTATTGTTATAGGCGAATTCGACCAAAGGTAGATATCTCTCCCAACTACCTTCGAATTCTAGCACACAGCATCAAAGCATATCTTCAAGAACTTGAATCACTCTTTCAGACTGACCATCGGATTGCGAATGGAACGCAGTACTGAAATTCAATCTCGTACCCATGGCCTCTTGCAACTTCTTCCAAAATCTCGAAGTAAACCTCGGATCTCTATCCGATATAATAGACACAGTACACCATGCAATCTCACTATCTGCGCTACATTACAACTCAGCTAACTTATCCGGTGAATAATCAACACGTCTTTGGAATAAAGTGAGCCGAATTAAATCAATCTATCCACAACAACCCACACAAAGCATCTCTCTTTCTGAGGAGTCATCGGCAACCCCGTCACAAAATCCATGGTAACCCGATCCCACTTCCATTCGGGAACCATCACTGGCTGAAGCAATCCCGAAGGCACTTGATGCTCAGCTTTCACTTGTTGGCAAATCAGACACTTAGTCACAAACTCTGAAATATCTCTTTTCATACCCGGCCACCAATACAACTTTCTCAAATCGTTGTACATTTTAAAGATTGCCGGATGTCTTGACAAGCATCCCTTTGTGGGCCTCATGCAAAACCTTTCGAATCAACTCCTCATTTTTAGGAACACAAATTCTGTCATGATACATCAGACAACCATTCAAATTCATTCGAAAATCAGAACCACTTTCTGATTCGCACTTAGCTATCTTAGCCTGCATCTCGCTGTCATTTCTCTAAGCTTCACATATTTGTTGAACAAATAGTGGCTTAGATCTAAACTCTGCCAAAATAGCACCATCATCAGACAATGCTAATCTCGCCCTCATAACTCTTTCAGCGTACAGGGATTTCCTACTCAAGGCATCCGCAACCACATTCACTTTTCCCGGGTGGTAATCAATGACTAACTCATAGTCCTTCAACAACTCAAGCCACCGTCTCTATCTAAGATTTAGATCCTTCTGATCCATCAAATACTTTAAACTCTTGTGATCCGTAAAGATTCGGCACTTTTCGCCATACAAATAATGTCGCCAAATCTTTAACGCAAACACAATCGCAGCCAACTCTAAATCGTGAGTCGAATAATTCTTCTCGCGTGCGGTTTTAAGCGCCGAGGCGTAAGCGACTACCTTACCCTCTTGCATCAACACGCATGGCGAGACCATTAAACGACACATCACTATATACCACGAACTCCTTCTCCGATTCTGGTTGAACCAAAACCGTGCCTCGATCAACAATGTTTTGGTCTCTCGAAGCTCTGTTGACATGTCTCGATCCATTCAAACTTGACATCTTTATGCAATAACCGTCATCGGGTAGCAATCACAGAGAACCCCTTTACGAAAGCGTCTGTAATATCCCGCTAATCCCAAGAAACTTACGATTTACGACACGTTCCTCGGCGGTTTCCAATCCATAACGGTAGATATCTTACTCGGTCAACTCGACACCATCACCTAACACCATGTGTCCTAGGAATCGACCTCTCGGAGCCAAAACTCACTCTTGCTAAACTTAGCATACAACTGCTTGTCTCTCAAAGTTTGCAAGACAATTCTCAAGTGCTCTTCATGATCGTTTTCATCCCGATAATAGATCAATATGTCGTCAATAAAGACAACCACAAACTTGTCCACATATGGTCTAAAAATACGGTTCATCAGATCCATAAAAATCGCAGGTGCATTCGTCAAACCAAACGGCATAACCAAAAACTCATAATGGCCATACCTTGTCCGAAATGCGTTTTCAACACATCTTGCTCTTTCACTCTGAAGGTGATAATAACTGGACCTCAAGTCTATCTTGGAGAACATTTGTAGCTCCCTTGGTTGATCGAAAAGATCATTAATCCTTGGTAAAGGATACTTATTCTTAACAGTAACCTTGTTCGGGCTTGTCTATAGTCTATACACAACCTCATAGACCCATCTTTCTTCTTCACAAACAATACCGGAGCACCCCATGGTGAGTAGCTCGGTCTTGCAAAACCCTTATCTATCAACTCTTGTAATCGAACCTTGATTCTTTCAACTCTACAGGTGTCATTACATGCACGGGCAATTGAAATAGGTCTTTGTTCCGGAACCAACTCAATTCCAAACTCGACCTCTCTCACTTTGGAGGTCAGGGTAACTCTTCCGAGAAACATATCCGGGTACTCACATACCACCTTGCTTTGTTTCAAACCCTACTCCAACCTCTTGAGTATTCAACACAAACGCAAGATAGGACTCACACCCTTTTCTTAAACATTTCTCGGCCACTAAGGAAGAAATCATCACGGGTATCTGTCCGATCCACGATTCAATTCGAACTACATCTCCACTCTCACATTTCGGTTCAATAAACTTACTACCACAGTTCACTAAGACACTATGGGTAGTCAACCAATCCATGCCTAGGATTAAATCGAACTCATCAAACGGCAACAACATAAGGTTTGCTAGGAAAACAATGATTCTCAATCAACAAAGGACAATTCTTACACACTTTGTCCACTAACGCATGCTTTCCTAACGGGTTTGACACCTTAATCACAATGTCCATAGACTCAACGGTCATACTCAAACTAGATGCTAATCTCATGCAAATATAAGAGTGAGTAGACCCTGGATCTATTAAAGCAATAACAGAGGTGTCAAAGAGAAAAAGTACCGTTATCACATCGGGGAGGATGCCTCTTGCGCGAGTGCGAATGGCGCACGTCCTCGCAGTGCCCGACTCTCTGGTCTCACAAACAGAGTCCCCTGGACGCACCTCTACCACTAGCCCCACCTCTTGGGTTCCTTGGTGGTCTACCCCTCGTAGACACATCACTAGGTCTCACTTCTTGCCTCTCTTCCTTATCATCCCTCTCGAGACGATTCTGAGATAAAGTGGTCGGAGGAACCACATTTGTAACATTTCCGATCCATTTCCCCAACACTCTCAAAGTGTGATACCTACCACAACTAGGACACTCTGGTTTACTCTTTGTATTGCCCACACTTTCCATCGAGGGAGCTCGGACTCTCGAACCACGGCGAGTATTGTCCAAGTCTCGATCACGAATACCCCATTGAGGCTGACATCCGAGGATTCACTTCCTTGGATCTTTTCGACTGGGCTTGATACGACTTGCCCATTGGTCTCTTTCTCGCATCTCAGGCTTCACTCACAGCCCTTCTCTTTTCTGAACTCAATTCCTCGGCCTTACTTGCCCTCTCAACTAGCACCACAAATTCTTTCAACTCTAAAATGCCCACTAGGAGTTTGAAATCCTCGTTCAGCCCATCTTTGAACCTCTTGCACAAGATGGTCTCTGTCGACACACATTCTTGAACGTATTTGCTAAGCCTAACAAACTCACGCTCGTACTCAGCTACTGTCATCCTTCCTTGCTTCAGCTCAAGGAATTCTTTCCTTTTTCGGTCAGTAAACCTCTGGCTTATATACTTCTTCCGAAACTCTTCCAGAAAGAAGTCCCACGTCACCCACTCTTTTGGGACCACTAACGTCAGCGTCTTCCACCAGTGGTACACCAAATCTCTCAGCAACGATACGGCACACTTCAAACTCTCCTCAGGTGTACATGAGAGCTCATCGAACACCCTCATCGAGTTCTCCAACCAAAACTCTGCCCTCTCTGGGTCATCATCTACCTTAGCTCTAAACTCCTCAGCCCCGTGTTTCCTAATCTTATCCACCGGGGGTTTCGATATCCTCACTACATCCATACCTTGAGGAGCCATAGGATTTGGTTGAGGTATGGGAGGAGGTGGATGAGGTTGAGCGTTAGGGTTTGCTCGAACGTAGTCCGAGTACCAATCACTCATCATATAGAGAAAGGCTTCTCGTGCCTCGTCCCCTTGACCCCTCGCCTCGGGTCCACTTTACACCGGCATAGTTCCTTGCGCAGGAGCCGGTGCATTACTAGCTGCTTCATCAGCAGTCAATGGATCGGAATCCATATTCTATATAAAACAAGATTTAAAATCATCAGAAACCACCACACTATCATCGTACACTTATGGCATGTATAGCTAGACTCTTACACCCGCTACGGTAGTCCTAGAACCGACTAAACCATAGCTCTGATACCACTAAATGTAACACCCCTTACCCGGGTTCTACACCGAGAACCGGGCCCGAGGCGTTACCAAACTCAAACCATTTAATCGCCACTTAGGCTCAACGTCATTACTCGCTATAACCTCATTCTCGACTTACGAGGCCTCACTCATACACATTAGGACTCTCGAGACTAATCCGGAACTTTTACGATCCTTAAAATTTTTCTCTTTTATACAGGTCTCACACGCCCGTGCAAGATTAGACACGCCCGTGCATTAGCACACACGCCCATGTCCCCAGACCATGCCTAAAAACCCAAGCATTCTGCCAAATGCCCCACGGCCATGGCACTCTCGTGCTCCCCAACCGTGGTGAACACCGACTTCCTCAAGACGGCCTAGAGTCTAGACACACGCCCGTGTGGCTGGCCCGTGGCCAACACGATTAATCCCACACGCCCTAGGCACACGCCCGTGTGACTAGTCCGGGTCTATTCTGTTTTCAAATATTAACATGCGAGGGACGACGGCCACAAAGACACGCCCGTGGGCTGACTGTGTGTGTCGCACATGGTCTAGACACACGCCTTGTGTGTCTACCCACATGGTCAAGAACAAGACTAAGTGTCAAGTTCTTTTCACCCTTCTAACATACACAACATATACTCATCTAACACCATCATAATGAACTTAAATTGAAGTGTATTCTCACATAGAAAACTACATCTTTCTTTCATATAATGTAATAGCCAACAACCATGGCATTATACAAAATAAGCTATCCATATATAGGCCAACACATCTTGGCCATTTACAACAAAATTTACTAACTTATCTAGCCCCTATACATGTCATATATAAAACATTAAGTTTCATGTACCATAGTGTGCTGATATGTGGGCTATCTTCTGATGATCCTCTTATCTCGATTCAACGCTTTAATCTATAAGACAAGGGAAAAGAAAGAGAGTAAGCTTTGAGCTTAGTAAGTTTACACATAAACAAATAAGCAACATAGTATAAGCTAAGCAACTATTAGCATTATACCAACAAGTAATTCACAACTATACTTACTCTTTCTATCCCTTACCACATTTCCAACACATCATGAGTCACATACTCATAACCATTGAAATGCACCCCTGCATTCAATATCACATTTACGTAATATACAACACATCATTATTTATCGTAATACATCCACACAATCAATCCATATAACTTATCCACACAGCTAGTTTACATAACTAATCCACACTACTCATCCACACAGTTAATACACACAGTCAATCCACACAGCCAATATCTCGGTGGTTTCGCACTTAGCACACCACATTTGATTAATAAGGTGGTATCGCACTTAGCCTACCACAATGGTATTCGTAGTGATTCAGCACATAGCTCACTAGATGATATACCTCACGATAGCATCGCACATAGCTAGCTCATTGTCAATATGCATTAGGATGGTATCGCACTTAGCCTACCATCTAGCATTATCAGAACACATGCACAAGTCTACTTAAACCACATAGATTCCCAATCATTCTCGATCATACATTCATTCACCATTTTTACTACATTCATTCTACTTGAACCACATAGGTTCTAAATCAATCTCGAATTAGATACACACTAGCTATCATCAACAAATTGTAAGTATGAATGCATTGTTTATGCATAGACTTACCTCGATACTCAAAAGTATTGAAATGTGCAATTTAGTCCACCACATTGCTTTTGCCTCGGTTTCGATCCGGGCTTCGTCTTTCTTGATCTATAATGAATAAATTAGCTTATTCAATACACACATTGACTAAATTGACCCACATCTCATACTTTAGCAAAATCACTATTTTGCCCCTAAACTTTCTCACATTTACACTTTAGTCCCAAAGGCTCGTAAAGTGATTTTTATTCAACTTTCTACTCTTTCATGCTTAGCCGAACCACTTACTCAACTAAAGCATTCATCAAATCTCACTAAATCACCCATGTATGACCAAACTTAAGATTTTCACAACTAAGTCCCTAAATGCATTTTCATGGAAAATCACTTAGCAAAAGATGTTTCTACTACATCAAGCCTTCATATTCTTCCATAAAACATCAAAATACATGCATGTCATACATATGTACATTTTTGAACATCCATGATAGCTCACCAAATAGCTATAAATAGCTTACTCATGCTACCGGGACTTCAAAAATACGAAGAATATCAAAAATCGGGCTTAGGAGCACTTACTAGCAAGCTTGAAAAATTGAAAGAACCCTAACAATGGCTTCTCAAATTTTCGGCAGCTATGGGAAGAAGATGAATGGATTTCTATCATCTTTTCACCTGTTTTAATCACTTAATTGATAAATGACCAAAATGCCCTTTTTGATAAACTTTCAATTTTAACTCATCCATGCCCATTTTTGTCCAAAAATTAGAATTTGGATAAATTGCTATTTAAGGACCTCTAACTAATAATCTAAAGCTATTTCACACATATAGCTTCTAGAAACACACATTTTGCAACTTTTGCAATTTAATCCTTTTGGACAATTCAACCATAATTTCACAAAATTACTTCATGAAACTTTCACACTAGCATGCATACATATTATAAGCCTCAAAAACTCATTCATGACCCTCGGATTTGTGGTCTCGAACCACTATTCTGACTAGGCCCTAAACCGGGATGTTACAGTTATGATATGGTAAGTATATAGATGAATGGTGTTTGGGCATAATTGTGATTTGGCCATGCAAATTGGTATGTTGGAATTGGTTTTGAATGTAAAGATAGAATGGATATTGAATGTATTATTGTGTGATTTTCTTAGTTGTCAAATATGCATGATTTGGGATGGCTATTTGGTATATTTTGGTGGTTATATGTGAATGAGATGGGATGATATATGTTGCTTGTAGGTTGACCCTTATGGGTGGCATTTTGGCCTTGTAAATGGCCTATAATGTCACATGAGTTGTGGCACACTCTGGCGTGCCTAAGACCGTGGTTGAATTGGCGAGAATGTAGCTTAAATAGCACACGGCCTCGACATGGGCGTGTCGGTGGCCGTGGTGTACAAGTCAGTAGCTAGCTAAGAGCACACAGGCGTGCTTGGTGGCCGTGTTGGAAAAGTCGAAGTATATGGTGCAGTAGCACACACGGTCATGGCACACCGGACGTGCCTAGTATTGTGTTGTTGATAGTCGGTATGTAAACACGGATGGACACACGGGGTGTCTAGAAGCCGTGGAGGGCACACGGTCTCCTCCCACGGGCGTGTCTCCCGAAAGTTAGAAAAGTTTTTAATTTTCATGAAATTTCATATGTGTGTTTGAGTTTAGTCCCAACTTTCGGTTTATATGCATGCTTTGGGTCTTGATGACTCATCTAAGGGACACTATGATCGTTAATGATGAATGTAATGTATGAAATGTTATGTAAGTTTCCGATCTGTCTGGTAATGCTCCTAACCCTAGTTCGGCGTCGGTTACGGGTTAGGGGTGTTACAGTAAATCACCTTTATCCATCGAAATCCAATATTCACACGAAATTTAACCTTTTCAAATATTTCCAAGCATGCGTTCATTTCTTACATTCATATCATTCATACTAGATTCACATACTAAAAGTTCACATTCAATCCAATACAACATTCAATTTATCATATTTACATGCTCAATTAAGTTATACGAACTTACCTGGAAAAATTGCAGAAATACCAAGATTCATGGGCATTTTGGTAATTTTCCATTTCCCCCTATTTTTCACCCGATCTTGATCTAAATTAATAATTTCATTCAATTTATTAAGTTAGACAATAAACAATTCATTTCCCTCAATTTGGTCATTTTTGACATTTTTACAAAATTGCTCCCTAAAGTTTTACTTTTATTCAATTTAGTACATGAGCTTAAAACATACAAATTAGCCATTTTTAATATAAACCCATGCTAGCTGAATATTCATATATTTTTCTCCTCCTCCTCTCCATTCCACATCCTTAATGCATATAACATGCTTATAGGTAACATTATCTATAATTCCACTATTTACTAAAATGTTCATTCAAAGCTGTCCACTTGAGTCATAGTCACTAAATTATTTATATCTTGAGCTACAGAATTCCAAATTAAGATCCACTTGATTTTTTTGAAAATAGACTCAAATATATTTCTACCATAAAAATTTCAGAATTTATAATTTAGCCAATAAGTACAGTAAAATCTTCAAATTTATCTCTGTTCTGCTGTTTGACAGTTTTGACCTTTCTTTACTAAAAAATAATTATCTCTTAGTACGGGATTTGGATAATTTTTCCATTTGTTTCTCTTGAAAATAGACTCATTAATAATTTATACATATAAATTTAAACCCCTAATTATTTTTTTTACAATTTCTGATGATTTTCTAAAGTCAGAACAGGGGAACCCGAAATCATTCTGACCTTGTCTCACAAAATTTATTATATCTCATAATTTAAAATTCCACTGCTTACACTGTTTCTTCTATGAAAAACTAGACTCAATAAAATTTAATTTTATATTTTATTAAACCTCTAATTAAATTTCCACAATTTTTGGTGATTTTTCAAAGTTAGACTACTACTGCTGTCCAAAACTGTTTTAGTGCAAAATGTTGATTACCAAGTTTATAACACCCTTATTCCCCTTTCTCTATAATATTTCCCATCACTTTCTCTTATTTTCCTTCACTAGCATATCAAGAACATAGAATCTTATATAAGAAAACTCTACATTAACATCATTTCCATGCTTTTTCAATAATATCAAACTTAAAAATATATTGAAATCTTAATGTTCTTACCTTGTTCTATTGATTTCAACCTTTAACTTGATTTTCTCTCTCCTCCAGCTTCTATTTCTTGAATCTAACTTGATATTCTAGCTCCCCATAGTCTCCTTAATATTTTTCTCTCTTGGTAGCTATGGAAATTCTTTTGATTTCTAAGTGAAAATGGTAAATTTTTGGTAAAAGGACCAAATTGTAAAGAAAGCAAAACTTTCTTTCTTTCCTTTCTCTTCATACGTTGGATGCATGGGAAGAAGATGATAATTCTTCATCTTTCTTTCCTTATATATATACTAAATAAAATAATAATAAAATATAATTTAAAAATTGAATCAAAATATTTATAAACTAATATTTATTTATTTATTTAATCTAAAATATCACCAACATCATCATTACCTTCTAGATTTCTCTCTCTTTCTAATTGACTATTTTTCCCTTTATAATCTTTTAAAATTCCATCCTTGAGTCATCACTTAATTTGATAAAA
The DNA here is from genome assembly GCA_025698515.1 of Gossypium sturtianum. Lineage (NCBI taxonomy): Eukaryota > Viridiplantae > Streptophyta > Magnoliopsida > Malvales > Malvaceae > Gossypium > Gossypium sturtianum. The sequence goes on along the minus strand of CM046948.1, from coordinate 116,962,602 downwards.
TTGTAATTTAGTCCCTCATAATTCTTTACTTATTCAATTTGGTCCTAATTCATCCATTTTTCCTTAGTTTCTAGATCATTCCACCCTTAAAATATTTTCACTATTGGTCCCTCAACTTTTTCATATTTACACTTTAACCCCCCAAGTTTTGAGTATTTACTCTTAGGCAACAAAACTTCTCACTTTTGCAATTTAGTCCTTTCTTGAATTAATATATCATAATATACTTCATAACTCAAAATTTCCCTTTTTGTCACTTTATTTCCTTATTTTACTATATCAAGGATAATATCTTACTATAGAAATTTTCGGGGTATTACAAATATGGATTGTAAATGTATTTAAAGTTGGTTTGAAATGGTGTGAATTGCTATAATGATAATGACCTTGATTGAAATAGGTATGAATGTACATGAATTGAATGAATTGCAATAGGTAATTAGCTTATAAGTGATAAGGCATTGGCATAATGTTGAACATGGTTTTGGGGTATATAAACCAATGTTAGCATGTTGTAGATTGGCTGATCAGGAATAGGAGGTGTTTAAAATTTGTTTAGGAAGATTGCAGGTCATAGTTCAATAAATTTTGCAAAAACAGTAGGTGATGTCGCGACGTCATGTGAGTGTCGTCCTAACTTAGTGCGACGTCGAACTTGGTTGTCGTGACGAGGCTAAAACAATATGTCACATTGCGATGAGGAACTCTCTATATCTTGAAAATTTTACAATTTAGTCCTAATTCGAACTCGGGTTAGTATTAGAGCTTTTGTAAACTCGTATAAACCCAGGAATGATTATAAGTCGTATCATATGCTCATAATTACTTGTATTTTTCATGTTAATTGGTATTATTAAAATATAATTCAGTCGTAGTTGCTTCCGCAACGAATTTGACACTTTATAGTTTGGACTCGGCAATTGGGTCAGGTATAAAGTATTACAAAAATAAGATAGAAAAATATATAACATTTGTTGTATGATCCACATCTGAGTCAACCTTTTATCCCAAGTTGTCCACTAACATGTAAATAAAACCTTAGTCAATTGATCCTCACATGTGTGAAGTCTAAAACAAGGAGATATTTCAAACATTGTTGAAGAGGAACTCAGACACTAGAATCCAAGTTAGGTTTTGATTGAAAAGATAGAAGTAATAATTATACTTTCTGAAATTGCTGAGTACTCTTAAAACTCATTCAAGCATGCTTTCGTGGATGGGTGGAAAACCCTACCTTTGCTTTGATGGGTTTTGCATTTGGTTATTTTCAAGTTAATATATATGTTTCTTTTTTTTCTTCTTTTAAAACTAGGCAATGAAAATGCTCTATCAACCAATTGTAAGTGGTGGTTGAAATAGGATAGATGGTTGAATTACTCGTATCGTGAGTGAATCGGTTGGTTTTATACCATTTTAATAATACTGATAAAAATTGACAAGTTGAATTTAAATTAATTTGAACTTGAATTAACACGAATCTAAATTAACTCAAACTTAATAATGATTTGAACCTATGATAATACTACAAATAACTTGAATCTAAAATGACCATAATCAAAATAATTCAAACTCGTAATGACATATTTAAAAAATCTAAATCTTTAACCCGAATAATTCAAATAAAAAAAAATTTAAACTCGAAATGTTTAACCTTTTACGGTTATCAACTATTAACGGCGGTGGAGGCCAAACATTTCCCACTTGGTAGTATCTGTCCTCATGATTCCCCAACTTTAAAAGGAACGTTTTTGGTTTTATTCCTCCCCTTTCATGTATTTATTTATTGATATCTTACATAAATTTTCAATATTTAATTTGATATTTGAATTTTGTTCTTTGTTAAACATGGAAGTTTTGTTCCAATATTCAATTTGATGCATGAATTCTTTTTATTGCAATTAAGTACCTATAATTTTTTACTAGAGTATAAGTGTCAAATATTTATGGGACCACATGATATTATTTGATATAGATATCAAATTAAACATTAAAATCAAACTCAAATATCAAATGATATAATAACACTAAATTTTAACATGATAAAAAATCATATGAAATAGAAAGTGACAAGTTATTGTTATTGTTATTTATAACATTTAGATATATTACAACATATATATAGGGTGAATGTTCGGGAGAGTGTACTTTTTTTATTCTACAAGTAACCTTTAGAAAGTTAACATGTATCTTTTTTCTTTTTTTTAATATTTTACTATATTGCTATAAGACACTTGTCAACCCTGCAGAGTTGTACCAAATAACTTCCCATATTTATCCATGTTTTCCATATATAGTGAGCTGATTATTGTGTAAGCTATATATGACAGTATTGTCTCCATGCAACTCATGCTGTTTGAGAAGCTTGTCTCACCGTCTGAATAAAAAACCAGACAAAAGCAATTACTGTAAAATGTTAGTGCTCAATTAATTGTAAGTAGCAATATAATGATAAAAAAAATGCGAGACCTGAAGATAAACTTCGAGCTTCCTCTTTAAGATTGCATACTCTTGCTTCACTTGTTGAAAACTCCTAATGCATCTATAAAATCAACACCTTGAGTTCACTTTAGTATCTTTACTCAACATATATTCAAATATGAATGAGTATAATCCTCTTCAACTACATGAAAGAACTTTGAAAAGGTTAAATATATTTGTATTCAACATATACTCATATCCGATTCTACTTTGAATACGGCTCTAAAGAGAGTTATACCAAAATATGAGTAATACTATAACCCAAAGAAAGATACAACCCATAAACGTCCGAACACTCAACATGAGCAACTCTTGATTAGAGAGTAAGCCACTTGTTACTAGTCAAAAAGGAACTAAGCAACCAAAGGTTAGGTATAAATACCTAAGATATGAGTCTCACACTATCTCTTTTACGTGTTTAAAGCTTCCATTTCTTTATTCTTCCGATCATACCTTTCGCTAACGTAAGTATTAGAGAATGTCTCAAAATACAAGCTCCAATATCTCTCACCTCACGCTAATTTTGTTGGAACCTAAACTCTCCAAACCCAGCTTAACTTCCTAGAAAAATACCTCCAAACCCACTTCACCACCAAAAAAAAAATTACAAACAGATCACGAGTTAAAGAGTCTTTTAACGTGTGCTAATGGAACTTAATTGATGAAAGGAAAAAAGAAAAAAAAGGAAGTAGACAAGAAAATTACCCTTCAGCATTTTCAGCATTGCAGTATTCTCTGAAAGCTGTGCATTCATTGGTAACCTTCTTAGCCCCAATGCTTCAAGAAAATCAATATAATCAAATGACTCAGATAAACAAGAGTAACATCGATTCACTTTTTTTTTTTTTTTTGGGGCGTATGTAAGAGTTTACCTGGAGCTGCTTCCCTTGAACTGGTGCATGTAATCATCCAGTTTACAAAAGTCAATAGGGCTACTGTTCCTGCATGATATATGAGAAAAATTCTTATAGTGATCTTAAATATTTAATCACATTGAAGATTAATATGAGAGAATATATATGTTGTTCTCCACTTACAGTGCTTGTTCGATGTTCTGAATTAACCTTGCGGAATCATTGTAAAATAAGGTGACAACCTCTTGAACAAAATTAGGGTTGGTATCATCTTGTAACTCCTCCAGCTGAATGAATTGATCGTCAAGGTAGCCCTGCAATAATGCTTCATTTTGTAAATTTTACTTGATTTGGAAATGAAATTAAACATTAAGTACTAATTTCCAAATAGAGGAAGTTAAGGAAAAGAAAAGTTGGTAAGGTTTTTTTTTTAAATTTTAACCATATATTATTCATTTTTTTATTCTTTTAACATATTCCTATTCAAAACATAATTAAAGAATCCCAAATTATGACCTATTAATAAGATGTTCACCTTCCTTAAGGATAATTTGAGTTCCAATCGACGTTAACCAAAATTTAAATATCAAATCTATTTATGTTTTTGTTAAATGAAATATATGATAATTTTAAAATAAATAAGTATCGGTATGGTCAATTTAAAATCGTGTGAAACCATGTATGTAATATATATTGACTTCATACTAAAGAATGAGAGAGAATGGACCTGATCAAAGAGGGACCTTCTCATGGAGGCAACTTGGTTGTGCAGGCGATTCCTATCCATCTTTGCTTTTTTCTTTTTCTTTTTTTTTTTTCCCTTTGTAAACAAAGTGGTAAAAAAATGGGGTATGTCAATAATTGGTAGCTCCACACCTTTGTATTTATAGTATACGGCTAAACCCTAATGGTATGTATGAAAAAAGAGGAAGAATAATAGGCCAATAATGACTAAAGGGAGAATCAAAGCCAAATTTTTTACGTGTCAAACGATTATCAATTTGGTATATCCCTTTAGATTTTGATTTATTTTTTTCGACTGAAAAAAAAAAGAAATTGTTGAAGAAATAAGGACTAAAAAAATATAATTTTTTTTCATTTTTATTACGAATTAAAAGTATTACAAAAGAATATCAAAGTAGTAGGAGCAGTTATAACTTCGCCTCAAATAGGGCATGGACAAATTCTATGAGTGTACCAAAAATAAATTAAACTATTCACCCTTGCTAACTAGAGTAACCTAACCCAAGGGAATCAATTCACTTTTTATTTCAACCATCCTATCATGCTTTTTCTAGCTTTAGGTAAAACTTAAAATTTGTTCTTTTTTTTTATTTTTAAATTAAATATAAATTTATTATAGTTTAACTTTATATTGATTTTATTACTAGAGTTTAATTTTTTTTATTGAATTTTACTATTCAATTTTAATTTAAAATTTTGAAGACTTAAAAAGTATTTTTAATAGTCAACAATAATAAATCAATATAATCTTAAAAAAATAATAAAACTTTATAAAATCTCTCTAAAAAAAAAACAAACTTCAGTTTTTTTCTTCTTAATACATATATTTTTTTATTTCTCATGTCTTTATTTTATTAAATAAAAATTTCAAGTTGATTTATTAGTTTTCAATCTTTTATAAATTAACTTATCGTTAATTATTAAAATGAAATATTTGAACGAGTATTTTTTTTTTTGTTGAATTTTGTTTTCAAATCATCAAAATTAAAGTTAATGTCAAAATTCAATAAAATTTGAAGTTTAATGGTAAAATTCAATCATAAAAAAGTTAAGAGACAAATTTATCTATATTCTTAAATTATAATGACAAACATGAATTAAAGTAAAATATAGTGATAAATTTTAATATTCACATATAATATTATGCCAAATTTGTAATTTAACCCTAAATCTTTTATCCGCAATTAGGGGTAAATTACCAGAAAATACCCGTTTTTATAAAATTTACAGAAAAAGACCTACTATTTAATTATTTACCGGAAAGGGCCATTTCCTCCGAAAACGCGTCCACGCCAGCGCATTTTCAAGGGATGCAAGAGAAAACGCATCCACGAGGAGCGCCGCCACACATCAGTAAATCGCGTCCTTGAGGGCGCGCTTTGCTGATGTGGCAAAAACGCTCCCTCAGGGACGCGTTTTGCCCTTTCCCCCCACCGCTAGGGTTTTCAGCTATTTTTAGGGTTAGAGTATTGGTTTTTAGGGTTTTAGGGCTATGGTTTAGGGTTTTTTATGATTTTTAGGGTCTTAGAGTTTAGGGTTTTAGGAGAAAATTAATGAACTGGAGTTTAGGGTTAATTAATTAAAATAATTTTAGGATTTAGGGTTTTGGAAAAAATATATCAGCAACATAAAAATTATTTTTTTTTTACAGTAGTATCTGGTAAATTAATTTTGAGAAGACGTTTCTGAACACATAGTGACCAAAACGCTTCAAACAGGATGCACTGTCAGCAAGAGTAATGAAAAAAGCTCCCACGTGGAATTTAGTCCTAATTCATCCATTTCTTATTCAATTTAACCCCACGTACAAATTAACCCCTCATACTTTTTCACTTATTCAATTTAGTCCTAATTCATCCATTTCTTATTAGTTTCTAGATCAGTCCACCCTTAAAATATTTACACCATTGGCCCTTCAAGGTTTTTTTCATATATACATTTTAACCCGTCAAATTTTTCTCACATTTTACTATTGATCCCGGAAAACTTTTCTCACATTTCCGATTTAGTCCTTACTTGAACCAATACAATTAGGATATTAAAAACAACTTTTATTTTATAAAAAAATTACAATAAAAAAAATAAAAAACAACTTTTATTTTTTAAAAATATAAAAATTAAATTACAATTGAAATATTAAAAACAACATTTATTTTTAAAAAAAATAAAAAAAATTACAATAAAAAAATAAAAAAACAACTTTTATTTTTTAAAAAATATAAAAATTAAATTACAATTGAAATATTAAAAACAACTTTTATTTTATAAAAATAAAAAAATAAATTACAATAAAAAAAATAAAAAACAACTTTTATTTTTTAAAATATAAAAATTAAATTACAATTGAAATATTAAAAACAACTTTTATTTTATTAAATGAAACAAAAAATATATTACAATAAAAATAAATGAAACAATATAAAAAAGTTTATACAAATATATTAAAAAAATCAATGTTGGTGCGGTCGGAATTAATCGGTGCCACATGGGGGTGGTCGACCGATTCTGCTACTGGATTCCTTCTTGTTCTAGCTTCCGCGAGGGTTGTGGTTGCTCAGTGGGATTACGGTTCCTCCGGTGAGGGGGTGCAGTTGTGGGTGTTGGGAGGATGACCCACCTTGATAAAATATTGATTGCGGAGGTGTTTACATCATCCATGGCGGAGGTGTCTCGAATCCCATACTGGCGAAGGAGATTGGTAAAAGAAGAGCTCTCCGACGGCGCCTCGTGCGATCCCTCATGCGACGGGGCCTACAGATCGGGTGGCGATCGGAGTAGTCGGAACGGACTCGAACCGGGCCATGCATTCCAAACTGCCATTGGGTGGGAAAAGGAAACATATAAGGGTTAGGATACATATAAGGGCTAGGATACGCTTTGGCATAACAGGAAAAGGTTGTGATGTGGGTGTCGTCGGTGAAGTGTTGGGCCGGTGATGTGTGTGGGCGGTGTTGATGGGCCCGGTGATTGTGTCGGTATTTGTTGATGGGCTGTGTCCCATCATCTCTTCTCATTGGATTTAAAGGGGCCGTCGTTCCCCTTTGTGCACGGTTGCCGTCGCCTCTCCTCTTCTGACAATAAATACGGTTTGCCATGGATCCTAAACCGTGGCATGTATTCCGGCACACACGCTAACTCAGGAACGATGATCGGTTCCCGAGTAGGTATATAATCATACCGGTTTTCCCACATTTCGATATACGCTGACCAAAATCTTGGCCAATCCGTATGCAACATCCGTAAGTCGACTTTGTGCTCATCATCGAGCACCTCAAGTGCCATGAGAATCGGTTGTCGGAATCCAAATTGACGCAGAACCCGATCTGACTGGTGTATCTCCACGGTGGCATGGTTGACCAATGGCACCTTCACATGCCAAATGTTTGGATTTTGAAAGAACTCTTCCGGAATTACTGCCCGAATTGATGGGTCCTCGTATGGTGTCCATTCAAACTATATTAACATGATAAAAATATTAGTTATATACTAAATACTAAATACTAAATACTAAATACTAAATACTAAATACTAAATACTAAATACTAAATACTAAATACGAAATACGAAATACGAAATACGAAATACGAAACGACTATTTTATTACGAAAATATATTTTATTTAATACTTACTTGTGCTTTCGACCGTTGCTCTAATAGAAGCCGTATATCTTCAAGCGAGGTAGGTAATCCAACATAACTCGCCGAATGGTTCCACCTAATTAAATAAATTTTTAGCATACAATTATATTTTAAATCTACATAATAATTGTAAAATCTAATATTAAATTTACCTCATTATGAGTGGGAATGTATATGGGTGGTCCACTCGAGGACGTAAAAATGGAAAGCGAAACCGTGCCCATGATTGCAGTAGTGATAGGCAACCTCCGATTTTCGCTTTATTCGGCCGCGTCGCCCCTCACATCTCCCGATACAATTTTGCTAGCACGGCAGACCCCCAACTTAATTCACCGTTTGCTCTAAAATCAACGAGTTTCGTGACCATCTCGATGAACGAGGTTTCGTGACAAGTCCGGCATCAAATAGCCTCCAATCATCTCAAGAATGTATGCCCGAGCATACCGTATTCTTTCTATTTCGGTCGAATCATTATTCGACTCCGGGAATGTGTCTCGTAACCAGCCCATCTCGATCCGACCTCCGTTAATGTTATCCGGAATAGCACCCAAAAGCTCATAGCATACGGCTCCCCAATCACCGAAGTTGCGGACCCGGTGACTACGTGCCCATCCACCGGCAATCCCAATTGCAATCGCACGTCTTCCGAGTGATAGTACACTCTCCGCATGGAAGATGGAAAGTGTGCGTCTCGGTCTCCACCTCTCTATCAACGCACCGATTAGCCGGGTCCAACTTGCACCCCGGCCTATCGTGGCCACGTGCCAAAAACCCGCTTCCGCAGTAATTCTCGATCAACGGCGATGGCGGACGGGCATATTGTGAATATAGCATTGCAACACCCGATCTACATGCATTGTTTAAAAATTATAAAATAAAAATTAATTAAAATTGCATAAACCTAAAAAATATTAAATAGTATTGAAAAATTAAAATTATAACTTACCATTGTCATTTGATCGACGGAGATGTGTTTATTGTCAAGACGAATTAATTCTTCGGCCATTGCAAAAAATTAAAGGAATTTGAACAGGGCTTTTTTGTAAATTTAACAAAAAAAATATTTCAAAATAAAGGACTATTGTGAAATTTGAGAGGAACTTTAAGGAATTTGAGAAAAATTTGAGAGGAATTTAAGAGAAAATTGAGAGAAAATTGAGAGAAAGACCTTTGTGTGAAAAAAAATGAAAGGGTGGGGGGTTTTATAGTTTTTTTTTTTTACCGTTGGAGGCCCAACGGTCAAAAAAATATGACCGTTGGAAGCGGGCAAAACGCGTCCCTGAGGGAGCGTTTTTGCCACATCAACAAAGCGTGCCCTCAAGGATGCGATTTCCGCTGATGTGGCAGAAAGCGCTCCCTCAGGGATGCGTTTTCCTGCTGCATTTCCTGGAAACGCGCTGACGTGGACCCGTTTTCGAGGGAAATGGCAATTTCCGGTAAATAATTAAATAGTAGGTCATTTTCCGTAAATTTTATAAAAAAATAGTATTTTTTGGTAAATTACCCCGCAATTAGTTCATGTAATTATTTTAGGAAAATAATATCTAACAAGTTATGATTTTTTTGGTAAAATCAAGATATCTTCCATATCTATTTTACAATTTATAAAAATTTTTTTTTTTAATATTAATAGATACTACTCTTTTTAATAATATCGTCACTTAAATTCTAATTCATCAAATTTAAAATCTAAAAATATGTGTTTCTTTTTAGCTCGTACTACAATCTCCTTTGAGAAAAAAAAAATCCCCAAGTACATAAATAGTTCTTTTAACATTTCCCTAATTTTTCAAAAGGAAGTCAAACTAGCACCAGCACTTATATTTTCAACGGCTAAAAGAGCTTGCCTTTATTTTAAGTTGAAATTTTGCTTTCGGGCCCAAATCAAAGCGTATGGACAATCTTATGAGTGCACCCCAAATAATAATAATAATAATAAATAATTTATTGTAACCCAACTATTTAATTTATTATCTTTTTTAATCATCAATAGATTAATATAGAAATGGAAACACTCAAAAATTTAAGATAATTAGATAATCGAAAAAGACAAAATTAAAAAGTTGGGCGATCATTTTGTAACATTTCATTATTGAGTGATAAAAAAAAATTATAATTGGATGACTACTAATATAGTTTAGCCTAATAATAATAACTCTTCACCAAGTGGTGGAGCTTAATAAGGCCCCATGATCCCCCTAAAATGGTAAATTTTTAATTTAGGTCTTTTATAATTTATAAATTTTTAAATTAGTAATGATAAAATTACACTTTAACCTTAAAAACGATAAAATTTTAATTTAACCCTTTAAAAATTATAAAAATATAGACTATTAAAATGATAAAATTATATTTTTATTATCATAAAAATATATAATTTAATTCCGACCTCAAAAAAAAATCTACCTCTGTCACTGTCTTCACCCATGCTAACTAGAGTAACCAAACCCTAGGGAATCAATACACTTAACTCACCAAATAAATCTACTTTTTATTTCAACGATCTTATCATGCTTTTTGGTCTCATCAAATACGCAGACGCGAATAAATTACAAGGAATCGTCCCCAACGATAGAACTTATACATAAGGTAACTTTTGATATCACGATCAATTCTATTTTTTTATAGCAATAATTTAAAATTAAATTTATAGTAAAATTAATTTTTATGTTTTATTTTACTTTTTATAACAATTTTTTCATTTATAATAATAAAAATCGAAAATTATATAACATCTCTCAAATTTTAATAAAATTAATTTTATTTAATTTTATTCCTAAATTAAATAAAATTAATAAATTTTAGTTAATATATTAATTTAATAAAATATTTAACTTTCACATAAAAACTTATTAATCATATTTTATTAATGAAAATCAATATTTAAGAAATAAAATTATGTAATAATTTGTATTAAAGATATAATCTAAATCTTACTAATTAATATTATTAATAAAAGAGAGATCTATTTACACCAATGTAAAACTAAACTGGTTTATACCATTCTTTAACTTTTTATAGGATTAATATTTTAACAATCTAACTGTCATATTTCATACTCCATTCATTGTAGATCATGCATGTCAAGTTAAGCTTAAATTAAAAAATTTTAACTATTTATTTTATGTAATAAAAAACTTTCAACCATCAAATATATATTAATATAGACAATTTTTTAGACCGATATGATAAAGATTTTAGAGCGATTTAAAAATTTACATAAATGACAAGTGCAAATGTTTTGATAAATTAAACAGTTGGATTGTTAAAATATTAATCGTATAGAAAATTACAAAAATGTGTAAAACCACTTTAATTTTATATTAGTGTAAGTGGATCCCTCCCCTAATTAATATATTATACTTTTTAACTGAAAAATTATTTTAAAAAGTCAAATATTAACTAAATCTCAAATGTTACCCTAAGTATATAACAGCTAACTTTCTATAATAACTAAAATCTTGGAAAACAAATGAAACTATTATAAAAATAAAATAAAATAAAAAGGTTAGACGGTAGTATATTTGAGGGTGAATATACATAAGAGATTCATATAATATAGGGACATGATTAAGTTAGACTCTCTATTATTAAATGGATCAATTTAGTTCACATAATGTTAAAAAGAATCAATTAAGGTCATATTGGGATAGAGTTAACATTTACTATTTAACATAGTTAATATTTTTAAATTTTTTATAGTTACCTAAATGAAATCTTTTGTTTGGAATTGAACTACAATTGAAAAAAAATAAAATTCAAGATAGTTTTTATACAATAAACCTTAACTCTGTTACAAATTGAACTTATTTGATTATTTTTAATAATTTAGAAACTAAATTGATCCATTTAGTAATAGAAGAATTAATTTGATCAAATCCCTATAATATAAGGACCTCCCAAACAATTTAACCTATATTTTATCACCCATGTATAAATACATTCTACCTCCCTGCAAGAATATGACAACTTGCAAAAAATGAAAAAAAGAAAACCATGAGCGAGAAAATTACTCTTGGCAAAAAGTTGTTTTTCCTCGTATTCTTTAGGATTTGACTCTGCTCGTACTAAAGCCGAAGAAACCTTTTGATATAGGGAACGTGGCTAACCAAAATTGGCCGAATTTGGGATCCTTGTTAACATAATTCCATCGGTCCAACATCAGTTTCATTCTCTAAGCTGAATATCTATAATTTTTATAAAATTTAAATTCAAAATCAGAAAGTCTAAAATTCATATTATTTTCCTTAAAAATTTTCATATTCATTTATTATTCGCATTAAATCAAATTTACCCACATCTGAATTTAAATTAATTAACTTATTAATTGAATATTCACAAATACATGTGTTTTATAAAATATCTTAAAATTTTAAATATATAAATAGATGAGGTACATATAATTTTCAATATGTTTGTGAAATCTAAAATACTCCACAAATTGTATATTAAATAATTACCTACCTTAAATAATAAACATCTAAAGGTTAATATCTACATTCATTCTAAATCCATTATGGAAAGCAATTAAAATATCCGAATCAAAATATTACCTAAATTTAAAATTTTCAAATTAACTAAAAAAAAAAAGTCAAATGTCTGTATCCGGATAATGGATATCCGAAAGTTAATATCCACATCTATTCTAATTCCATTGCGGATAGTTAATAAAATATACAAAATAAAATATTATCCGAATCTATAACATCTAAATATGCATAAAAATAAATTAAATATCTTAATGCGCACTATCCATAACCATCTATACCGCCAAAGGTTACATACATTATAACATGTCCACTATCGAACAACCCAAGTTCAGTCAAACATTTCCACATGAAGAAAATATTAGCTCCTCTGTTAATCTTTCAAGAAATCGACTAATACTAACTATCACAAAACTAAAGCTACAAAGTTAAGATATGTAAAAGAACGTGCTAGTGATAAACCAATAACAGATTCAGTAAGCCACAGCATTAGTTACGATACTTGAGGGTGATCCGTCCAATTACATATAATATTGCTAATTGATTTATTATGAAACAATGGGTCGTTAATTTTAATTATAATCGATTTATTATAAAAGATTTGTTGATTAAGAATTATAAAAGATAAAAGTAGAAACAATTAATCATTGTCGTCGTTGAATCTTAACTTGATTGGTATGAACATTGTTGCCAATACGGAAAGACATGAGTTTAATGCACTGAAACATATTTATCTTTCTATTTATGAGTGAGAGAAAGACTATTGACAGTTCTAGACATTTTTTCAAAAAAGAAGATATATAATCAGAATCTATAATGAGATTGTTTAAAAAAATCATTGTCACCGGTCAAGAACTAGAATAAACAATTTCAAAAAGGTGATATCAAATATCAAAAACATTTCAAGCCACCGATACAGATAAATCTTTTAAAATTTGCTTGGTAAAAATGAAAATTGAAAAGATGAAAAGTTGGAATAGAAAGATTAGAAAATATATTTTTTTTAATGGTATGCTTAATAGGAAAAATTTAAAAAATGAACTGAAAATAAAATATTTTAAAAAATGAATAGTTTTGAAGTAACATACATTCTTCTAATTTTCTTTCCTCTTAGCATTCTAACTTTTCCACTCAGCCAAGGGTGGCAAATATCATACTCTAGAAAGATTAATCAAATATTGACCAACCATATGCAGACTGCAATTTTTGAACAAATGGTTAAACAAACAAGGTCATTGGCTAACCTAGAACTAGAACGCCTTCAAATAAATCATTAATACGCATGGCTGCCATCTGATTGGAAATCATCAACTGAAAGGAGCACATACTATAGTTTCCTAAAAGCACAAAGCGCCTATGGCAATGAAATTGTATTAGCAAAACCGCGATTTCCTAAAAACTTTAGGCTATAATCTGTTCTAATAAAAAGGGGGCTGTTCTAAGCGGGAAAACCTTGTAAGAAGAGAAAATTAAAATGTCAAAAGGAGGCTGAAAGGATCATGATTCAAGAGGCTAACAAAACAGGGCAACAGAAAGCCCAAAAGTATGTTACTGATTGGAATGAGAACATTACCTTTACATAAGCAGACAGTGGTCCTTGTCAAGTCTCTGTCCGTCCCTCCCATGGAACTGTCAGCCAAAAGTTAAAAAAGGAAGACGTGAGAAGGGTGCCTCCTTTATTCCTTTGCCACACATTGAAGAGAGAGTGGAAGAGACAGAGGGTAAAGGGGATTTTACATTGCCATTGATCTCAATGTCTTCCTCACATGGTCTTTTATAGATGCTTGATCACGTGTTCTCCTTCATTAAAGAAAAGGCGGAGGACACGTGGAGTTGGATGAGAATACGAATTGCTGACTTTGGTTTTCACCCGAAGGATCAATATTCGCTCTTCTATCACCGTCTATGCTGATGAGAATCCCACCATGGACGCGATAAACACTACCCAAATTCTAAACTTTCCAAAGCTTAACTAAGCCTTAATTCAAACCAGTTGTGATAAGCTAGAATGCTAGATGAACCTTTGTCCCCATTCAAATCATTCAAAGAAATATCCTTGAAAAGACTGGGGAAACTTTGGAATGTACTTTCTAAGTTGTCTAACCAAAACATACAATAATACCTTATAAGTATCGTAAGCCGATGCGGAAAAAGCACTTAATCAGACCAATCACTGGAAACTACAGTTCACCTCGATGACAAAAGAATGCTTGTTTTGCACTAAATAAATCAATAAATCAATGAGCACAAGCCTTCAGAGGGAAAAATGACAGATTATATAAGATTGGTAATTTGTTCCCATGCAAAACATGAAAGAGTTTAAATTTTAATTAGGATCGCTGTATTTTATACAAATAAAATTGTCTTGGTAAAACAACAGTAAGAAAGCCCCATCTTTGAAGAGCATTAAGGGATATAAATGGCACCTATCTGGAAAGGTGAGGTAGAGGAAACTCCATCAAACAATTTGTGGGCCTTCAAAGAAATAACCTTTGCACTCATTTAGACCATTTCAATGGGTATATACTCCAAAAAATGGTGGACGATGATAAATCATCTAAAAGTCACATTAAGGTTTGTACGCAAACCAATTCACTCATCTATGCAAGAAGCCCATTGCCTGGTAGACATTACTAAGAGTAGCATCAGCTATAGCTGCAGCTTTAGTAGCCCCTTCTCCCAAGACTCCGTCCAAATAAGCTGGATCAGAAATAATTTCCTCATGCCGAACCTGAAAAAGTTGAAAACCAAACTAATGATGGGGACACCTCAGTGGACATGCAAAACCAATGCCATACCAAAGTAGGGAAAATGAACAAAATGATTGGACCAAATGTGGTCACAACATTGGCTGAAAACAACTTCATGCACATCAACCAGAAAAAAATATCCATGCACATGCAATTTATTCATGAAAAGAAACACCTACCACTACCGTCAAAGATATAATCTAATCAAACATTGGTACCATCTTGGCAGAATGCAGGTTCAACACTGAAGCAGCAACATGGATATGACTAGATTTTATGTTTTGCTAGACTGCAGTAGACAGCTTCATAGCAATTGCCGGGAATCATTTATTGAAACTAAGGTTGACCAAACAGATGAAATAAGATAACCAGGAGACACTAGATCCTCAATTACATCTTTCATTAAAAAGAAAAATGAAGACCTGAATTATATCAAGAATGCTTTTACTACTAAATTATAATCATTTGAAAGCGAAAATAATTAGTCAAAAAAGATCCATAAATATATATTTCTTCCCCACAAACATGACTGTATGGTAAGAACTATTTGTAAGCCAGCATTTGATTTAACATGATTAATCTTAAGGTGAAATATATTTCTAGGATAAAGTATTAATACAAAAGTAAACACCTTAAGTCCACTTGGGGTAATAACATGCCTAATCACAATAAGATAAAAAGAATACCATGTATATGTTCCTATCATGCACGATAAAAAAATAAAATTAATGTTGCATATAGTGCTGAGAACCTGTATAGGATGTAAATGATCAACCAATGCATCTGTCAGGAGGGTTTTAAATGTGCCCCAGTTCATATCTTGGCATTCCTGTGCAACTTCCTGAAATAAGGAGAAAAACATAACAGTTATATGGTGTTGAATCTCTTCTAAGCTATCAAGCCTCAGATCAATGATCCCATAATTTCCTGAAATAAGGAGAAAAACATAACAGCTATCAAACCTCTTTTGTCTTGCCCGAAATTAGCTGATATATCGAAAGAAGATTGTTGCATTCAGGACGTTCAGGATTGTCAAATTCCATGCTATAAGAATTGCCAGAAGAAAAACAAGACAATAAGTTGGAAAACTTCATATCAAATGCTATTGTCATATAAAGAAACATGTAAAAAGAAAATAAAGCTGGAAATATAAAGGAAACTTCAAATTAGCAGTATAGACGAGGAATTTACCCTGGAAATGAGTCAGTCTTGCAACGCTTTATCTTGTTTGCTATCACCTTACCACCAAAATAAAAATGAGATTAATTTTGATTGAAGTGAAATATGGGTAAAAACAGACCTCTGAAACCAGCTAATCTCCATAATTTCTTCATAGCATCAATAATTGAGTGTATTAAGTCATAAAAGCATGTATTCTTTAATTAAAAAGCTGGTATTAACTTTATTAGATAAACTTACTAGAGGAGGGAAAACTTTGTAAGATGGTCCACAAGAACCCTTTCCTTCCCCCAAATAATACTGTAACTTACAATTAGTTTTTGAAGCCCATAAATTCAACTCTAGTAAGCATGTATAAATAAAACCTATTATCATTTTCAAACAAACACACACAAGGCAGGGAGAAACAAGGCAGAAAATGCATTAAACCACTCACATCCTTGGGGTCAAGAAGATTGATGCGAGACTGATCAGAAGGTGCAGATTTGGACATCTATAAGATTGAGCCCCAGAAATAAATCAGTCAGTGTCAGAAAAAATCATTGCAGAAAACAAACAAATAGGTTATAACAGTTTCATCGGCTATTACTTATTTCCTCTTTAGCAGTTACAGAGCGAGAACTAAGAGATGAAAAAGGTTGAAAGGTGACTTCATATTTCCTATTATTTTCCAATCTGTAAAATGACGTTCAAGAACAAAGATCAAATATCCCCAGTTACAAACTGCGAAGCTTAGCTAAATATGATTCAATATGATTACTTCTATGAACAAGTAACTAGGTTAAAGTTTGAAGAAAGCATTCTTAAGACCTTCATTATGCAATGGAAGTGAGAATGTAGGAAATAGAAGGCCTTATGCTAATTGAATAAGTGACAACAAAGTTAAATTTAGTGAGATTCATGAAGCCGTCTTAAGACAGTTTGGTCTATCTCTATTAGGTAATCATGATAGTTCAATTTAACAATTACTTGATGGTATTAATCACTGAGAATGATAGCTGCAGAGAAATAAAAATGCAGAAGATAAACTTGATTCTTAAAACCCTAAAAGTTCCCAACATGATCATCTGCACCAGTGGCGGATCCAAAAATACGACTTAGGGGGGCAGGGGCGAAGTCTCAAATTTTTTTTTTTTGGGGGGGAATTAAATTATATATTTTTATGACAGTAAAAATGCAATTTCGCCATTTTAATAGCCTATATCTTCATAACTTTTAGAGGATTAAATCAATTTTTATCATTTTTTTTTTTTTTTGGGGGGGGGGCAAAGTGCAGTTTTATCATTACTAATTTAAAATTTTATAAATTATAAAGCACCTAAATGAAAATTTTTCCATTTTAGGGGAGCAGGGCCCCTGCCACCACCCCCAAGATCCGCCCCTGATCTGTACGCAATTCATCAAAGAGGAAATTGCACTATATAGGAAGTGGGAAGGTCAGAAACTCTTATATTCATCTACCAGCAGCAAGTTGAACATATCAAATTATCGATTGCTGGAAACCTTTGAAAGACCATCTGTTAGGGACATGACTCGTGCTCCAGCTGGCGGTATAAGGGGCTCAGGAACCTACAGAAGCAAACAAACTTAAATAAGGACCCTCCATAAGTTTTGATGGCTCATGAGCTTCGATGCAAGGTCTAAACCAAGTGTTGGTATAGACAATCACCTTAAAAATAGCACCACCACGCCTGTGACCAAAATAAAATATTAAGAGTCAAAGCTTTAATGATGATAATGAGCAGCAACCGGAAGCAAAGCACAGATACAATGATGAATCAACTATTTAAATCAATATTATAAAATATAATAGATTCTCACCCTCCCAACTTTTTCCATTTCCTTCCTCCATATAAATAGTTAACACGCTCAGCCAACTCACGAGTCAACTCCAAATGCTGCTTCTGATCTTCACCCACTGGAACTAAATCAGACTGCAGAAGCATGCTGCAAGTGTGTAAGAGTCATGCATCTTCAGGGCACTTAATCAGAACGTCAACATTTTTCAGATAAGATACTCAAACTATCAAAGTTGTTAAGCATGCTAAAAAAATCAATGCTACTTATACTTCCAGAACCACCTGATACAAAAGAATATCAGAAGCCATCAGAACAGGATAAGTCAATAAAGCAACTCCAACATTTTCATCTCCCTGCAAAACCATAACAGAGGAGGGAAATTAATTTAAACAGACAAAAAGCATAAATTTGGTAAGAGAAACAAGATGAAATGAAATAATGACTCTACTGGAAAGAATACCCATCCCCTTTTACCCTGATATTAGAAGAACATCTTACATAATGTCACAAGTCCTACAAACTTCTTTGTTACGATAAATGGTGAAAGCACCAGAGGTAGAAGGGCATTTCTGGGAAATGATATCCAGTAGTATGATATTTGCTTTAGCTAAACTATTTCTGCATCATTGAGATTGATGCAATGATGCCCACACATTTAGGGCACGTAAGTATATTGGGTAATGTTCAATGATGATTAGTAGACCAAAGGAGGTCATAAAACCGGCTGAATTCTTCTCCAAACATTTATATTCAATAATTACATCTAAAGCACTCCCATTTTGACAGACTGCAAATTCACTGGGACAAAAACTTCACTAATAAGGGGTAATATTACAGAATCCAAAGAAAGTTAAAGCTAATAATAATAGTGAAAATAACATCAATAATAAGGAGATGGAGCTGTCATACAGCTAAAAACGCACCGCCTTGCGAGATTTCTCTTTAAACTGAATCATTCTATTTAGCCAACCAATTGGTGTGGCAGAACTCAGTAGCCACATCAATTCTACATGAGCACGAACATGTGACTGCACAAAGACAGAAGCCTGCAGGGACAAAGAAAATTCTAAGCAACCAGAATTCAAACATCCAGCAAAATGACTCATGAAAATATCATATAGGAAAAAAAAGGTAGCAAGTAGCAACACACCTTTGAGGTGTCCACACCACATGCCAAATAAATAGCTGCTGTATTCCTTGTTGCCTTAGATAGTTGTTGTGTATCATATGGTAGTGTAATCTGCACGTTGAGAAAATGAATCAATTGAAAATAGGTAAATAGTCATCCAGAATCAAGAAAATCTTGCTTTCAAAAAGCAGTCCAACATAAAAGATGATTGCAAGGCAGCAATATCAATGAGAAATTTGCACATAGGTAATATTTTAAACATACCGCATGGAGGTCCACAATGAAAAAGAGTGTGTCATATGAGTTCTGCAAAATAGAACCACATCAAGAAACACTTAATCATGCAAGAAATTAAACATAATGGTAAAGTTCGTTGTAAGTATCAAAATAACAAGGACAGACACTAGCTTAAACAGGTTTAGTCAATCTTATTCTCATTGAAACCAAGAAATTGGAAGCATTCATTAGTTCAGGTCCATGAATCCAGAAAGGACCTGTCATCTAGAACCTGCTATAAAACCCAACCTTGTGGATATTTTCAAAGTCTAACAAGAATGAGTATATTGAGAAGACAGCAACAACAAAAAAAGATAGCACACGCCATTTTCACAATGAAAATCTAGAAAAGGTACACTGCACAAGGACAAACATCAGTCTCACACTAATTTCAAAAGCAACTAAAGTTGATCAAAAAGGAAACAAAGATATTTATTCCGTACACTTCATCAGAAGTAGCTACATTGCTGATGTCATAAAACCATATTATTCATATTACTTAACATGTTTGACCTTGAGAATATAACAAAGAAAGTCAGAAGAACCTGAAGCTCAATCCAAGTCTTTATGGCTCCAAGATAATTCCCAAGGTGGATAGCTCCTGTTGGCTGGACTCCAGACACAATCCTCTTCCTGCAAGCAATTCAATATATGCTTATTAAGCCATGTTTGTGCTTTGAGAATTAAGTAAAAAAATAAAAACTAAGGTAATTTGAATTCGCTTAGTTTAAAAAGCAATAAAACGGTTTCAATTTTCAAAATCAATAAAATCAAATATGAGCAAATCTTCCTTAAAATTCATTCTCTAATTCAATGAATTCAACTCTAGTTTCGTTCCAAACAGGCTATAAACAAAGTTATTCTAGATTAGTATTCTGATTCTGGCTTTTCAACAATTCAATTTAACAATTCAGAACAAGCTTATATACCACTGCATTGCTTTTGGAATTAATGTAATGAAATAAAAATTTAAGGTCATTTGAAATCTATAATTCGCTTAGTCCTGATGCAATGAACTTTCTTTTTTGAATAAAAAAAATTCATATGTGAGCAAATCTTCCTTAAAATCTATTCTCTAATGCAATGAATTCAACTTTAATTTGCTTCCAGACAGACTAAAAGCAAAGTTATTGTAGATTAACAATCACATTCTCGCTTTTCAACAATTCGATTTGACAATTCAGAACAAGCTTGTATATTTTAAATCTATAATTTACTTAATCTGGATGCAGTAAACTGTTTTTTTTTTTAATCGATAAAATCATATGAGAGCAAATCTTCCTTCAAATTCATTCTCCAATGCAATGGGTTCAACTTTAATTTGGTTCCAAACAGGAAATAAGCAAAGTTATTCTAGATGAACAATTACATCCTCGCTTTTCAACACTTCGATTTAACAAATGAAAACAAGCTTATATTTACCAGTACATAGACGATAAATAAATTACTAAGTCCTAAAGTTTTACTTCACTGATTACATTAGAAACAAGATAAGGAAATAACTATGCAAATAGAGATTTTACCTCACGGGGATAGAAGAAGTCTCGGGAATAGCTGGCTGCGAGAGCGAGACACTGCAGCAGCAACGGAAACCAGCGTCATTGTCTCCATTTATAGTACGGTTATGACGGATGGATCCAGGCCTTTTCAAGTATTTACTTCCAAGTCTGCCGCAAAACCTGCTTTAGTACAAAAAAGAAAATGCCAAACAAGAATGTAAATAGTTTGAAAATGAAATTTTCATGGATCTAAGTATGAAGCGAGAAGGATAGAGTACGTACAGTGAAGTTGAGAGGCGAGGAGTGGAATTAGAAAGGGTGAGAAATTGAGAGAGAACTGCGCGTCCCATTTTTTCCCTTTTCTTTTTCAAACTGTGATTTTGGGAAAAGATTTATCCAGCGATAACGAGGGAGAAACTAAGACCGCGAGATGACGGAGTGGGTGAAGATTGGACCGGTTTAAAAAATCAAACCGGACATCAAACCGATTCAATGAGCAATCCAATTCAAAAAATAATAATATAAATTAATAATAATTAGAAATTAATAAAATTCACAAAATAAAGAAGATACAAAAATTAATAATTGACCTTAAAAATTTTTAATATATTGCATTCCAAAATATATATATATTTAAAAGAGTAAACTACAAAAATGGTCACTAAACTTTGGGAAAAAGAAAATTTACTAATGAACTATGAAAAGTTATATCTTTGTCATTAAAGTTATCGACTTATAACGTTTGATCATTCATCCGTTAATGTTCGTTACATCCTTAATGGAAAAATGAAGTGGCACATTAATTCAAGGGATAATATCTAATTTGATCCCTAAAATATAGCTAAAACATTCAATTTGATATTTTTACAATATTTTTAACAATAATTTTGAAAAGTTATTAAAAATTCTAAAAAATATATCAAAAAATCTTTTAAATATCTAAAAACTCAGTATTTATTTTTTGAAATTATAATTATGTAAATAAAATTTAAAAAATCATATAAGAAGCAATAGGGGTATTAGAGATTTGGCCAGCCAAGTTGATTAGCCCAATGGTACCATCCGCATACTTAGATGGAAGGATCAAAGGTGATAGAGGGTATGGTTCAAGTTTTTGGAAACCACTAAGCGAAGACACGAAGAGTGCATGGAATGGCTTGAAACAAAGCCATCTAACTCAGTGGTCTACGTTTCGTTTGGAAGCATGGTTTCATTATTAGAGGAACAAATAGCAAAGCTCGCATAGGGTTTAAAGGAAAGCGATATGTATTTCCTATCGGCTTTATTTGATGAAGGTGGTTTTTCTCAAGCAGTATGGGTTTTGTTTATTATATATTTTTTATGAATTTTTATTTTTTTTACATAATTATAATTTTTAAAAATATTTTTATAATTTCAAAAAATAAATAATGAAATTTCAGATTTTTTTAAAGATTTTTTGATAACTTTTTTAACATTTTTTAGAATTATTGTTAAAAATATTGTAAAAGTACCAAATTGAATATTTAGTTATAATTTAGGGATCAAATTAGATATTAACTCTTAAATTGTGCCACCTCACTTTTCCGTTAAGGCTGTAACAACCACTAACGAACGAGTGACCAAAACATTATAAGTCAATAACCTTAATGACCAAAATATAACTTTTCATAATTTAATAACCAAAAAAGAAATTTCACCAAACTTGTAATGACCCGATAGTCACGGGTATCGGAAAGTGTATTTTCGGGTCTTCGTTTTCGGAATACGGATTCGTAAATATTTAATAAAAATATTTACGAAGCTAGTTGTGTGGTTAATTAGATTTTGATTAGGTGAATTTGCTTAATTTAAGAGTAATTAGGTGTAAGGACTAGATTGCATATAGGGAGAAAGTTAAATTATAGATTAAAGAAAAGTGAAGGGACTAAATAAGCAATTAAACCTCAAATTAACAAGTGTGTGGTATTGGTAATGACATATGTAACATTTAAATACATATATTTATAATAATTATTACTTACTTATTATTTAAGTAAATATTATTATATTATTATATTATATTGTTATAATAAATTAAAGAATAAACAAAATAAATAAATGAAATGAAATGAAAATAAAACAAATAAAAGGAACAAAACAGAGGAAAAAGAGAAAGAAAAGAAGGAAAAAGAGAAAGAAAAGGAGAAAAATTAGAGTTTCAAGGGTTCAAAGCTTAATTGGTAAGTCAATTTAGTCCATTTTCTTGTAATTTTTATATTTTTAGAATTTTAGAACTAAATACTACCCAACCCATGTCAAAATTTTAGAAATTATTGAGTTTTTAGATGTTGTTCATGTTGAATAATTTAAGTATTTGGGATTAAATTGATAGAATTTTAAGTTAGAAATGAAAAAGGGATTGAATTGTAAAATAAATTATAAGTTTTGAGTATTAGGGACTAAATTGTAAAAATTTTGAAATTTAGGGATTTGAGTGAAATTAAAGAGTTGAATTTAGTCTAAAGTGGAAATTGAATGAAAATATGGAATTAGTTTTGAAGAAATAAAGTTAGTCTTAATTTAGGGACTAAATTGAAATTTAGGCAAAAGTTGAATAAAAATTGAAATATTCAATGTGAAATTGTATTGTATTGATAAATTTTAATTGTTTTAATTTTCGTAGCTAACGCTGTACTGGAAACTTCGACTAAGAAAGAAAAAGATAAAGTCGACGAGGAGTAGCTCGAAAATTCTGGTTTGTATTTCTATAATCTGAATTTAATTATTAATTGTTGTGTTTTGATTTAAATGTTTATGGTAAGTAAATAAGGTAAGTGTTAGCATTTTTTATATTGAATTGAATGTATGTGAAATTGTGATTTATGTGATAATTGAGTATTGGATAATTGTGGCATTGGAAAAGTGAATTGAAACCCTATTAACTGCTGAGTCGGATATAGATGCCATGCCATAGGATTGGAAGAGTTCAGGGATACTTCGACTTCGAGTCGATGAGACACTGGGTGTCAAATTATTACTTCGGATAATTTCGATGAGGTACTGGGTACCAATTTACTTCGGCATGGCCGATGAGACACTAGGTGTCAACTTATTGCTTTGAATCATCCGATGAGTATTTGAGTACCAAGCGGTGTATTTTGGTTGGATCACGTGTATCCGTCCGAGTCCGTGTCATGTTAATAGGGGTTATTGAATAAAATAGTGTTATGATTGATATTGAGTGGTGATTTGAAATATGGTTAGAGACACATGATTTGTGTATTTATGAATTGAATATGAATGAACAATATTATTGTTCAAATGATTTGTGTTCATATTGTGAAAAGCTATCTAGGATAGCAAATGATAAAAATTGAATGTGTTATAAATACCTTATTTATGAATTGAATAATTGTATGAATATAGTTATTGTATGTTATATTATTTTACCTTTAAGCATTCGGATTATAGAAATACTACAGAGTTTATACTCAACGTACGGTTTGTTTTCTGTGCGTAGGTTAAGTACTTAAGTTGATCGCCAATTCAGCATCCATCAACGATCCCGATCTCAAATGTGGTGATGTATATTTCTTTTTGTGTCGGCGTGTACCTAGGGCGTCTAAATGTAATTACTTTGTGGATTGATTGTAAATATGATTATAAGTTAATTTTGGGTTGGTTATAATATGACATGTTTAAATTGATGTTCAAATTGAAACAATATAGGCCAATTAGGTTAAAATTAATATGCTTACAAATTTGATTTGAATGAGGCCCTATTGAAATGTTTTGATAATATAATTGAAGTACCTATAAAGGTACATTGGTTAGACAAGTAGGTTGATTATTTTGACATGTTTTAAATGAATTTGATTGTGTTTTGGATTGGTTGAATAAATGGTTTTTGAGTTGCTTGGTGTTCAAGTTTGCAGGGTATGGTAAACTTGACGCTTAAGGTTCATTTTGAGTCCACATGGCCTGGACACACGGGCATGTATCCTATGTTTCTTTGAAAAAAAATTTGATGTTTTTGGAAAAAATTTATTGAGTATCTGGCTTAGTCCCGATTTGTTTGTAACAGCCCAATTTCAGTGAAATCGGAATAGTGGTTTCGTGACCACAAATCCGAGCTAAAAAGAAAATTTTATTTTAATATTATGGCATGGTCTATATTATGATAGAAAGGTGGCATGAAAATTTTGATAAGAAAATTTTATTGATTTTGTAGTTAATTGATTAAAAAAATGCATTCCCGGGACTTCATTCCGGTAAATCGGATTTAAATATTTACGAAGTTAGTTGTGTAGTTAATTAGGTTTTTGTTAAGTGAATTTGCTTGAATTAAAAATAATTAGATAAAAGGATTAAATTGCAATAGAGGTAAAAGTTTAATTATAGATTCAAGAAAAAAACTAAAGGGACTAAAAAGGTAGTTATGCCATGTTTAAATGTTGAGGCGATTTAAGTATGAAAAATCTTAGATTTTTTTTAGTTTAAAAC
Source organism: Gossypium sturtianum (assembly GCA_025698515.1). Lineage (NCBI taxonomy): Eukaryota > Viridiplantae > Streptophyta > Magnoliopsida > Malvales > Malvaceae > Gossypium > Gossypium sturtianum. Next base: position 116,937,303 of record CM046948.1, on the reverse strand, counting down.
GTATATATATAATAGTTATTAATTATAAAGTATATTATTATATTATTATATTATATTATTATAATATATTATTATATATATATAATAAACAAACTAAAGGAAAAAGAAAAGAAAGAAACAGAAACAGAATTGAGAACGAAAAAGAAGGAAAGAAAGGAGAAAGGAGAAAGGAAAGAAAAAAAGAAAATTAGGGATTTTAAAGGTTTAAACTCAAATTGGTAAGTCAATTTAACTCATTTTTTTGTAATTTTTGAGTTTTTATGATCCTAGAACAAAATACTACTTAGTATATGTTAAAATTTTGAAAGTTAGTAGATTTTTGGACATGGTTTATGTTGAATTAATTGATGAATTAGGGGTTAAATTTATAGAATTTCAAGTTAGAATTGAATAAAGGATTAAATTGAATAATAAGTTAAAAGTTTTGTGTAATAGGGACTAAATTGTAAACTTGTGAAATTCAAAGAAAATTTCTGAATTTTATGAAACATAAGTGCTGTAAATAATATATGGGAATTTCGGCTAGGCTTGAAATAAGGATTAGATTGCATGAATTTTACTTTTTCGAGCCTAGGGACAAAATTGGAATTAATGAAAAATTTAGGGCCAAAATAGTAATTTTGCCTAGAGTGTAAATTGAGTCCAAATGAATATGAAATGTATTAAATTGATGATTAAACTTATTTATTTAGATCCGGAAAACTCAAATACGAAGCTAGATCGAGGAAAGGAAAAAGTCCCGGATTAGTAGACTTTTGTATATAAACAAGTATCGAGGTAAGTTCGTGTAACTTAATATTGATTCTTGAAATGTTTGGATTGTACGATTGTGTGATATGAATGTTAATTGAATATTTTATATATAAAATATGATCGTGAGTTCGATATGACTTGATAAAAGAGATAAGTCCGATTGAATGAAGGAAATTCGATGGAATATTGTAATGGTGATTACGCATGTGTTGCGATGAGATTTAGCTTCGGATGAGTAATCCTGATAAGTCTCTCGAGCATTATGAGATAAAGTTCCACGAGTATAGTGATTGGTAGTATTCCGCATAAGTTGCGGACTACCGTAGCTCTGTGTGAGCATCGATGATTGGTAGTATTCCGCATAAGTTGTGGACTACCGTAGCTTTATGTGAGCATCGAGGATTGGTAGTATTCCACATATGTTGTGGACTATCGTAGCTCTGTGTGAGCATCGAAGCATACGAATTGCCTAAATGATTTAAAAGGGGTAGCTCGAGAGTTACGTACACTTTAAGTGTACTATACGAAAGTACCATCGATATTCCGATAAATTCAACGGGCAAAAACTTGGAAATGGTTAATGGGTTTGAATGAATTTCTCTTGAAAATGTACATGTGGTATGGAATTATAAGCAAGTATAAATTATTATATGATGAGCTCATCTATGTGATGATATTATGTGTAATTGCTTGACTAACTTTGATGATCAAGTTGTATGTGATAGAATAATGAATTATTTGCTTGAATGCATGCATGTTTGATTAAATTTAATGGAAACACTTGGTAAGTTAGTTTCTGGTTACATGAACTTACTAAGCATTAAATGCTTACTAGGTTTTATTTTCTCTGTTTTATAGCGCTCGGAAGCTCGTGAAGGTTGGAAACGGTCGGAGTGACATCACACTATCCTCAAGTTCATTTTGGTATAAAATATATATATATATATCTTATTTTGGGTATAATGGCATGTATAGGCTATTAAAGTTTAAGTATGTATTAAAATAGATAAATGTAAACTAGCCATTGGTATGGCTAGTGATGACTTAATTTTGATATGTTTAAAAAGTAAACTATGATTATACATATATATATATTTGGTATGAATAAGTAAATTAGACTAAGCATAGATGCTATAAAAAGATAAAGTTTGATTTGGTTGGTTGGTATTAGAAATGTTTTGTGCAGGCTTTGGATGAAAATGGGTGAGATATAGGGCTTGGAAAATAGCCTTATTTTGTCAACACGAGTGTGTGATTCCTATAAGTGAGAAAAATTTTGAAAATTTTGCACAAAAAAAAATCCCTATGATCTCGATTTAGTCCCTAATTAATTCTAATGCATGTTTTAGGCCTCGAGAGCCCATGTAAGGGACATATTAATAAATTTTGAAAAATGAATAGTGTTTGACTCGATATATCTAAAAATGTTCTATAAACTTTGGTAATACCTCGTAACCTTATTCCGGCGACGGATATGGGTTAAGGATGTTACATTGTTTCTAACACATATTTTGGGCCTTAAAGGCTCATAAAAAGGGATAATTTGATTAATTTATTACATGTATGGTAAATGATTTGGAAATGTTCGTATTTGATCTAGAAAGTCCGGTAATGCTCCGTAATCCTGTTCCGGCGACAGATAAGAGTTAAGGGGTGTTACATTTATTGGTATCAGAGTTATGCAGGTTTAGCCGATTCTCGAACTAAATCGAGCTCGTAATCGAGTCTAGAGGTACATGCCAAAATTGAGTCGAATTGAGTTGGGATTTGGATGCTGATATATATATTGTTTTTGTTTTATAGTTGAAATATCGGATGAATATATTGATGAATTTGATCAAGAAATGTATATCGGGGATGATGTCTCTAATGAGTTAGATGAAACCGAGTCGGCAACACCAAGTGCTAACCCAGTTAGTCATCAACAACCTAATGTCAAACGAGGTAATATAGGGGAAAGAGATGATTCACAATTACTTAGAGCTATTGCTGATGCTCTTCAACGAGTAGCAGGAACTGCATCTGCTACGACATCTACCCCTACTGTCTATCGAGCTCCAATTAAAGAATTACGTAAGTATGGTGCAACTGAATTTTTGGGTTTGAAAGGAGTTGATCCTTCTGCAGCTAAAATTTGGATGGAATCTACAAAAAAGAATTTTACAGCAACTTGAGTGTAATCCACGAGAAAGTTTATTATGTGTTGTCTTTTTATTGCAAGGAGAAGCATATGTTTGGTAGGAGTCAGTAACACGACATGTACCTGTAGAACAGGTAAATTGGGAATTTTTCCAAAAGGAATTTCAGAAGAAATATGTGGGTGAATTGTATATCGAAGACAGAAAACAAGAGTTTTTTATGCTAAAACAAGGTGAAATGTTTGTAGTTGATTATGAACGAGAATTTTTACGACTCAGTAGATATGCTATTGAATTTGTGCCAACCGAAGTTGACAGTTGCAAGCGATTTTTGCGTAGTCTATGTGATGAACTATGAGTGCAACTGGTATCACATAAAATAACTGAATTTGCAGATTTAGTTGAAAGGGAAAAAATGGTTGAACAAGTACTGGGATTTGATAAAAAGGTTGAGAATACCCATCCGGTTGGAAAACGTTCTGGAGCTACTAGTTCAAATCCACAACCCAAAAGATCAAAAGAATCCCGTGGTAGTTGGAGATCAAGTTTTAAATCAGACAGAAGTGATAGAAACCGTGAAAGGCAGTTGACAGTTTCTACGGGTAGTGTACGAGGTCCATCTCGGGATATTGAAATTTTGAATTGTGAACATTGTAGGAAAAAGCATCGAGGTGAATGTTGGAGATTGACTCGGGGCTGCTTTCGTTGTGGATCTACAGAGCATTTCGTTAGAGATTGCCCGAAAAATGAGAATGTTACACTTGTTACTTCTCAAAGATTTGTGTCTGCTTCTAGAGGCTGTGGATTAAGTCGAAGTGGTTCGTTTTCCAAGAGTGGTGCTAAAAAAGGAAATGATGTTGTTACTCAACAGTCAGAGGCCAGAATACCAGCTCAAGCTTATGTTGTACGGACCCGTGAGAAGAGTGATGCAAATGATGTTGTGACAGTTATATTTTTATTACATTCGAAACCTATTTATGCTTTAATAGATCTGGGATCTTCACATTCATATGTTAATACTAAATTGGTTGAGTCGAGAAGTTTAAAATCTGAGACGTCTAAAGTATCAATAGTGGTGTCTAGTTCATTGGGGCAATCTGTGCTAGTGGATCAGGTGTGTAAGAGATGTCCGTTAACGATACAAAATATAATCTTCCCTGTTGATTTGTTGATAATGCCATTTGGCGATTTTGATATAATTCTGGGAATGAATTGGCTTTCAGAGCACGGGGTGATTTTGGATTGTTGTAAAAATAAGTTTATTATTCAAAGTGAAAATGGAGATAATATTTAGGTGAATGGTATTCGAACCAGTGGGTCAACCCGTATTATTTCAGCGATTCAGGCTAATAAACTTCTTTATCAGGATTGTGCAGTTTTTCTAGCTTATGTTATTAATTCAGATTCTGTTGAAAGTCAATGCAGTAAAATTTGAACTGTCTATGAATTTCCTGATGTATTTCCTGAAGAATTATCGGGAATACCACCAGATCGGGAAGTTGAGTTTGCAATTAAAGTATTTTCTAGTACAGTTCCTGTAACACCCCAAACCCATCTTCGTTGCTGGATTAGGGTTACGGGCATTACTAAACCTCACACAAGATGATTCACTTTATAAGATCAATTATTAATGCAACACAAATAATATCATTTCATCAAATAAGGACTAATTACAATCATATAGCAAAGTATTATTTACTGGACCATTCATATACAAATACCGAACATGCATATAATGCTTATCCATTTATTCCATTTCCAATATCATCAATACATTTAAACATATATCATTAATGCATATATGCTTCACTTTTGTCTACGGCATACCTCATTTCACATAGCCATAATTATAATAACCAAAGCAACTAATTCATTAGCATCATTATCATGCCATATTCCTCATTGTACCTTATACACCTAATCATTGAACCATTTCATGCATTCACTTTAACCATTCTTTTTGTTATTATTTAACCTTTAATGCCTTCAGGGCCGAACATGTACCATTGATAGCATACACATATACAATATACAACTCTTACCAATGATTCATAGTCACTTAGTTACACTTATAACCATATGCCAAATTTATCAATCACCATTCAAAACCATATAGACTCTTAGATCATATCATATAAACAAACATTGAATACCACTCATCATGACATATAAATCTATAATAAGCTTTAACCATGACCGAAATCATATAAGTTCAAAACAACCAAAATTTAGCCATTTTCGCATGGCTTTCATATACATTTCAACCCAAAAGAGACCAAAAATATTCAAGCTTATACATGCCATAATTTCTAAGGTTTAACGCTAAAATTGATACCAAAAGTAGATGATAGTGTGCTTGACTTCGACAAGGATTTCCCGAATGCGAGCTACCACTCCAAAGATCTATACCATGAGCAAACAAATACACAAACGATAAGCTATTTTAGCTTAGTAAGTTATAAGCAAAGGGTAGTATATATATATATACAAGCAATTTAATAGTTTCTAATTAACTTAACATAAACATGGATTAGATTTCAACATCCATACACATAATATGTTATCAATGATCAATATCATACCTATTTGGTCTCCAAATAAAACCGAGTATTCATATGATAAATTTCCATACTAAAATAGCTTACCCATTTTACACCAAGAATGAATTATCGTATACCACATACATACCTGACACTCTCGTTTACCTCCGCTAAGTGTTTTCGTCTTTTAGGAAAATCTGAAAACCCGCACACGTAATACAAAGCCCGTAACATATCGCTCACATAGAGCCGTTACTTAACATTTCCGCACACTTAGTGCCAACTTCCCGTAATGTATCGCTCACATAGAGCCGTTACTTAACATTTCCGCACACACAGTGCCAACTTCCCGTAACGTATCGCTCACATAGAGCCGTTACTTAACATTTCCACACACACAGTGCCAACTTCCCGTAACGTATCGCTCACATAGAGCCGTTACTTAACATTTCCGCTCACACAGTGCTCATTAACAAACCTCCACTTAAACATAACATATAAATTCACATATTATAAATATGAACATACATAAATACACACATTCAATCCGAATCTTTCTTCCTATAATTTACCATCACATTCGGCCTTACTCAATTAAACACATAGTTATTTATTCAATCACCACCATCACTCATTTCATGTTCCACAATTAACTACTACTCAACCCATAATTATTTATCCAATCCAAACATATCAAAATTTCATACCTAGGCCAAACATACATTCGGCCAATACAAATATTTAATATATACTCTATCACATTGTTAATATTTATATACCTTTATATATAATTCAACCAACCAAGAAATTTGTATAAATAATTACATGTCCATAATACTATCACATTCGACAATCACATTTAAAAATCACCATATCCATTCGGCAATCAAGACTTTAGACAATATTTCATTTGAAAATGTACATTTCAATTTAATACTTATTCATTTAAAATCAATTGCTTATAAACTTACTTCGGAAATTGATGAATGTGAGCTTCCCGGCTATTCGTTCAGTTTCATTTTTCCCCGATCCAATCCTGTTTCCTTATGATCTTGATCTATAAAATTCCAAATTAAACTTATTCAAATGTATTTCCATTCAATTAAATCCTTAAACACCTAAATGGACAAATTACCAATTTGCCCTCAACATTTCACATTTTTTTAACTTAGTCCTATTTGCACAAAACACAAAATATGAAAAATTTGAATTAGCCCCTTAAGGGCCGAATACTCTTCATCCCCATACAAGTCCCTATAACTCATTTATATTGCATTTTAAACCCTTAACTAATTATTTACACAATTTAAACCACTATTCTCCATTTCATTTAAATTTCCTACTCAAAACATTGATTTCAAACATATATTTAATATTCATCCATCAAGCATAACAAATCAAAATTATTCATCCATGGCCAAATCTATAGCATGCCTCAAACTCAAAATTTTTAACATGGGTTCAATAATACTCAAGGAAATGAACTCAAAAATGCAAGAATTTACAAAAACTAAGCTTAATTACTCACCTTAAAGAGACATGCAATGACCGAAACTATGGAAGCTTAAGTTTCTCCTCTTTTCTCTTTGTTTTCGTGAGGATGATGAAGCAAGTGGGAAGAAAAAAAATTGTTTTCTTTCTTTTTCTTTTTATCAAATAATAATGGTTTATTAGGTATCATCCCACTATCTCATAATAATATATATAAATATATAATTTAATCATAACCCATGGTCAATGCCGTCCACTAACTTGGAATTAAAGGCTAAATTGCAACTTAAATCTCATGTAAGAAGAAAACCATTCAATTTGGCCCTAAATTCCACAATAGCTATTTTCATACTTACTCAATTTAATCCTTCACTTAAATTATCCACTCAAACATACAAATAATTCTACGATACTTTAACACATGCTCAAACACGTAACATAAATATCAAATAAAGTATTAAAATATTTTTCTAACTCGAATTCGTGGTCCCGAAACCACTATTCCGATTAGGGTCATATTCGGGCTGTTACAGTTCCGGTGTCAATACCCCCTATCGTATGTCACCCACAGAGTTAAAAGTACAATTGCAAGATTTACTGGATCGTGGTTTTATACGTCTGTAACGCCCCAATTTTGCTTAATTTCGGCTTTTGAAAATTTTTTACATAACTGTGTATCTGCCTCAGTGGTTAAGTGTTCTGGGAGTGTCTGAGAAGTCTTGGGTTCAAGTCTCCAGTTGAGCAAAATTTTTGGTTTAAGTTGACTAAAGCATTGCTCTTGTTCAGTAGGCTTAAATTTAAATGTTAGTAGGGTTATGTCAGAATGGGCCTGCTGGTCTGGTGGGTAAGTAGAGAGCTTATGTGCAGGAGGTTGGGAGTTCGAGTCCTTACGCAAGCAAGGGATTTATTTTTGCTGTCTGTGCCGTATGGGTAGAAAAGTTTGACCAAAATTCTGTAGAGTTTGAGTGGGGTTTGAATTTGGTGGTTGAGGGGATTATGTTGGAGTGATTTTAGGAGAAAATGTTAGGATTGGAAAGTGTTTGTTCAGCCGAAATCCCCTTTTGTTGCCATTTCTTCCTTCTGTTCAAAATTTTCGGTTCCTCATACTTTTCCAAACTTTTTTGACTCTACCTACTCTTTTCTTTCATTTCTTTTGCCAATTCTTTTCTTCTCTTGTGCTCAAACCCTGATTTTGTTGGTTCGGTAAGTAAGTTTTGTGCCTTGTAAGTCATGTTTGCTAAGTAATTGATTGGGGGTTATTGACGTGTTAATAGTAGCGTATTGCAAGGATTGTGGTTCTACTCGTACTGATTTGTAGTCGACTGATTCGAGGTGTTGGGGTAAGCGTTAAGCACTCGTTTTGACTATGGTTGGTTTTTGGAGGTTCGGTTTAATCAAGAGTTAATATTGATTATGGGTATGTTTGTGTCGAATCTAGGTTCTCGAAAGCTCGGGTGTGGTTTTGCATCGAATCGATACCAGGTGTGTACCCGAATCGCAGGAAAATACATTTTCGGCAAAAGCTGAAAACCTTTCTGTCGATGCCGTACGGTCGTGTGGTAGGCCGTGTACAAGACTGTGAGCCACAACACGACCGTGTGATCGATGAGCCAGGCCGTACGCAGGCGACACGGTCGTGTGATGGCCGAACGAGGCCGTGTGCGAGACACAGGCTCGACTAATTGGGCTGTGTGGGCCACACGGGCGTGTGGGACCACACTGGTGAACCACATGGGTGTGTGGAATTCTGTTCCAGGCCGTGTGATCCACATTGCTAAGGCCAATTTGGGCCGTGTGGGCCACACAGGCGAGTGGGCCCACACGGGCAGGCCACATGGGCATGTGAGCCCATTTTTCTAAAAAGTTTGGTAAGGTTGCACGGGTCGCCCAAGTCGACTGTGGACCTGCTGTAGGGTCAGTAAGTATTACTTAGACCCCTATAGGAGTGATCTGTCTACCTGGTTTCTGTACCAAGCATGAATTATGATATCTGAATGTATGTACTTTTAATTTCATAGTAGCATGACATCCTTTGTATGTTGCATTGCATCGGGGTGGGTTGATGATTTTGGAGGAAGTATCTGAAAGGCTCTTATGCCTGTTATCTGGTAGCTCAGCTGCAAATTTCTGATTATTTGCCGCATTCAGTACAGCATGGTGTGTAAGATTGGGTGGGTTGATTTTATCCCCACATGGTGTGTAGGGTTGGACGGAGTTGGTGTGTAGAGGCTGGTGGGTAGGGTTCTGATATTATATGATAGTCTGTATATTCTGTATCTGAGTGGGCTAAGGTCCACTCCGAATCTGTAATGGGCTCAGACCCGAACTGTAAATGCATGAATGTTTTCTGATATTATGCAGTGTGCATGTTTTCTATAGGGATTACACACTGAGTTTGCGAAAACTCACCCTTTTTTGTTTAATCTGTTCAGGTAATCTCCAGTCATAGGCGGATCGGTGTAGCGAGGGACTCAGAGATGGCCACACGTCCGCATACACTTTCATACTTGATTATGTTTTTAAGTATTATTAGTTGGGGTATTTTTACTGTAAATGGCCTTTATGGGTTTTTACTTTAATTTGGGATTTTTATTTTGATTTATAACTGCTAGCAGTAGGATAAGACGCAAATTTTCAAAAATACAAATGTTTTAACAAAAATACCACGAATACACAACTTATGCAAAAGCTTCCGCAGTAAATGACGCTTTGAAAATTAATAACTTTTTAAAAGTGAATAACTTTTTTATAATGACCCACATTTTGAAAATGAATGACACATCTTGGAATCGTCATAAAACAACACAAAGAGGTTAAATAAAAAATGGGTTTTCATCGATATCACACTTTACGAAAAACACTTCAATGTGACATAGCTAGATTCGGCCATAGCGTCTAGGCCGGGTTTAGGGTGTTACATTTAGTGGTATCAAATCCAGGTTGCAAAACTCGGCTGTGGAATTGGGTTTTAAAAATTTTGGTTTTTAAGAAATGATTTTAAGCGATTTAAAATATTTTTGGACTGAGTATGTGGTACACCGAGTCTCCGGCGCCAATCCTGTAAGTGTTCTAAAACTCTGTTTACATTTGTGTTAAAATACTACTAGCATGCTTGAGACAGCCAATAGGTAGTATACTGAACTGAAAACACTCTAGGTAGTGTAAACTGAAAACCGTAGTGAGACTGCGATTCGCGATATAAAATTTTGAACTTCTGATACTATTCTGCATAAAACATCTGTTAATAAATATCAGAACTGTAACTAATGCATAAAACTGTTAATACAGATAAACTCTAAATTTACGATGAGCGCACGAGGAACTCGCGGACGGGGTATAAGAGGCCGTAGTAGAGGCCGTAGAGGGGCTCAAGCTGGGTCCTCGTCATCGAGCAATATGCTTAATCTGGATACTAGTAAGACACCGGTATCACCTGCGACAGAGACTGGGTCTCGAGATCGCATGGCTGGGGACGACGCACTGTCCCAGGCTATGCTGAGGATATTAGAGAGGGTCGCTGGGCCCAACACTTGATCTAGGGGCCGAGGGTCGGTTACGGAACGACTTCGGTCTAATAGGGCTGAGTTATTCAGGGGTGTTAGTGGAGTCGCCCCTAACGTGGCTGAATATTGGATGGAGGCCACGGAAAGAATTATGGATGACCTGGATTTTACCGCGAAGTAGAAACTTAAGGGGGTTATTTTTCTGCTTCGCGATGAAGCTTACCAGTGGTGGCTGACGGTTAAGGAGGGCACTCAGCCCGATCGACTAACTTGGAATTACTTTAAGACGACTTTTCAGAGTAAGTATGTGGGAGCCAGCTATATTAACGCTAGGAGACGGGAGTTCCTGAATCTCACCCAAGGGGACCGTTCAGTGGTCGAGTATGAGGCCGAGTTCCTGAGATTGAGCCGGTATGCCCGGGGCATGGTGGTAATCGAGTATGAGCGATGCGTCCCTTTTGAGGATAGACTCAGGGACAGTTTGCGAGTTCTGATAGCTCCGCAGAGAGAGCGTGAGTTTGCTACACTGGTTGAGAAGGCAAAGATCGCCGAAGAAGTTAAGCGCGCTGAATGCCAAAACCGAGAGAGAGAAAAGAATAAGAGGGAATCAGAGCCCTCGAATTCTGTGGTGAGGTCTAAAAAGAAGGCCAAATCTGATAGGCCAGTGAGAGTTGGGCCTCTTGTTGCACGTACTGGGGTGGCGCTTTACGGACACTATGGTAGACGCCATCCGGGTGAGTGTTGGAGGACAACTGTGGCATGTTTGAGATGTGGGTCGACTGAGCATCGTGTTTGGAATTGTCCGTTGAGAATTGATCAGAATCCAGCTACGGCATGGTGCTGTCGCATGTCACCACCACCAGAGTAGTTCAAAGACCACCAGGGGCCGAGGTTAGGCCGTGGGTAGTAACGATATGGGTGAGAGCGAGAGCTTTGGCGAGAAGTCTTTGGGCCGAGGCGAGGCGAGGCGACGCCCGCCTTTGGTTTATACTGTCCCTCGCCGTGAGGATCGAGATGCTTCGGACGTCATCACGGGTACGTTTTTAATTTATAATGTATCTTATTTGGCACTGATACACATAGGCTCTACACACTCTTACGTAGCTAGTTCTGTGTCTGAAACCTTGGGGATTCCGGTGGGAAGTACTTCTAGTGAGGTAACCGTTATGAGTCCGTTAGGGCAGTCTATCCGAGTGAGTAAATTGTTTAGAGTTGTCCCGTTAAAGGTTCAAGGGACAGTGTTTCTAGCGGATCTGATGGAGCTTTCAATGGGGGAGTTCGATTTGATACTGGGAATGGACTGGCTGGTCAAGCATCGGATAAGTCTGGACTGTGTTACAAAAAGGGTTATTTTGAGAACCGAGGAGGACAACGAGGTAGTGGTGATTGGGGAATGTCGAGACTATCTGACTAATGTGATTTCTGCGATGGTGGCAGAGAAGTTGGTACGGAAAGGATGTGAGGCATTCTTGGCCTTCATCAGTGTTTCTAATTTTGGGAACTCTTCGGTTAAGGACATCAGAATCGTGAGGGACTTTCCGGATGTTTTTCATGAGAAACTACCGGGTCTGCCTCTAAACCGAAAAATAAAATTTGGGATTGAGCTCATTCTGGGTACAGCTCCGGTGTCTATCGCGCCCTACCGAATGGCACCGAAGGAGCTCACAGAGCTTAATGTTCAGATTCAAGAGTTACTAGATTATGAATTCATTCGTCCCAGTGTGTCTCCGTGGGGAGCATCGATGTTGTTTATGAAGAAGAAAGATGGGACAATAAGGATGTGTATCGGCTACCGGCAGTTGAACAAGCTAACAATCAAGAACAAGTACCCACTACCGAGAATAGATGATCTATTCGACTAGTTCAGAGGGGCTTCTATGTTCTTCAAGATTGATCTACGATCAGGATACCATCAACTGAAGGTTAAGGAGGCCGATGTACATAAGACGACATTTAGGACTCGTTATGGACATTACGAGTTTCTGGTTATGCCTTTTGGGTTGACCAATGCACCAGCGACATTCATGGATTTGATGAACCGGGTGTTCCAGCCTTATCTGGACCAGTTTGTGGTGGTATTCATCAATTATATCCTGGTGTACTCCAAGACTGAGGACGAGCACGATGAGCATATCCGAGTGGTATTCTAGACTCTTCGTGAGAAACAGTTGTACGCAAAGTTCAGTAAGTGTGAATTCTGGCTCCGAGAAGTAACCTTTATGGGGCATGTGGTTTCTGTGGATGAGATTCGTGTTGATCATCGTAAGATTGAGGCTGTGTTGGATTAGAAATAGCCAAAGAATGTGTCTAAAATCCGCAGCTTTCTGGGGCTAGCGGGTTATTATCGGCGCTTCGTAGAAGGGTTCTCCTTGATCGCAGCACCGTTAACCAAGCTTCTGCGCAAGGGAGTTCCCTTTGTCTGAACTGCTAAGCAACAAGAGAGCTTCGAGAAGCTCAAATCTGATTCGACTCGAGCTCCTATTACGATCTGTAGGAGCACTGGTAGAGACTTCGTGGTATACAGTGATGCGTCGCATGTAGGTCTGGGTTGCATTCTGATGCAGGATGGTAAAGTGGTAGCTTATGCATCTCGTCAGCTTAAGACACATGAGGCTAACTATCCGACGCACGATTTGGAGTTGGCAGCGGTAGTCTTCGCTCTAAAAATCTGGAGGCACTATCTGTATGGTGAGAAGTGTACTATCTATACTGATCACAAAAGCTTCAAATATCTTCTCACTCAGAAGGAGTTAAACCTTAGGCAGCGTAGATGGGTTGAACTGCTTAAGGATTATGATTGCACCATCGAGTATCACCCTGGTAAGGCTAATGTGGTGGCAGACGCTTTGAGCCGTAGGGCTATGACCGATCTGAGAGCGATGTTCGCTCGAATCAGTTTATTTAACGATGGGAGTCTGTTAGCAGAACTTCAGGTTAGGCCTACATGGATTGATCAAATCAGAGGAAAACAGATAGAAGATAAGTCGCTTGAGGTGCGGTTTCGTCAGGTTGAGAATGGGGATACTACTAATTTTGGGATTAACAGTGACGGGGTACTTTGTTTTCGCGGTCAGATCTGTGTACCGAATGATGAGGATTTGAGACAGTCAATTTTGAGGAAAGCGCATAGTAGCCCTTACGCTATGCATCCCGGCGGGAATAAAATATACCGAGATCTACGAGAGTTATACTGGTGGCCAGGGTTGAAGCGTGAGGTTACCGACCGTTACTCATTTGTCGACTTGTCGCGAGTTAAGTGACGAGCATCGATTGCCTTTGGGGTTGCTGCAGCCGGTAAAGATACCGATGTGGAAATAGGAGTGAGTAATGATGGACTTCGTTAGTGGGTTGCCTTTAACACCCACTAAGAAGGATTCTGTCTGGGTCATCGTGGATCGATTAACCAAGTCTGCTCATTTCATTTCGGTCAGGACGGACTTCTCTCTCTCGAAATTGGCCAAGCTATACATATCTGAAATAGTCAGACTGCATGGGGTTCCTGTCTCGATCATCTCCAATAGGGATCTTCGCTTCACGTCTCAGTTCTGGAAGAAATTGCATGAGGCTCTGGGTTCAAGGTTGGACTTGAAGATCGCTTTCCATCCTCAGACAGATGGTCAGTCAGAGAGAGTGATTCAAGTACTGGAGGATATGTTGAGGAGCTGTGTTATAGAATTTCGAGACAGTTGGGAGGAGTACTTGTCGTTGTCAGAGTTTGCTTACATCAATAGCTATCAGTCTAGCATTCAGATGGCACCTTACGAGACCCTGTATGGCCGTAAGTGTCGCACTCCCTTATGTTAGACTGAGTTAGGTGAACGACGTGTTCTGGGTCCGGAATTGGTTTCTGAAATTGAAGATAAGGTCCGATTGATTCAGGATCGACTGAAAGCAGCATTTGATAGGCAGAAGCCCTATGCTGATCTGAAGAGAAAAGATATTGAGTATTCTGTAGGGGACTTAGTTTTTCTCAAGGTCTCACCATGGAAGAAGGTCTTGAGGTTCGGTCGCAAGGGTAAGCTGAGCCCTCAATTTATTGGGCCGTATCATATTCTGAAGCAAGTGGGGCCAGTCGTATATCAGTTGGAACTTCTTTCAGAGTTAGATCGTATTCATGATGTGTTTTACGTCTTAATGTTGAGACGCTACCGCTCTGATCCTGCACATATTGTTCCAGTTGGGGAGATCGAGGTTAGGCCAGATCTGACCTTCGAGGAGGAACCGGTACAGATATTGGACCGCGATGTTAAAGCTTTAAGAAGAAATTCCATCCCACTGGTTAAGGTTATGTGGCGTAATCATAGTGCTGAGGAGGCCACGTAGGAGTCGGAGGATACAATGCGGCAGTAATATCCTTATCTTTTCTGATCAGGTAAAAATTTCGAGGCCGAAATTTTCTTTAAGGGGGTAGAGTTGTAACTCCCCAATTTTGATTAATTCCGGCTTTTGAAAATTTGTTACATAATTGTATATCTGCCTCAGTGGTTAAGTGTTCTGGGTGTGTCTGAGAAGTCTTGGGTTCAAGCCTCCACTTAAGCAAAATTTTGGTTTAAGTTGACTAAAGCCTTACTCTTGTTCAGTAGGCTTAAATTTAAATGTTAGTAGGGTTATGTCAGAATGGGCCTGCTGGTCTGGTGGGTAAGTGGAGAGCTTATGTGCAGGAGGTTAGGAGTTCGAGTCCTTGCGCAAGCAAGGGATTTATTTTTGCTGTCTGTGCCGTATGGGTAGTAGAGTTTGACCGAAATTCTGTAGAGTTTGAGTAGGGTTTGAATTCGGTGGTTGAGGGGATTATGTTAGAGTGATTTTAAGAGAAAATATTGGGATTAGGAGTGTTTGTTCAGCCGAAATCCCCTTTTGTTGCCATTTCTTCCTTCTGTTCAAAATTTTTGGTTCCCCATACTTTCCCGAACTCTTTTGACGCTACCTTCTCATTTCTTTCATTTCTTTTACCGATTTTTTATCTCTTGCGCTCAACACCTGATTCTGTTGGTTCGGTAAGTTTCGATAAGTAAGTTTTGTGCATTGTGAGTCATGTTTGCTAAGTAATTGATTGAGGGTTATTGACGTGTTGACAGCAGTGTATTGCGAGGATCGTGGTTTTACTCGTACTGATTTGTAGTCGACTGATTCGAGGTGTTGGGGTAAGCGTTAAGCACTTATTTTGACTATGGTTGGTTTTTAGAGGTTCGGTTTGATCAAGAGTTAATATTGATTCTGGGTATGTTTGTGCCGAATCTAAGTTCTGGAAAGCTTGGATGTGGTTTCGCGTCGAATTGATACCAGGTGTGTACCCGAATCTCAAGAAAATGCGTTTTCAGTAAAAGCTGAAAACCTTTCTGTCGACGCCACACGGCCGTGTGGTAGGCTGCGTGGTAGGTCGTGTGCAAGGCTGTGAGCCACAACACGGTCGTGTGATCGATGAGTCGGGCTGTGCGCAGGCGATGCGGCCGTGTGATGGCCGAGCGAGGCCGTGTGCGAGATACAAGCTCGACCAATTGGTTCGTGTGGGCCACACGAGCGTGTGGGACCACACGGGCATGTGGAATTCTGGGCCAGGTCGTGTGATCCACAAGGTCAAGGCCAATTTGGGCCGTGTGGGCCACACGGGCGAGTGGGCCTACACGGGCAGGCCACATGGGCATGTGAGCCCATTTTTCTGAAAAGTTCGGTAAGGTTGCACAGGTCGCCCAAGTCGACTGTGGACCTGCTGTAGGGTCGGTAAGTATTACTTAGACCCCTATAGGAGTGATCTGTCTGCCTGATTTTTGTACCAAGTATGAATTATGATATCTGAATGTATGTACTTTTAATTGCATAGTAGCATGACATCTTTTGTATGTTGCATTGCATCGGGGTGGGTTGATGATTTTGGAGGAAGTATCTGAAAGGCTCTTACGCCTGTTATCTGGTAGCTCAGCTGTAAATTTCTAATTATGTGTCGCATTCGGTACAGCATGGTGTGTAGGGTTGGGTGGGTTGATTTTATCCCCACATGGTGTGTAGGGTTGAACGGAGTTGGTGTGTAGAGGCTGGTGGGTAGGGTTCTGATGTTCTGTGATAGTCTGTATATTCTGTATCTGAGTGGGCTAAGGTCCACACTGAATCTATAATGGGCTCAGACCCGAACTGTAAATGCATGACTGTTTTCTGATATTATGCGGTGTGCGTGTTCTCTGTGGGGATTACACACTGAGTTTGCGAAAACTCACCCTTTTCTGTTTAATCTGTTCAGGTAATCCCCGGTCATAGGCGGATCGGTGTAGCGAGGGACTCAGAGGTGGCCACACGTCCGCATACACTTTCGTACTTGATTATGTTTTTAAGTATTATTAGTTGGGGTATTTTTACTGTAAATGGCCTTTATGGGTTTTTACTTTAATTTGGGATTTTTATTTTGATTTATAACTGCTAGCAGTAGGATAAGACGCGAATTTTCAAAAAGGCAAATATTTTAACAAAAATACCACGAATACGCAACTTATGCAAAAGCTTCCGCAGTAAATGACGTTTTGAAAATTAAAAATGTTTTAAAAGTGAATAACTTTTTGATAATGACCCACATTTTGAAAATGAATGACACGTCTTAGAATCATCATAAAACAACACAAAGAGGTTAAATAGAAAATGGGTTTTCATCGATATCACACTTTACAAAAAACACTTCAATGTGACATAGCCAGATTCGGCCATAGCGTCTAGGCCAGGTTTAGGGTGTTACAACGTCCTAGTACTTCGCCTTGGGGAGCTCCAGTACTTTTTTATTAAAAATAAAGATGGTTTGATGTGGCTTTGCAGTGATTATCGGCAACTGAATAAGGTAAAGATTAAGAATCGATACCCACTACCCTATATTGATGACTTATTTGATCAACTAAAGGAAGCTTCTGTCTTTTCAAAGATTGATTTGAGATCGGGCTACTATCAATTGAAAGTAAAAGAAAGTGATGTACCGAAGACGGCATTTCGTACACAGTATGGTCATTATGAATTATTAGTAATACCTTTTGGATTGACAAATGCTTCAGTAGCATTTGTGGATCTTATGAATAGAATTTTCCAACTGTATCTGGATCAGTTTTTGGTAGTTTTTATTGATGATATTTTGGTCTATTCAAAATGTGAATCTGAACATGAATAACATCTCAGAATTGTTTTGCAAGTGTTATGAGAGAAGCTGTTATACGGGAAGCTTAGTAAATGTGAATTCTGGTTATTAGAGGTTATGTTCTTGGGGCATGTTGTATCAGCAGATGGAATTAGAGTTGATCCGAAAAAGATTGAAGCAATTGTTCAGTGGAAAACACCGAGGAATATGTCAGAAGTTCGTAGTTTCCTTGGATTAGCAGGTTATTACCGGAGATTTTTAAATGGATTTTCAAAGATAGCCTTGCTGATGACAAAGTTGTTGCAAAAGAATGTTCAGTTCGTCTGGGATGATCAATGTCAAGAAAGTTTTGAGAAGTTGAAGCAAATGTTAACTAAAGCGCCGATTTTGAATTTACTAGAGTCGGGGAAAGATTTTGTTGTGTATAGTGATGCTTCTTTGAATGATCTTGGTTGTGTTTTGATGCAATATGGGAAGGTGATTGCTTATGCATCTCGTCAACTGAAAACACATGAACGTAATTATCCGACGCACGATTTAGAGCTAGTTGCTATGGTTTTTGCTCTAAAGATATGGAGACATTACTTGTATGGTGAGAAATGTTATATTTATACCGATTATAAAAGTCTCATGTATCTTTTATCTCAAAAGGAGTTGAATTTGAGACAGCAGCGTTGGATAGAGCTTTTAAAAGATTATGATTGTGTTATCGATTATCATCCTGGTAAGGCTAATGTTGTAGCTGATGCATTGAGTAGAAAAACAACAATTGAATTGCGAGCAATGTTTGCTCAGCTCAATATCAGTGATGATGGAAGTCTGTTGGCTGAATTGAGAATTAAACCGGTGATGTTTGATCGGATCAAGTCAGCACAGCTAGAAGATGACAAGTTGATGAAGAAAAGAGAAATGGTTTAGAATGGTGTGTTAGAAAATTTCAATATTGATAAACATGGTTGCTTGAGATTTCGTAACCGAATCTGTGTTTCAAATATTTTTGAATTAAAAGAGTTGATACTTCGTGAAGCTCATGATAGTCCTTTTGCTTTACATCTCGGAGGAACAAAAATGTATCGTAATCTGCGAGAATTTTATTGGTGGCCAGGAATGAAAAGAGATGTGGTTGAATATGTGGCTAAATGTTTAACTTGTCAGCGTGTTAAGGCAGAACATCAGGTTCCTACCGGATTACTTCAGCCTATTAATATTCCTAAATGGAAATGGGATTGTATCACGATGGATTTTGTAATAGTGTTACCTTTATCAGCAAGTAAGAAAAATGCTATTTGGGTAATTGTTGATTGACTTGCGAAATCGGCTCATTTTATAGTGGTCAGAACTGATTGGTCACTTCAAAAGCTTACTGAAGTTTATGTTCAAGAAATTGTAAGATTGCATGGTGTTCCTATGTCGATAATTTCTGATCGGGATCCGCGGTTTATGTCGAGGTTTTGGAAACAATTGCATGAATCTCTTGGTATGCGAGTTAACTTTAGCCCAGCTTTTCACCCACAGACTGATGGACAATCTGAACGAGTTATTCAGATTTTGGAAGATATGCTTTGTGCTTGTATTATTGATTTCGAATCAGGTTGGGAACGTTACTTACCTTTGGCTGAATTTGTATATAATAATAGTTTCCACATCGAGTATTCAAATGGCTCCGTATGAAGTTTTATATGGTCGTAGATGTCGATCACCTGTTTGTTGGATGGAAATAAATGAAAGAAAAATGATTGGGCCGGAATTAATTTAAGAAACAGAGGATATTGTTAAGAAAATTTGAAATAGATTGAAGGCAGCTTATGACAGACAGAAATCGTATGCAGATTTGAAACGTCGGGATATTGAGTATTCTGTCAGCGATAAAGTATTTCTTAAAGTTTCTCATTGGAAGAAAATTTTGAGATTTGGTCGAAAAGGGAAATTGAGTCCCCGTTTTATTGGACCGTATGAGATCATAGAAATAATGGGACTAGTAGCATATCGTTTGGCCTTACCTGCATAATTACAGAAAATTCATGATGTTTTTCACGTATCAATGCTCAGAAGGTATCAATCAGACCCTTCTCATGTTATTTCGACTGAAGATATCGAAATTCGACCTGATTTGTCATATGAAGAAGAGCCAGTTGAGATTTTGGCACGAGAAGTAAATGAATTGCGTAATAAGCGAGTTCCGTTAGTGAAAGTATTATGGCGTAGCCATAGTGTTGAGGAAGCAACTTAGGAATCGGAAGAAACAATGAGATCTCAGTATCCCCACCTCTTCTCAGGTAAATTTCGAGGACGATATTTATTTAGGGGGAGAATTATAACGACCTGATAATCACGGGTATTGAAAGGTGTATTTTAGGGTCTCCGTTTTCGAAAAACGGATTCGTTGTGTGGTTAATTAGATTTTGATTAGGTGAATTTGCTTAATTTAAGAGTAATTAGGTGTAAGGATTAGATTGTATATAGGGAGAAAGTTAAATTATAGATTAGAGAAAAGTGAAGGGACTAAATAAGCAATTAAACCTTAATTTAACAAGTGTGTGGTATTGGTAATGACATATGTAACATTTAAATACATATATTTATAATAATTATTACTTACTTATTATTTAAGTAAATATTATTATATTATTATATTATATTGTCATAATAAATTAAAGAATAAACAAAATAAATAAATGAAATGAAATGAAAATAAAACAAACAAAAGGAATGAAACAGAGGAAAAAGAAAGAAGGAAAAAGAGAAAGAAAATAAGGAGAGAAATTAGGGTTTCAAGGGTTCAAAGCTTAATTGGTAAGTCAATTTAGTCCATTTTCTTGTAATTTTTATATTTTTAGAATTCTAGAACTAAATACTACCCAACTCATGTCAAAATTTTAGAAATTATTGAGTTTTTAGATGTTGTTCATGTTGAATAATTTAAGTATTTGAGATTAAATTGATAGAATTTTAAGTTAGAAATGAAAAAGGGATTGAATTGTAAAATAAATTATAAGTTTTGAGTATTAGGGACTAAATTGTAAAAAATCAAAATTTAGGGATTTGAGTGAATTAGAGAGTTGAATTTAGTCTAAAGTGGAAATTGAATGAAAATATGGAATTAATTTTGAAGAAATAAAGTTAGTCTCGGTTTAGGGACTAAATTGGAATTTAGGCAAAAGTTGAATAAAAATTAAAATATTCAATGTGAAATTGTATTGTATTGATGAATTTTAATTGTTTTAATTTCCGTAGCTAACGTTGTACCGGAAACTTCGACTAAGAAAGGAAAAGATAAAGTCGACGAAGAGTAGCTCGGAAATTCTAGTTTGTATTTCTATAATCCGAATTTAATTATTAGTTGTCATGTTTTTATTTAAATGTTTATGGTAAGTAAATAAGGTAAGTGTTAGCATTTTTTATATTGAATTGAATGTATGTGAAATTTTGATTTATGTGATAATTGAGTATTGGATAATTGTGGCATTTGAAAAGTGAATTGAAACCCTATTAAATGTATCGGGCTGAGTCGAATATAAATGGCATGCCATAGGATTGGAAGAGTTCAGGGATACTTCGACTTCGAGTCGATGAGACACTGGGTGTCAAATTATTACTTCGGATAATTTCGATGAGGTACTGGGTACCAATTTACTTCGACATGGCCGATGAGACACTAGGTGTCAACTTATTGCTTTGAATTATCCGATGAGGCGTTGGGTACCAAACTGGTGTATTTTGGTTGGATCCGTGTATCCGTCCGAGTCCGTGTCATGTTAATAGGGGTTATTGAATAAAATAGTGTTATGATTGATATTGAGTGGTGATTTGAAATATGGTTAGAGACACATGATTTGTGTATTTATGAATTGAATATGAATGAACAATATTGTTGTTCAAATGATTTGTGTTCATATTGTGAAAAGCTATCTAGGATAGCAAATGATAAAAATTGAATGTGTTATAAATACCTTATTTATGAATTGAATAATTGTATGAATATAATTATTGTATGTTATATTATTTTACCTTTAAGCATTCGGATTATAGAAATACTACAGAGTTTATACTCAACGTACGGTTTGTTTTCTGTGCGCAGGTTAAGTACTTAAGTTGATCGCCGATGCAGCATCCATCAACGATCCCGATCTCAAACGTGGTGATGTATATTTCTTTTTGTGTCGGCCTGTACCTAGGGCGTCTAAATGTAATTACTTTGTGGATTGATTGTAAATATGATTATAAGTTAATTTTGGGTTGGTTATAATATAACATGTTTAAATTGATGTTCAAATTGAAACAATATAGGCCAATTAGGTTAAAATTAATATGTTTACAAATTTGATTTGAATGAGGCCCTATTGAAATGTTTTGATAATATAATTGAAGTACCTATAAAGGTACATTGGTTAGACAAATAGGTTGATTATTTTGACATGTTTTAAATGAATTTGATTGTGTTTTGGATTGGTTGAATAAATGGTTTTTGAGTTGCTTGGTGTTCAAGTTTGCAGGGTATGGTAAACTTGATGCTTAAGGTTCATTTTGAGTCCACACGGCCAGACACACGGGCATGTGACTGGACAGTGTGAGACACACGTCTAACACACGGGCGTGTGGCTTGGCCGTGTGATCCAAGTCAGAGAGTTACACGGGCATGTACACGGGCTAGGTCACGACCGTGTGTCCCTACTTCGAATACCCACACGGCCTGAGACATATGTGTGTTTCTTGACCGTGTGAGCCACACGGCCTGGACACACGGGCATGTATCCTATGTTTCTTTGAAATTTTTTTTGATGTTTTTGGAAAAAAATTCTTGAGTATCCGATTTAGTCCCGATTTGTTTCTAACACATATTTTGGGCCTTAAAGGCTCATAAAAGGGACAATTTGATTAATTTATTACATGTATGCTAAATGATTTGAAAATGTTCGTATTTGATCTGGAAAGTCTGGTAATGCTCTGTAATCCTGTTCCGGTGACGGATAAGGGTTAAAGGGTGTTATAAAAATTTAGTGACCATTTTTATAGTTTACCCTATTAAAAAATAAGGAGGTAAACTAACCGTTAAAATTCTTATTTTTTTCTATAAACATCCAAAGTTATTTAAAAGAGTTGAATTTTATTTGTTTGAACTAATTTTTTTTATTCTCAATTTTTTTTTATTATAATAAATTTAGCTCTCAAGTTTATATCTTTTGTACTCCTTTTTTTAGTTAAATTGGTCATTAACCTTTTAATAGAGTCAAATCATTTTATTAAGGAAATGCTAATTAAAATATTAATTTTTAACAATGTTAGTGTGGCAACCCACATGACAGTCTACATGTACCTCATGTTAATATGATACTATTTGTCTTATATGTAATATCAACAAATAATTTTTAATTTATAAAAATATTCAAAAAATTCAAAATTTAGAAAAAGAAATAAAAAGTTCATAAAAAAAAGTTAGCATGAATGTAGGTTACCATGTTTGAAATTTTAACATTTTAGTTAATATCTCCATTAAAAACAACAATTTGACCCTTTTTATAGGTAGATGATTTCGACTTTTTTTTAAGGTTGAGGTCAAATTTAAATAAAAAAATAAAGCTCAAATTTATAAAAAAAAATGTAAACATTAAAAGTTAACTTTATCATTAGGCCTTTTTTTTATAGATAGTACATTCTTTATTTTTTTTTTCAATTTGTTGGTTAAATGGATGATTTGACTTTATTTTTACTTTTTATTTCATTTCATGGTAATCATTATAATTAAGAGTAAATTACATCATTAGTCACTAAATTATGAGTAAGTTTTCGTTTTGGTCACTTAATTAAAAAACTTACAATTCGGCCAGTGAACTATTCAAAAGCTTTTATTTAAGTAACTGGGTTATTAATTTATTTATTTTTTTAAAAAAAGTTTCGCCAGTGAGCTGCAAGTGACGATTGGACGATCGGTATGGTGGATCAATACTCATCGATAAGTAGAAAAACATACCTTAGATCAAAGTAAATCTGACAGTCAGTGTCGAATATCGAAAAAAAAAAGCTATTTGAATTTTGGTTCGCCGGCAGTGTGAACAAAGAAAGCTATATAACATCAATTTTAACAGTCTAGTGACTTAAATGAAAACTTTTGAACAATTCAATGACCAAATTGTAATTTTTTTAATTAAATGACCAAAACAAAAACATATTCATAATTTAATGGCTAATGGTGTAGTTTGCTCTATAATTAATACGCGGTTATTAGTCATAGAGGGAGATATTTTTTGTATAGATTTGTTAAATTATTTATAATTGTCTAAAACCTTAAATTAAATAAATAGAATGATATTGAGTATTTAAGTATATTGGAATTCACAAGTTTTAAATTGAAATAAAATCAACAAAAAACAATTAAATTAAATTAAGACTAAATAAACAAAAGTATCCTTTTAACTTATATTTAGTAATTTTGTTATTATGCCTTGAAAAACAAAGTTATAATTGATTGATATTTTATACACAAGCATTGAATTGAAAATAACCCCCACAAAAAGAAAAGCAATATTGTGATTCATTTCAAAACAGGATTGAAATTACATAAAAGAGTACTCTCACTTGAAGAAAAAGAAAACAATGAATAGCCCATAACTTGGTGCTATGACAAGAGCAAAACCAAGTGAAGCTTAGGCTTTGCAAATAGCAGACAAACATACAAAGCATTGGACTATATAGGACGAGTCTATTCCAATTTCAAGTTTCTAACGGTAGGTTCTGTATTTTGGACTGTACATGCAGCTCTCTGCATATTTAACCAGATCCTTCGGCTGAGGAAGGTGAGAAGCCAGACCTACACCAATCAAACAAAATATCAATGGATGCTTATATACATATATATATATACCACGAGGGCAGTGAATATCAGAGCTTAACGAATTATATAGAAGGGTCACTCACCGAGTTCATATGCCTTGGCGGCAACCTTAGCTGCGATGTTGGCTGATATCTTTCTGATATCGGAGAATGGTGGGTAGATCAATCCCTTCTCGTAGTGTTCCTCCGTCACTTGCAATGCCAAAGCTTCCGCTGTATAACAAAAAGGGTTGCAGTTAGAGTCTAAATTTTGATAAGAGGGGTTGTTGTAGAAGGATTTTGAGTGGTTTGATGCACTTACAGGCTGCTAAAAGCATGTCATCGTGAACACGAATCGCACCGGAAATTATGACACCCAAGCCAAATCCAGGGAAAATATACGCATTGTTTGCCTGAATTGACATCAAACAAGGAGATAACTAGTGTAAGAAAATCTGGGTGTAAGCAAACTTCAACCTTAAGAAATACTTTTCGAGGTTACAGATAGAACCTGGCCAGGCACGAAGACTTTGCCATCATATTCAAAGGGGTCAAATGGGCTTCCACTCGCAAAGATTGCACGACCCTTCAAATAAAAAAAAGGGGGTAAAGATTAGATGTAGATAATTTTAACTAAAATAAAAGAAAATTGCATGTCATATATATACCTCGCTCCATGTATATGCTTCTTCTGCTGTACACTCAGCTTGTGAGGTAGGGTTAGATAGAGCCATGATAAGAGGTTTCTGCAAGTTTGGTCAAACATTAGGATTAGAACAAAGGTCTTCGGTTAAGACTGAGAGATATGTAGTTTGAGTGAGACAGAAAGAGATAAAGAACCTCATTCAAGGCTGCCATGGCCTCAACGACTTCCTTTGTGAATTGTTTTCCAACACCAGATGTTCCGATCAGGACTGTTGGCTTGATTGCCTGATTAATTTAAACAAAGGTGAGAAAGAAAAAATATATATACATATAATATTATACTATTATACTAATATATGAGCAGGTCATAGCTAAAGAAAGCTTAAGCTCACGAAGGCAAAAACACCACATTCTAGCGGTCAACCAGAGAGTAAGCCACCTGACACGGCAAGTAGCTATCAGAGACCAATTTCATTGTCAAGTATCCCGAGCAACTTAGTAACCAATGTACATGAACCGGGCAGCCTAAAGTGTCTCAAAGCACAAGCTTTGACAGTCCCTTAGCTCACCCTTACTATGCAGGCAGTACCTCAACTCTACCAGGTCCAGTCCGGTCTACTACCTCAGAAATGCATCAATATAGATAGAATCCAACACAAGATATACACACCTTCACAGCATCAACGAGTTCCTTGACAGGTTCATGTTCATGAGCCCAAGGTTTCTTGAAGTGTTGAAGTGACTCCTTGCGCGAGTCAACAATCAATCCCCTTGAGTCTACAAGCCATATCTTCTTCCGGTTCTCTTCAATCGGATTTCCAGTCTGTCACGAGAAATTAAATGTTTAGCCTTAAACCTTTTCCTTAAGAAACGAAAAAAAAAAAAAAAAGAACATTTAGCATCAGAAAATGCTTAAACTTGTTACCTGCTTTGACATTTCAAGAGCTATGAGCTCAGCTATACCAGTTCCAGCCTATGAATACCCAAAATGTAAAAAAAATTAAGGCTTGAAACACATCTAGAAAAGTTTTTGTTGGCATTGTGTTAGTTGAAGCCTTACCTCACCAGCACCAAGGAACAAGAACCTATGGTCTGCAAGAGTTCCACCGAGTAATCTCAGGGCTGCAAGTAGCCCGGCCAGTACCACAGATGCTGTTCCCTGCCATTATGAAAGAGCTTCCATTTAACAAAAGAATATTTCTTGAAACTAAAACAATGTAACCCCCATGAATGAAAAAAAAATATGACGGCATTGACTTAGAATGTATTACCTGTATGTCGTCATTGAAAACAAGATGAGATGAACTGTATCTCGCCAACAACTCGAATGCGTTGTGGTTTGCAAAATCTTCAAACTGAAAGCCAAGCAAAGCATATACATTCAGAGAACAGTGCATGCAAAAATCCAAAAGTAAAGGCCAAAAAATGAACATGAACTGATGATGTTACCTGTATTAGAACTTTCTCTCCGTAATTCTGCTTAACTGCAGACATGAACTCATGAAGAAGTTCTGCGTATTCCTAAGCCACAGGAAATCCACGTAATTCAGTTTTTTTAGAAAGTAAATACATTTATGAATAATTATAAAGACGTAAAGGAAAATCATCAAACCTGTCCAGTTGCCCTCCTTTGTCTAAGACCAATGTAAAACTCGTCATTTAACAACTTCTCATTGTTTGTCCCAACATCAATAGTGATAGGCAAGCACTGCAAATTATTGAGTGACAATTGTAAACAATCAAATACCATGAAAGAATTTGAACCAACATCATATATCCAACACAATTTTAACTACAAACTCGTCCATTGAAGGAAAAAAAAACAAAGCAAAACCAATCATGAAATAGAAATGGTTTCGATAATGCTTACTGCTGAGGGGCGGACTCCACCAAGAGCTGTATATAGAGAAAGTTTTCCTACAGGTATCCCCATTCCCTGAAAACAAACCATATATTAAAAACATTAAGTTGCAGTAAATTTACATGTTAGATCACTTAATTAAGTCACTTATGCTAACTTCATTTAAGTAATTTTTATGAAAAAGTTGTCCCAAGCATACATGGCTTAGCTCGAAATCACGTATGCATGCTAGAGCAGCTTACCTGGCAACCGAGATCTCCAAGTCCCAAAATTCTCTCACCATCAGTGACAACAATAACTTGAACACTCCTCTCAGGCCAGTTTTTCAACACTTCAAGAATCTTCCCCCTGGTGGATTTGCAGTGCTTAGTAATTGTTATGCAAATGCAATACATAAAAAAGGAAACAATCAAACAAAGGGCAGCACACCATCAAATTACATACTTCTCTTTCAAGCTGATGTAAAGACCCTGAGGGCGCCTAAAAATGCTCCCATATTTTTGGCAAGCTTCACCAACAGTTGGGGTGTATACAACCGGGAGCAGTTCCTCCACGTTATCGACGAGAAGCTTGTAGAAAAGGCGTTCGTTTCTCTCCTGCGAAAATGCAGTGAAACCACCTTCATCGCATCAGTTTCTGTAGATTGATTAAGAAGTGTGATGTTGAAGGGGAATTTAAGAAATGACGGCGTACCTGAAGGTCCATGAGGGCCATGTAACGTTGCAAAGGAACTTGGTATTGGCGAAGGTTATGCATGAGCTTCTTCTCTTGAAGCTCTTGAGTGAGAACAACAGGGGGAAGAAGGCCACGCAGGTAATGGGCATCTCTCTCTTTCTCAGTGAAGGCTAGCCCTTTGTTGTGGCGAGGGTCACGCATCAACGAATACCCACTGCAACAACAATAATACCAAATTAAACCTATACTAAATTATGGCTCACTCAAGCGGTTGATGAAAAAACTTAACTAACAAATATATTTTAAAAAAAGAGAGTAAATAAGCATTCCATTGAAGTGGTAAAGCTGGCATATCAAAGAAGATAATATTTTTGTTAAATAAGTACAAAAATACAATTATAAGTAATTTTTTTTTTCTTTTAACTAAGCTCCATTTAGCTTTAAGAAATAAATACTATTTTCCTTTTTTATTTTATTTTCGTTTTCTTGAAAAATGAAAATTGAAAACAAAAATTAGTTTTAAAAATGAAAATAAAAAACATTTTGAAAAATCAGACAATAGTGAGCTTTTAATAAAAATAGATATCACCAACTAGATTAGATAATTAAAAAAATATATATTTTGTATATCATGATCGAAACTCGAAAGCTTAATCCTATTAACTCCAGGCAAAAAATTATCCAATATCCAAAATCATATAAAACAAAAATATAATCATTAGAAATTATCTGAATTCGACTTTGAGAATCCAACGCAAACATGAATAATCAAATCCCAAAATCATCTGACCCAATTCAAAGATAAGCAGTAGCTTTTCTGTTTATGTTATAATGCATGTATACAGTATATATATACATACACATACACACCATACTATAAAAATGACAAGTGAAGGAAGATAATATCGGCAACATTAGTGCAGAAATCTGAAAATCCAATTAAATCACCTAGCAACAGAGACAGTCCAAGGAGTGACAGGCTGATCCATGGAGGCAGCATCCTCACCGTACACATCCTCCACACCACCAGCAACACTGTAATCACCACCGTCCATCCTTGTTCTCAGCAATAATCAAAGACTCTACTCAACTATCTAAGATCAAAGAAAGCTTTGAAACAGGGCAAAGGTTTTGGCTTTATATTTCAAATAACAAAAACCAACCCATCTTATAGGGGAAGTGAAATCAAAGGAAACCCCAAAAGGATTGTTCAAGGAAAGTTGGAAATCAAAAGCTTGGTGGCGTTTTGCTTTCTTTGTTTTTTTTCCAACGTCAAAGAGAAGGTGCTGAGTACGGCCCCATGTGTAGAAATGGGTGCTTCATAAAGATATTTAGGACAAATTATTTTTAGGGAAAATTACACCAACAGTCACTCAACTTTGAAGTAGTTGACAAAATAGCCACTTTAATTTCAATTCAGTCACTCAACTTTTGAAAAATAACAAAACAGTCCTTTTAATCATTTTCTGTTACAGATTTAACGGAAAAGTGACATGGCAGTTAACCGACCACCACATTATTTCCAACCCAAAAAATATATAAGGGTAAATGACAAAACAATCACTCAACTTTAATCTCAACGACAAAATAGTCACTCAACTTTCAAAAAATAACAAATTAGTCCTACTAAATTTAAAAAACTGGACACCCAAAAAGAAGAACAAATAAAACCCTTGAATGAATTCTTCTTGTTCAGGAAGAAAAGAGAGAAATGGCTTTCTCATTGTCATTAACCCAAAATACCATTTTCGATATCCTTTCTAGATTACCCCTTAAGTCCATGACTTGATTCAAATCCCTTTCCAATGACTGGGCTTACCTCACCTCGACCTCAACTTATGTTGCCGACCATCTCCGCCGCTCTTCTTATAATCCATCTCTCATCCTCATTTGCTACAATACCTAGTCCGATTTTGACTTTGGGATCTTACTAATCACTGACCCGACCCAGAATTTTAGTTGTCGACATTTGGTTGTCCCTTTGGAGGAATCGTTTCATTTGATCCCAAAAATCATGGGTTCAATAGATTGTTTGGTTTGTCTAGATATTCCCCTTGTTTTGTTTCTGATTTTGTTTTATGCAACTTGATAATGTTGGCAATAGAGTTAGTGTTGTTTAGCTTAATCAATGACCCTTTTGTTTATATCATCATATCCCATGAAGATCTCCATAAATCGAGTCGTTTTGATTCTTGAATTGCTTGAATGTTGCTTTGGAGGATTTTCTCCTTACCGATTTAGTTGTGGGTACTGATAGTTTGACCCAAAATTTTCTTCAACCCATTTCGATCTAAATTTTTCAGAGTTAATGGCTTTGGGCAACAGAAAAAGATAGTCGGATCCCAACTGTATGGCTTCTCTATTAGGGGTTGAAAAAGAAAAAAAAAGATCGGGTGGTGGTTTGGAGGTCAACGATGGTGACGCCAAATATGGTTGTGGAGGAGACGATGATGATGAGATTGTTGGGATGGAGAAGAAGAAGTACAAACATATTGGTTCATTTACGCAAAAAGTAAAATATTTGGTCATTTATGAAAAAACGAAAAAAGGAAGGACGAAAAAAAATATTCACTCAACTTTGCGTCGTCTGACGTGGCAAGTTAGTTAACCACATTAGCTAATTTACTGGCCACGTCACCTGTCTCATTAGGCATGTAATGCAAAATGTTAATGGGTGACTGATTTGTCACTTTTCGATAACGTTAGTGACTGATTTGTCACTTTTCAATAACATTAGTGACTGACTTGTTATTTTTTTTAAAGTTGAGTGACTGAATTGAAACTTTATCTTGTCCAACGTGGCAAGTTAACTGGCCACATCACTTATCCCGTTAGGCCTGTAACAAAAAATGTTAATGGGTGACTGATTTGTCACTTTTTGATAACGTTAGTGACTGTTTTGTTATTTTTCAAAAGTTGAATGACTGAATTGAAACCAGAGTGGCTATTTTGTTAGCTACCTCAGAGTTGAGTGACTGTTAGTGTAATTTACCCTTATTTTTATCTTATTTTATCCAAATCACATGCAACTTGCAATATATGGGAATTTTTTTTTTTTTTTTAAATGAATGCATGAATGCATTCTTTGTGGTGCTAGTAGTAGGGACTAGGGAAGAAGAGGATGGAACGTGGTGAAAACTGGAGCCAACCGACAGCTATATATATAGCAGCCATTATTTTTAAAATAAAATACTATAATAATTCCCAAATTGCAATTAACTTTTACTTTGGGATATATAATAAAACTATTCCTATGCGCATGTGAATAAAAAATAAAAAAAATATAAAAATAGTGAAAAATGGAAGAAAAAAAATTATTAATGCTTATATTCAATCCTGGGGCTCTTGGTTTAGTGGCACTCTCTGTTGTTAAAATTAGATTAATACTTGAATTGGTCAGACTAGTTTAATTGATTCGATTAAAAATTATTAAAAATTTTAAAAAATAAAAAAGATTCAACTAATTTTTAATTAAATTAATCAGTTGGTACTGAGTTCTAAATTAAATAAGTCAATACCGATCTAATCCTATTCGAATATCACTCACAATAATAGTCTTGTTGATGGGGTTGTGAGTGATTTGTAAATGTAAAAGGAAAAAAAAGAATAGAATTAAAGAGTAATGATAAAAAAATGAATGGGAGGATGAGAAAAATAAAAAGAAATATAATATGGTGATGAAAAAGGTAGTCAATCTAATCAAGGACATAAATCGCTATTTCGGATGCTGACATTGTCAACTTAATATCTCCAAATATTTGTTGAGAAATTCAGGGGTTTTACTTTGTCTATCCCCGCTCCATATATTTGTTTGAAAGTTAGTTTTTATATTTTTAAAAAATTCAAAATGAAATTATTTTTATTTTCTGGTATTATTCATCCAAATTTGTCCATACAATCATACCAGTTTCACCAAATAGTAAAATATAGTTAATTAATCTGTTGCTAAATGTAATTAGTTAGTTGTTGAATATAGTTAGAAAGGTAGAAAGATTGATTAGTTAGCTAAATATACTTGTAATTTATGTCTCGGTTTAGGTGCCGACTTCAATGTTCTTCACATGACATCAAGAGGCAGGTTATTAGTGGTTTGGTTCTGTTCCGATATTACTTGTTTTGTTTTTTCATCTTGATGTAACTCTTATTCTTTCATCAGTTTTTTCCTCCTTCTTAAACAATTAAACATTTGATGTGGATATAACTTTCCCTAATTTATCTTATTCCATAATAAATTTAGATAAGGAATGTCAAACTTTCCCTAATTTATTATTATTGGATTCAATATCAACCATTGAAATTCAATTTCGTATTTTATATTCACCGTCCAAGTTTATTTTATAGCCTTAAATTTTTATTTTTTTCCCACCCATTCACAAAAATTCATATAAACAATTTGAACAAATATTCCAAATCACATACAAATCATAATTATTCTAACTTACCAATTTCAAAATTCTATTATTTAATTATCAAATATTTCATAAGCCCAAATTTATAACTAAATACTCTAGGATTGACAAAACAGTCCCTAAAATTTTAGTTTTGTAGTTTTTACTATTTAGTCATTGAAATCCAAATTTTCACTATTCTACAATTTAATCCTTAAACATAATTTATTCCTTCTAAAAACATCCCAGAATTTCCATATTTTAAAAATCAGTCCCTTTTACCAAAATTTTAAAATTTCAATTTTTTTTTTTTACAATTTGGTCCTGTAACCTCGAATCTTTATCAAACTCTCGTATCCCATAATCACAAAAATTATTTTCCGCGTCTAAATTCTAGATTTCCACATCTCAATTCTCATATTTTGAATTTTTCATTTTTTTACAACTTAGTCCTTATTTTCACCACTTAGCATATATATTTTCATCCAAACAATGTACAAAATAAATATTTACCACTTCCAACATAATTAATACACAATTCTATCATTCAAAACAATCATTTCCAATTTCAAATATCCATAGTAAAATTGCACACACTTTCTTACTTTCAATTAATCATATAAAAACATCCACTAGATAATTCATAATATCATTCCCCATTCACTTCATACATAAACATAATATTTTCATCGCTTTAAACATAGAAAATAATTATGCACACTTAGTTCTTACAATTTCACATCAAATTATATAATTAATTAAATAACATAATAATTTAAGCAATTTACCCATGTTTTCTCTCACTTCCACCATCCTTTTCATGTTTCCATGATTGGTTTTATATGAAAGAACACTCTTGGCTTAGACTTTTGAAATCTCACTTTAATTTCATGAAAATTTCAAAGATTTTAGGTTAAAAAGGAGAGAAGGACCAAATTGGATAAAATAGAAAACTTTTTCTTTCCTTTTCTAAAGATAATTTTGAAGAAAACCATGGCAAAACCTCCCCCAAAATTCAGCCAAGGTACCTATTTATAATGATGGGAGAATTGTCTCCTATTTTTCTAGATTTTTCTTTTCTTTCCCTCTTTTATTATTATTTTTTAGTTGCTTCTTGTTGCTGCCATTTGCCCCTTATAATATGTTGAAAAATCTACATATTTGTTTTTTCAATTTAATCCTTTAATTACCAACCAATGAAATTTCAACACATTTCTTCCTTAATTTCCACAAATTTTCTCTCTCTTTTACACCTCAACACTTAGATATTCTAATCTCGTGATGATGTCTCCAAATATCTACTTAAAATGGGAAAATTACATTTGGGTCCTTCCTCTACAAATGGGAAAATTATACTTTAGTCCATTTACTTTTACCACTTTTCAATCTAGACCATAATTAAATTTTCAGACTTTACCTATCATGTCACAATCATAAAAAAATTTCTTAAAATTTTTCCCTTTGTTTCTAAAATGGTAAATTTGCTCTTTTAATCCATCTTTCACAAATTTTCAATTTAATCCTTACTAAAATTTCATTATTCATGCTTTCTTTTCTAATGTCAAATTTTAACTTTACTATCATTGTTGAATTGATACACTCTTACTTTTTGGAATTTTTTTTATTTATCTTTCAAAATAGTACTATTGGTGACATTGAGATTTTTGGAGTGTTAAAGTAGATTTCAATCATCCTCTATACTTGCATCCCTCAGACACACCAGGATCTTTATTAGTTTCTCATCAGTTGACTGGAATTGAAACTTACAGCATCTAGAGTCGTTCCATGTGTATTGCTTTGTTGATGGCTCAAGTAAACGAGAGGCAGTCCCATCCAATCTACAGCCTCTTTGGGATCACTGTAATGCAATTGTTATTTCTTGGATATTGAACATTGTGAGCAAAGAATTATCAGATGGGATCGTGTTTGCTTCTAATGCATCTTGTGTTTGGAAAGATCTTCAAGAAATGTTTGACAAGGTTGATGGTTCTCGTATTTTTTCCTTCATTGCGAGATTGTCACTCACAAACAAGGTACTGCTTCCATTTCCATTTATTTTACAAAATTGAAGCTACTTTTAGGATAAATATGATGCCTTGGCACCTTTTTCCACTTGCAATTATGAATTATCTCGCAAGAACTTGGAGCATGTGCAACAACAACGTTTATTTCAGTTTTTGATGGTTTTGAACGAGTCTTATGCAGTTGTTCACGGTCAAGTTTTTCTTATGCCCCTTGTGCACTCTTAATCAAGCTTATTATATTCTTGTGCAAGAAGAAGCTCAATGTTTGCATTCATCTACTTTCACTGCGATTGAGCTAATTGAATTATACTCTTCTAATGCATAACAAGGGTCTACCAAGAAGCGGTTTCATGGAGCATGTGATCACTGCAAGGTTAAAGGGTACAAGAGGGAAAATTGCTATCAATTGATTGGTTATCCCTCTTATTTTAAGTTCACCAAAGGAAAATCTCATTCATCTCCTATAGCTAATAATGTAGTGGTTTTGGATTTGTCTCCTGATAATGAGCAGAAGTCATCACCACCAGCATCCTATGCTTACACAAGAGCAATACCAGCAAATTTTGAAACTACTGGAAAATGACACTGAAGTTTCCGTCTGTTGGTGCAGCTACTCATATGGCAGGTATGCTTACTTAAAGTCTAACTAGCACAGTATTCCATACAAATCAGGCGTACCATACTTCTGGTGAATACTCATTCCATACTTACCCTTTTATCTCTCAACATAAATTTCTCCTTAATATATAGCAGAATATCATGAAGTAAAATTCCTACTTTCTTATGTGGCAGGTACAGTTCGCCCACACGCATATAACACTTCGCTGGACAGTCTGTTTACTATAATACACCAAAACTTTTGATCCGCCATAACTGGGTGTTACAACAACATTTTGGGTAATTAGGTACATTAAGAGAAGTCTTGGTCGAGGGTTATTTTTTTCCAACAACAGGTGATTTACAGCTGGTGGCATATTGTGATTTTGATTGGGCATCATGCATTATGACTAGACGATCTGTATCGGGTTTCTGTGTTAAGCTTGGAAATTCCTTGCTTTCATGGAAGTATAGAAAGTAAAGCACCGTGTCACGTTCTTTAGCAAAAGCCGAGTGTAGAGGCATGGCTCCAACAGTCGCTGAGCTCGTGTGGTTAAGTGGCTTGCTTAAGTAAGTTAGGATGGGTTTGGATGGGCGATTGAGTGCGGTGCGGTGCGTTTAGTTTACTTTTTGTCTCAAGCTACAGTATCTAATCTCACTGCCACCGCTGTTTTTACACTAACCGCAGGTAAACGCACTGCCCATCCAAACCCACCTTTAGTGTTTAGCACAAAGAATCGGTTATATTGTATTGTGATAGTAAAGTAATAATACAAATAGCTACAACTCTTGTCTACAACAAGCGAACTAAACTTATCAAAATAGACCGTCATTTTATACGAAAAAAAAATACAATGTGGTTTGATTCAGACGAGGCATGTAACAACTAAGGAACAAATAGCAGACATATTCACAAAAGGGCTGGGTATTCAACAACATAAATATCTTTTATCCAAGTTAGGGGTGAGACACATCTATCATCCTCCAATTTGCGGAGGAATGTCGTAATGTTAGTTAACCGGTTGCTAAATATAGTTAGTTAGTTGTTGAATATGGTTAGATTGTTAGAAAGATTAGTTAGTCAGCTAATAATAATAACACACTGTATATAAATATACTTGTAACTTTATTATGGGATGAATTGAACTCATTTTCCATTTACCTTTCTCGTTTAACTGTTGAGTTGGTGTTCTTCAAGAAGAAAGAATTAACTTTTAATTTTTTTAAATACATAGGGTAAATCTTAAATTATACCAAAATGTAAGGACCGAAGGTATATTTTAACTAAAAAGCTCATAATTTTCAAAATAAATATCTTTTGACCAACTCTTCTGATTTTAACGTGTCGCAAAAAAGACTTGGTCAAGTCTCTCTAGACTGCAAAGAAATTTGTAGACTTTTGACCTGACACCGACTTTATTATTTAAGAAATATATCAATATTTATATATTTTATAGTTAAATTTTTTAATCATGAATTATAATTTAAATTGGATTACTCAAATTAAAAAAATTAGGTTGAGGTATTACCTTTGGATTGGTCGTATTCCTCTTCCATTTCACCCTCATTTGATACATATAATATTATTATATTTCATTATTTTTTCCGAAAGATGTTTATTTATTGGGTAAAAATATTTTTAAGTTTTTATTTTTTATTTTTGTAAATTTAAAATTTAAAATTTAAAATTTAAAATTTAATTTTTAATTTTTAATTTTAGGAATTTAATGTTTTAAATTTTCAGATTTTAAAATTTAAGCTCAACTATTAATATTATTTAATTTATTAGTGTGACATTTTGAAAAAAATATACATATTCACTTAATATCCATGTAACTAAATAATATATAAAAATAATTTAAAAATTATTAAAAATTAAAATTTTTTAAAAAATTAAAATATTTAATAAAAAATTAAAAAATCATACTTTTTCAAAAAAAATATATGAAAAATTAAAAATTCTAAACAAATTCTAAAGAATATATAAAAAAGATAAAATTTTAAAAAATTTCAAAATAATAATTTTGAGGACCTATACAAGTAAATTATCAATTCACATTTATCATATTAAAAACAAATTTAAATATATATGATTTCATTTTTACATGCTCTAACATGGAATTAGTTATATTGTAACAAAATTTTAATTTGATATGTTTAATATTTTTTAAATTTAATTTGAACAATTTCACTCGACTCGAATCGAAAAAAAAAATTAAATCGAGTTAGAATAATAAAATAGGACTCGTCAACTTGACTAACTCGAAATTTTTTCACTTGATTTTATCAAACACTCACTCCTATGCATGATCTACAAGAAAAGATCATAAAATATGATAAGTAAATTGTTAAAATATAATTATATAAAAAAAATATAAAATTACTTAAATTTTATATTAATATAAATGAATTTATCCCTAAATATTAATAAATGATGAAATGGGATGGAGTAAATTCAGGGCGAACTTTACAAAATTCAAAACATCCATTTGTTTCACACCTAATTTTGGCTTTCCGATGTTAAAACTACGCCTAGGCGGCGTATATGGATGAATTGAAAAGTCTAGTCTTTTTTGATTGAAGAAAAGAAAGCATTATAATGTCCTATTTCAATTTGTAAAATGAATGGTAAAATGGTAAAACACATCATACTGAATAAACTCAAATCTTTAAGATAATGGAAGAGAAAATCACAAACTCCGAACATTAATTGTAAAACAAATATAAAAAAAGATGTTTTTGATGAAATATCCATCAAAAGTAATATCTGTTGAAAAAAAATATTTTTTTGTTTCAAAAATCAAAAGATCCTAGGGAAATAAATGTTTTGGAAGAATTTTATGTTTATTTAGTTAATTATGTGAATATATATATATATATATATATATTTAGAGTTTTAGAATAATATAGTTTTTAATTAAAAAATTCAACCAATACACATGTCCATTTGTTTCAAAAATTGATTATGATAAAATCAACTTTTAGGACTATACTTATTTGCTCACTTTTGATAAATGAGACTCTATTTAAATTATCTATTTGCTGGCTTTCAGATACTACAACACCACCAAGATTAAATTATCTATTTTATTTTGGAAACCACTAAAGTACTCGTGTCTATATAGTATTGGATATTTATTCCTATCAAAATATTTATTTTGTAAAATTCTTATTTGTTCAAAATTTAACCTCATCTAAATCTTAAATTTGAAATTTATTTAGTTGGTTATCTTTACAAAAAAAATCATTTTATTTCGTCATTTAATTTTTCATATTTTTAGCTTTTAAACTTGTATTGTTTGTTAAATTTCCTCAAAATAAATGGAAAGTTAACATCTATTAACTTTGTTGACGTGGCGGCATCTGCGTTGCATGTCACATTAGCAATTAATTAATTTTTTTAAATAAAAATATAAAAAATATTATATTCTTTAATAATTTTTAATTTTTTAAAATGTTTTTATAATATTTATGAATTTTTAAAAATTAGTTAATTGTTGATCATGTGGTAATCCACATGTTTGCCACGTTAGTAAAGTTAACAGACATAAATTTTTTCATCCATTTCGTGGTGACAAACAATACAAGTTTAAAAGTTAAAAGAAGCGAAAAATTAAATAAAAAGTTAAAAAGTAATTTTGGAATACCTAATTTCTTATTTAAAAATGGCAATCTCTACCATTTTAATTCTTATGGGCCTGATTCTGTGGATGAGAAACAATTTGTTTATATTTTTCTGTATAATATTTAATGATAATCCTTAATAACAATTATATTTTAAAAAATAAATTAAATTTAAATAATTAATTAGTTATTTTAATTGAAAGATAAATTGTAATGGTAATTATTTATTACTAAAGTTCCCACCTGTGCACTCTGTGGGTAAGAAACAATTTGTTTATTTCCTAAATAGTGATATTCATTAATAATAATTATATTTTGAAAAACTAAATAAAATTAAAATAATTAATTATTTTAAGTGAAAGGTAAACTATAATAGTAATTATTTATTAATATAGATAATCTATACTAGACCTGATATGGGCCGAGTAGGATCCGGTTTGGGGTGGGTCGATGCAAGGTGTCTAGGCCATTTTCTAGGTTTGAGCTCAACCTAGCTTGAAAAATGGGTAAGAAGTTCTATTCGAACCCGATCCAAATTAGGAATATTAAACCCCATCCTGACTCGACTTGCTTGTATTGATTTTTTTTTAGATTGTTTTTTTTTTATATAAAAACAAATTTAAAAAAATATAATGCATCAAATACGCTAAAAATATTAAAATAAATGTTTTTCAACTCATTGAAAATACATGTAACACGCTTGTATGTGTGAAATTTGTTTAAGTTTGTTTCTCAACCCTTTTAACCAGTTAAGTGACACATGCATACGTGTAAAAACCACAAATTTAGAACACAAATGTATGTTTAAAGATAACATATAATAAATAATGAAACGTATAAAGTATACATAATAAAATTGAAGTGAATGTATAAAAAAAGTTTTAGTTGAGTGATAAATTAAAGATTTTACTAATGCAATTGATTTGAGTTCAAATATCACATTTTGTACATTTTTATTGGTTTTTTTAAAGTAAAAAAACTAAAATATCCTCGAATAAAATAACTCATTTTAAATATGGAAGGAATTTTTTGTAATTTCTCTAATTGAGTTATTGTCCGGCTGACTCGTGACACCAAAATAGTTAGGAGCTTAAATAATAGCACATACAAATTGAAGGAGGTAATAAAATGTGCGGAATAAAATTAAAATGTATAAAAGTATACAAAAAACTTTAATTGAGTGATAGATTAAAGGTTTTAGTAATGCAATTGACGTGAGTTCAAATCCCACCATGTACATATTTTTATTGATCTTTAAAGTAAAAAAGACTAAAATATTCTCGAATAATATAACTCATTTTAAATACAAAAAGATATTATCGTAATTTTCCTAACTAAGTTGGTGTCCAGTTGACTTGTGACACCAACTCAGTCAAGAGCTTAAATAGTAGTACAAATAGATATACAAATTTGGTGATAGAAAACATTTTATGTTAAAGATTATTTTTTAAAATTTTATTTAAGAATTATTATTGGTGCAATGATAAAAAAAATTGTTGAAAAGTTCATTAAATACGAGTTCAATATTTAGACATATTAATTTTTAGTTATTTTATTTTAAAACTATATAAAAGTATGAAAAGACAAAAAGACCATCCAAATAATAATCATAAAAAATAAAAAAAGTATATTAGTCATTTCATAATCGAGTTGGTGCTCAATTAACTTATCAATTAGGATTTTATTAATAGTATAGATTATAGATAACATATATTAGTGGGTTTTGTTTTTATTTGATAAATGTATATTTCACAACTAGGTTGATACAATTAAGTCAAGACCTCCTTCATAAATAAAACAAATTAGAAATCTTATCACACACGTACACATGTTAAAACTATAAATTTAAAACAAAAAGATGTGTTTAAAAATAACATACAATAAATAATGAAACATATGGTTTGAAACTAATTAATAATAACACATAAAATATATACATATTAAAATGAAAAAAATATATTAAATTTTGAGTAAAACTAAATTTAGGCACATAAATACATCAAGTTAAGAATACTAAATGAAAACAATTGTTTATCATGATATTGTCATCAATCTTGAGTCGGTGTTGAGTTAACTTGTGACACCAACTCAGTCAATAACATTATTAATACTAGAAACTCTATCATACACGTATGTATTTAGAATATAAATTTGTACGTGTAAAAATAATATGCAATAAATAAAGTGTGCATAATAAAATTAAAATGTATAAATATATCAAAATAAAACTTTAGTTTAGTGGTAAATTAAGGTCGTATTAATACAATTGGTGTGTATTCAAATCTCATCATATGCATAATTTTATTGGTTTTTTAATTAAAAAACTAAAGCACACTTGAATAATATAACTTATTTTAATCATAGAAGGATATTTCCGTAAATTCTTTAATCAAATTGGTGCCTAGTAGACTCGTGACACCAACTTAGCTAGAAGCTTAAATAATAGTATAGATATATACAATTGATGGATGTAATAAAGTGTGCATAATAAATTAAAATGTATAAAAATGTTAAAATAAAACATTAATTAAGTGATAAATTTGAAGCTTTACCAACTTACTTGGTATGAGTTCAAATCTCATTATATATATATATATATATATTATTGGTTCTCTTAAATAAAATATTAAAATATTCTTAAATAATATAATTGATTATAAATTTGGAAAGATATTAAAATAATTTCTTTACTGAATTGCAAGTCTAATAATAACTAATTTCAATAAAGTGCTTTAATATAATAATTTTTTCACCGAATCAAACCACACCAAATTGAGTACTAAACCCTTCTACAAAGAGTATTGATGCATCTATATCAAACTTAACAACCCCATCCAATATAATGCCTATGTAATCAAATCAATAAACATAATTTGACGTGATCTAACCCTAAAATCCTTTTTTTTTTAATTTAAAATATTTTACAACTAAATTTAAATAAAAGCAATATATTACTATATACTGTATTTTTAATATTAATAAATTCTAGGTGAAGTAGTAAAATACATTATATTTTTAATTCTTAAAAATTCACATGAATAAATAGTACTACAATCAATTTTTAAAATTTAATTTAATTTTTGAAAAAAAATTAAATAAGGATAATTATAAGAGCAACATGGTTTTATTAATCACTAATAAAAAAGATAATTTGGTTCAACATCCCAAATCTTAGCATAATCAAAAGACAAAGAACATTTAACAAGCTTATGAGCTTCCATGTTGTTTGAACGCCGGATCCATTGGATTTTGACGTCCTCATGCTAGCATAGTCATGATCTTGTTCGAAGTTATTCATGCCACCATGTAGAGGGCCAACAACATGTGCATCTTGCCACTCCCTTAAATGCCTAATAGCCGAGTTTACGATTATTGAACCATGTATATTAGAGTTGTTCCTGACCATCTCGTTCCTCGCCTACCAAAGACGCCAATAGACCATACTAAAATCCTGCAAGACAGCATGAGGATGATGCTCCACAAGGACCTGGAAGCATTTAACAAAGAGATACTTTAGACACTATATCAATATCATTCCCACTGTCCCCGCATTGACGTGCTTTAGGACAAGAAATTAACACATGATTAGTGTCTCAAGGTCGATACCCTTCTCCCTTAATCGCACTTTCGGTGCCAACACGTTCTTCAATGAGTGCCACAAAATTTTCTATAATATATATATATATATATATATATTAAAATTATCGATATTTTACTTTTATAAATTCATTTATTATACACTTCAATTAATTACATTTTAAATATTATTTTATATATATTAATTTTATTCATAGTTGTTTGAATCGGATCAAACCAACCAATCAAACTAAGAACCAACCGGGTATTGGTTCGAAAAAAGGTATTAGACTGGTTGGCTCGAGAATCGGTACGAGTCGGTTGAACTTGAATTTTTTTAATACATTTTTATTTTTAATGACTTATTTAACGGAACTGAACAAATCGAGCAAACCAATCAGAACAGTTGGACAGATGAATCAGTGGCCTGATTTGTTTGACTACCAATTTGATTCTGAAAACATTAATTTTAATTGTTCAACAATTCGATTATTATATACCAAAAAGTTAATTTTATTTGTTCACATTTTTTTTGTTTGTTTAAATTCTTTTCACACACATTATAAGTGTTGCATAATCTGGTGCGAGTATATAATACTTTGAACAAACACAAAAAAAATCATAAACACATTGTTAAAAAAAAATTCAAACCATAAATTATAAGTTATGTAAAAAAATTATTTTTATAAAAAACAAAATATTTAACTTTTAGAAAGGGATCCACTTATACCGGTATAAAATTTAATTGGTTTAGACATTTTCGTAACTTTTTATACGATCAAGATATTTATACTTGTCATACATGTAAATTTTTTTAATTGATCCAATATTTTTATCATATCGATCTAAAATATTGTCTATACTAATATATATTTAACAGTTGAAAGCTTTTTACATAGTTAAAAAAAATTAACTTATGTCAAAATTGACATGTATGATCTATATCAATGGTGCATGAAATATGATGGTTGAATTGTTAAAATATTAATCATATAAAAAGTTATAGAAAAGTGTAAAATTACTTAAGTTTTATACCGGTATAAATAGATCTCTTTCCTTATTTTTTTTATACATATATTGTAATATCAAAAAAACCAAAAAAATTAAACAGCCCAATCTAGCCCAACCCTAAATAGAAAAAAACAAAATAACAACAAAAAAACCCTAGGTGCGCCGCACCTAGGGTGTCAATCTAGGGTCCTCTGCTCCACCGCCGCTCCCCCCACTTGCCTCTGCCATCACCATACCCTGCAAAGAGAGGCAAACACGCAACAGACAACAATGGCAGCAAAAAGAGAAATCTATTGTATTTTTATTTCCTTTTTATTTCTTTTTCTTCAATTTCGGTTATAAAAACCGAAGGAAAACATTGTAAATAGGGGGCTTCTTCGATTCAAAAAAACAACAACAACGAACTACGAACAC
The DNA here is from genome assembly GCA_025698515.1 of Gossypium sturtianum. Taxonomy (NCBI): domain Eukaryota; kingdom Viridiplantae; phylum Streptophyta; class Magnoliopsida; order Malvales; family Malvaceae; genus Gossypium; species Gossypium sturtianum. The sequence continues at coordinate 116,894,151 of CM046948.1, read as the reverse complement.
TTAGAAATCAAAAGAAGAACACAAAACTTTCAAGGTTGATTTTATCATTACTTACTGTTTTTTTTTTCGTTATTTCAAAACTTTACAAACAAAAATATAAAAAAGGAAAAGGGACATACCCGAAACTCTCTCGGTTGTAGCCTCGGAGCCCATCTTCTCCGTTGACGGAGCTCGGCTTGAGGAGGGGTGTTGAAGGCCCTTTTCCCTCTGTTTTGGGACACCGAGAGTTCGTCCCTCAAAAAGGGGTTTCAAACAGTACCTTAAGGCTCATCCTTGCGCCTCGTCGGCCACCTGAAACGGTGGTGGTGCGACGGTGATGGAAGAAGCCCGATCGTTGGGCGAAATGAGAGAGAGAGGGGGTTGTGGCTGCTGGTCTCTCCCTAAGAAAATATTAGGGTTAAAAATCTGATTTTTCAGAAAATTTGGGCCCTTATATATGATTAGCAAAACGGCGCCGTTTGGATGCAAGGGAAGCTGCCATTGTCCCTTAAAAGGGATATTTGCGCGATGGATCCCTCCCCATTGCAGCGCCATTCAATCGGCCCCCTTTTTTTATTTTTCCTTTTTACAGATTTTACCCTCAAATTTCTTTGGGTTTTCAATAGGGTCCTTAACCCATGGACGCGCAAAGGGAATGGGAATAATTCCCCATATGGTCCTTACCCTTTTGCGCGCATTTTAAATAAGCCCTTCGAGTATTTTTTTTATTTTTAAAATCTATCCCTTTTACTTTATTTTAACTTCAATCTAGTCCTTTATGTTGTATATCTGCTTGTTTTAGACTCTAAATTTTATAATAACTTTAATTTAATACCGCGTTCCTTTAATATTAAATTTTATATATTCTCTATGTATTATTTTCATTATTTCATTTTTATTTTTATTTTATTTCATATATGGATAATCTTATTTTTGTTTCCTTATTATTTTTACTTTTAATTCATATTATTTTGAATTTCTTTATTTTATATTTACTACTATTATTATTTTAGTTTTATTACTAGTACCGTTTTTATTATACTTATTTTTAGTATTACTCTTATTTATTTAGCTTATTGTTATTCGTTCATTAGTATATTGCTTATTATTATTTTATTACTATTAATACTATTATTATCATTATTCAATATTTCTACTATTATTATTATTATTATTATTATTATTACTATTATTATTATTTTATTCTTCTTTATAATACTATCATTATTATTTTGTTATTATTACCTCCCATTTTATTATTTTTATTTCTATTATTACTTTATTATGACTATTATTATATTACTACTATTGCTATCAATAATATTCTATTTATCGCTTGTTGTCTTCGTTATTATTATCTATTTCATCATTGCCTTATCATTATCACTATTAATATTATACTATTTTCATATATATGTAAATATCTCACTTATTTTATGTATACTACCGACATTTTCCTTATATATATATATATATATCCCACATTACTACTAACATTATATTATTTCTCAATAGGCATATATTTTACCTCGTTTATATGTATTACCACCATTATTATCATTATTTTCTACCATTGTCAATGCATATACACCATTGTCACAATACTTTTCTTTCCCCACTACTTATATTCTCATCGTTCGTCTCCTTGATTTTCCCGACATCTCAATTTTCATAACAATCGATATTCCGTATTAGTAATTCGAGTGAATCGGGTCCTAACTTACTGGGTTCTGGTTTTTCTCGTTTAAGTTAAACAACGGAATATCTCTTTCAAAAATCAAATTCAAGTTTGAAATCGACATTCCGTATTAGCAATTCGAGTGGATCGAGCCCTAATTTCTTTGGTTCCGGTTTTCTCGTTTAAAGTTAAACAACGGGATATCCTTTTGAAATTGCAATTTAAATTTTAAACAAAACACTTAATCTCGGATATTCGAAATGTCGCTACCTAACTTAATGGACTCGACATCTAGATACTTCGGATAAGTTTCTTTTTCTATTAAAATAAGGGGCAATATTCCTAATTTGGACCATCGAGAAAACGAGCCCCTAACTTCATCGAGTTCGATTTCTCGTTTGATAAATGACGGAAGATCCTCTTCAAATATAAAACTAAGTTTTAAAAAGCGAGCTTAGCTTCGGGAGTCTAAAGTATTGCTAGCCTAGCTTACATTGGACATGATGTTTTATCTCTTGAAAATAAGAGAGCCTTAACATCTCTTCCAATTCCTTCAAGTGTTAGAAATAAAAAGTATCCATTTCCAAATCATTCCAAAGTTTTCAACATTAGGACATCGATCAATCAATTTGGTACCAATTTCGGGCGTGTCGAGGGTGCTAATCCTTCCTCGCACGTAATAGACTTCCGAACCCATTTTTCTCAACTTTTCGTAGACCAAAAGCACTGTTTTAGTAAACCAAAACGTTTTATTAAAACAAAGGTGATCCGATCACACCTAATAAAGATCGGTGGCGACTCCCTTCCTTTTCATCTTCAAAAAAATCGAGTCGACCGCGTCGTTTACTGTTTTATCAAAAAAATGGTTACGACATATATTATAAAAATAAAAATATTTTATTTATATTAACAAAAGTGAAAGCCTACTTTAAATTTTTAAAAATGTTTAACCTCCTACCAATTATTATTTTTATTTCTCTTATACTTTATGTATTTCTAAATAAATTTAAAATCAGGAATGATTGAAAAACCCTTTTAAACTTTGAAAACTAATCAATGTTTTTTATATAATGTAATCAATGTTTAATTAAAGAAACAAAATGTACAATTTTTTTATATCCAAAATAGTCCTTTTAATTAGGTTATCCACTCTATATTATATATGCATAATAGCTGTACTGTACTATGAAATAATAAGACAGATTAAAAGGAATAATAATCCTCATCAGTTATATATATAATATTACTGGTATTGCATCTTTCTTTTTATTAATTATACAGCATACATGATACAACATTAATTAGCCAAGGAATAAGTTGATGTTACACAGAGAAAAGTAGTAATTATTAATGACCATCACATGCTGTTACCAAATAATTACTACTTTATTTTGTTTTAAGTGTACAATTTGGTGCTTTTCTCTCACTATTCTCTTTTCCAAGTTGCTGTACCACCCTATAATTGGTTGATATCACAACTTTTTTAGTATTAGAGGTAGAAATCCATTACACATAATATTCACTTGTGCTTATTTTATTTATATGGGAGATCTCACATTTTTCTGTTTCAATCCGCACCACTTTTTATGTTTATTTATGTAGACTATTACTTTAGACATCTAAACAATAGATAATATACTTCATTAAGAGTATTTAAACTCATCCGCTATACACAATGGGCCATACGAGTCTCTATTGAACTTTTTTTGAAATAGTTTTACTAGTGCATCATGGACACATAATGATAGCTTGTTTTTACCCATTAAACTTTAAAATTAAAGATTACTAATTAAAAGTTGGGTTCTCATTATCGGTATTTAATAATAGAGTTGGAACTTATTCTAGTTGTAGTACTACTAATCATACAAAATTATTTGCTTTCACATTCATTATCGTAAATTAGAGATTGGACCACTTATATAATCAATTCATAGGCTAATAGTTGGAATACGTTGTGACTACAACTCTAATTCCCATTAATATAAATTTTAACAACGTTGTTTCAATAACTTTAATCCAACTTGAAGTTAGATAAATATTTTCTTTCATTCGTCTTTTCACTATTTGGTGGATCTGTAATATTATTGTCGCATTATTAGAAGGCCTCCAACTATCCACCCTTATTGAAATATTATCAATATGACAATTCTTCGATATCTTAAAATTTTACTCTTCCATAAAATTTCAAAAACTTTTACAACTGAATATAAGATTAAGAAAATGGAAAATAAAATCACTCTCAAATTTATTCTTTCTTTTATGAAAAAAATCTATGATATTCTTTGAACTTTACAAAATACTAAAAAAATTTACTTGCTGACGGACAAAATTCCATCAGTATAAGCATAAAACCGTTATTATATGCTTAAAAGAATTATTTTGGCGGTCAAATGCGATACCCCAATGAAAAATCTATAGAGAAGTGTCGGTATATTCCCATCACATGGCCATCACTGTACTATTTTCTTTCCCATAATTTTTAATAAGCTTTTATTGATAGTTTTGTTACTGTCAGTACATTACTAAGCAATAAATGGCAAATGCCATATCTCTCTTTTTGCGAAAATGCCTCGCACCATTTTCAATCTAAAATAGCCACCGCCATTAATAATTATTGGCTAAAGTGCCATCACTTTCTCTTCTACAAAATGAGGCTATTTTACTAATCTAAGTTAATTTTTTTTAATATTTACAAAAATGACTCAGATTCAAAAGTAATCATCAAAATGTCCTGAAATAAATAGTAGATTAGGGTTTTGAAAACCCAATGGCTGGCACTATCTAGTTTTTTGGCCCCATGATTGCCTGATGATTGTGTCAGGCTTTAAAAAAATGATTTTTTTTTTACTTTGAGAATCCAATGGTCGGCACCAGGGTATTTTTTTTTAAAATCGTATCATACTGGTATACAAAAATACCAGTATTTAAAAAAAAATTAGTTCTGGCCATATAATGGCTGGCACCATATATAAAAAAAAAAAAAAAATTGGTGCTGGCCAGTAGATAATAGGCAGCAAGTACATTTTTCGTGTCCCAATGCAATTTTTTTTTTACTTTGGTACACTGATGGCCGGCACCAGTTAAATTTTAAAAAAAAAAATTTTAGGTGCAGGCCATGTAATGGTCGGCACCAGAGATGTAAAAAAAAATTTGAGTGCTAGCCAGTAGATGGCCGGCATCATGTACTTTTTTCGTGTCCCAATACAATTTTTTTTTACTTTGGTACACTGATGGCAGGCACCAGAGATGTAATTTTTTTTTTTTTGGTGTTGGCCACCAAGTACAATTTCGGCTCCCTATGCAAATTTTTGAAACACTGATGGTCGGTACCAGTGTATTTAAAAAAAAAATTGGTGTTGGCCATGTGATGGCCGGCACCAGAGATATAAAAAAAATTACATGGAAAAAAATAATTAAATTTATAGGGAAAAAAGATAATATAAATGAAATAAGAAAAAAAATTAAATTTACATGGAAAAAAATAATTTAAATGAAATAACAAAAAAATTAAATTAAAATGGGAAGATAGATAATTTAAATGAAATGAGAAAAAATTTAAATTTAAATGAAATAAGGAAAAAATTAAATTAAAATGGAAAGAAAGATAACTTGAAATGTTACTAGTTGTGATTAATATGAAAAAAAAATTGTATATTAGGAAAATAATAATAAATTTAAATGAAAAAAAATTAATGAAATGAAATGTTAAATGAAATATGAATATCAAATGAAATGTAATTTGAAATGAATATGAAATGAAAAGAAATGATGATTATGAAATGGAATAAAAGTTTAAATGAAAAGAAATTATAAATTTAAATGAAAATAAAAACTGAAATGAATTTTTTTTTTTGAAATGATAAATAAATAAATTTAAATGAAATGAAATGTAAATGAAATGAAATGGAAATGAAAAAAAAAAGTTGAAATGATAGGGCATGTGCCTGTGTCAGGCCTACGTCATTGACCAAGGCCAGTTTGGCCTTCCAATGGCCGGCAATATGATGGCATTTAACACAATTTTTTTTCCAATTTTGCCCCTGCTCAGCTACTATTGTCTCCCATTATAAATTGGCTACTTCAACCCATAATTGTCGACCACCGCCGACCGACGAACACCAATCACCTCCAAACACCTTCGACAACCGTCGTTCACCGTCAACCACCGCCGACCACCGCCGACCGACGAACACCAATCACCTCCAAACACCTTCGACAACCGTCGTTCACCGTCAACCACCGCCGACCACCGCCGATCACTTCATGGATCCTAATCTTAATATTATTTTAAATGACAACAGCCACATTGCAGCCTATGTGCATAAGGTAAACGAGAAGAAAAATGTCTCATTTAATTTTAAATATTCATTAAATTTAAAAAAATACAAACATTCTAAGAAATTAATACACAAAAATATAAAAAATGAAACCTTAAATCCTAAACAATTACATTAAATTTACAGATATAAAAAAATACAAACATTCTAAAGAAATAATACAATTATTTTGAATAGTAGTTTCTTCACAATTAATCGTCTTCTGCTTGAACCAGGTCTACGTTGCATCAGTACAGGATAATTAGATAGCTGAAACGGTTAGCAAAATTAAAAAGAAACAGAAAACCAGCTGCATAAACTAAGGGAAAATTAATCGTCTTCTGCTTGAATCATGTCTCTACGTTGCATCAGTACCCCACTTATAAGTTGCGGAATAAACGCTATTGCACCATAGATAATGTCCATCTGCGTTGGACATTTCGATTAGCCATCTAAGGCGCAGAAAGTCGTCCAACCCTTAATAGCATAACCTTTAGGGTGGACATGACAGTATATAATTCAACTCCGTTAAAACATGACAGTATATAATTTAACCCCAAAATTCAGTTGTACACTACGAAAAACTCCTATCTACAATCCACTACAAAAAACTCTCATCTACAATCCACTACAAAAAACTCATTTGATAATATACTAAAAAACACTCTCATTTTGATGGCTCTCTCAAAAAAAAATAAAAAAAATTTCTTATCCATTTACACTATCAGAACCCAAACCACTCACTATATATAAGGCTTGGTGTCGGCCATTACATGGCCAGCACCAAATTTTTTTTTTTAAATTAAGTAGTGCCGGCTATCAGTGTACCAAAGAAAAAAATGCATTGGAACACGAAAAAATGGCCAGCACCCCAAATTTTTATTTTTATTTTTTTTACATCTCTGGTGCCGCCTATTACATGGCCAGCACCCAAAATTTTTTCTTTTACATCTCTGGTGCCGGCCATTACATGGCGCCGGCCATTACATGGCCAACACCCAAATATATATATTTAAAAATTTAACTGGTGTTGGCGACCAAAGTAAAAAAAATTGCATTGGGACACGAAAAAGGTCCCTGGTGCCTGCCATCTACTGGCCAGCACCAATTTTTTTTTTAAATACTAGTATTTTTGTATACCAGTATGATACGATTTTTAAAAAAAAAACCCTGGTGCCGGCCATTGGGTTCCCAAAGTAAAAAAAAATCAATTTTTTAAAGCCTGACACAATCATCAAGAAATCATGGGGCCAAAACACTAAGTAGTGCCGGCCATTGAGTTCCCAAAACCCCCATCTACTGTTCATTTCAGGTCATTTTGGTGATTGTCACTACAGTAAAACAGACTTTTAGCGGAGTTTTTAGCGGCGTTTAGACTAAAAACGCCGCAAAAGTTTTACATTAGTGGCGCTAGTAAACAAATGCCGCAAAAGGTTAGAGCTATAGTGGCATTTGTGTTAAAAACGCCGTAAAAGATCAGCATTAGCGACGTTTATGAGAGAAGCGACGCAAATGCTCGAGCGATAGCGGCGCTTTTTAAAAACGCCGCAACAATGTTAATCAAAACGCATCATTTTATCTTGAGCTTTAGTGGCATTAGCGGCGCTTTCAAGAAAACGCCGCTATAGATCGAGCATTAGCGGCGCTTTTGGAAAAACGCCACAAAATGTTGAGCAAAACGACTTCGTATATTGTGGAGCTTTAGTGGCGTTTTTGATAAAAACGCCGTAAAAAAATATTTTATTTTAAAGTTTAGGATTTAGAATTTCAGATTTAATGTCTATGGTTTAGAGTTTTAGGGTTTATGGTATAATGTTTATTATTTTGGGTTAAGGGTTTATGTTTTAGAGTTTGGGTTTGGGGTTTAAAGTTTAAGGATACTGTTTGAAAACTGAAGAACATTTGGATTTTACTGGTATTCATGCCATTTTGTACTACACCCATATTATTTAATATAAGAATATAAAATACATGTTTTGTTCTACACTAACATTGGCCACACAAATTCCCAAAAATATGGTTTATGATTATGGTTTAGGGTTTACGGTTTAGAGTTTAAGGTTTGGGGTTTAGGGTTTATGGTTTAAGGTTTATGGTGTATTGGGGGTTGGGTTTTGGGGTTTGGTGGTTGGTGTTTGTGATTTACGGGTTTAGGGTTTAGGATTCAGGTTTTAGGATTTAGAGTTTAGGGCTTAGGGTTTAATTTTGAATTTTTTAGAATATATATCTAAATAAGATAAATATAAATTATTATTTTAATATATATATATATATATATATCAAAATGGGTTAAATCTTAAAAGCATACATGAACAATGGTTTAATGTTCAATTGTATACATGAACTTTAATTTGATCCAGATCTTGTAAAATATTAACCCAATTATTGATATAATTAACATCATTTTTTATTTATATATTGCATACATAAATATTTATATTTATTCAATATAAAAATATATTGATGTATTTATTTTTTAAAATGTGTATTTATTTTTTAAAAATGCATTATTCTCTCTTTTTTTATTAATTAATATTTTCATTTTATAACTTTTGTTTTAATTTTGGATCAGTTTGACTTCAATCTTGGATGACACTAATTTGACAACTCATGTGCTAGTATATTTGTATTTTATTGTTGGCGTAGATATAATTTTAAAGAAATTATAAACATTTTTAAATTTTGTTGAATTTTTAAATATTTATTGGTATGAAAGGCATTAGCGGCGTTTATATAAAAAACGCCGCAAAAAGTAATTTCACGTTAATAAAAAACGGTGTCGTTTTTGTGGTGATGGTAGTATCATTAGTGGCGCTTCACCAGAAATGCCGCAATAAGATTCTTTTTTAATTACTTTTAATTGTACCTTGTAATATATATTTTGGTTTAGGGTTTAGGGTGTTAGGGTATATCATATTAGAGTTTAGGGTTTAACGTTTAGTATTTTAGGTTCAGTGGTTAATGTTTGTTATTTTGGGTTTAGTTTTTTTATAGTTAGTGTCTTACTGTTTATGGCTCTAAGGGTTTAAGGGTTAGTGATTTTGATAAAAAATGACAAAAAATAAATTTATTTTAGTGTTTACGCATTAGTGGCGTTTTAGTAAAAAAATGCCACAAATATGTCAGAGTATGCAAAACGTTGACGTTTTATTCTGTGTTTTTAGTGGAATTTATGAAAAAACGCCGCAAAAGGATAAGCTTTAGTGGCGTTTTAGTAGAAACGCCTTAAAGTTGTTTCAGAAATGGCAAAACATTGCGTTTTGATCTGTGTTCTTAGTGGCGTTTTTCACAAAACACCGCAAAAGGATAGAAATTAGTGGCGTTTTTGTAAAAAAGTGCCGCAAATATGTGCCTGATACTGCAAAACGTTGCGTTTTGATGCAAGATTTTAGTGGCGTTTTTAGGAAAACGCCGCAAAGGACTATGCTTTAGTGGCGCTTCAGCAAAAAAACGCCACAAATATGTTTTAATAGTTTCCTAAATGGTGTCGTTTTTGCCTATGCTTTTAGTGGCGCTTATTAGGAAACGCCGCAAAAAAAAAATTAGTTTTCGAAACGGTGCCATTTTTTGTCTGTGCATTAGTGGCGCTTTTTATAAACGCCGCAAAATTTAATAAAACTAACCTAAACGACGTCGTTTTATTAACCCCGAATTTCCTTTAGTTTTCCCCAAGTCAGATTTCCCCGACTTCATTTCCCCAATTTCCCAACTTCGTTTCCCCTAAATTTCCCTAAGTTATTCTTCCCCAAATTATTTTCCCCAATTCCCAAACTTCCAATCCCTTTGTGATCCAAACCTCCAATTTCCCAAATCCCTTTATTTCTTATCGGGTTCCTCCATGCTACGCCCTCCATTTTCTCCCAAATTCAAACTTTTCCTTTCAAAATTTAAGCTCCCAATCCGCCACAAAGCTCGATTCTTCAACAAAAAGGTGTTGGAACTGCGTCGCATACAAGACTGGAACAACGCCGTTCCTCTATTCTGATTCCTGCAGGAGCATTCAACCCGTTGCTTTATCCATCGATTACTTTCAGCTTTTTGGGCTGTAAGTGTTCTTCTTCTTTTTTTCCGATAGTATAGAATTTTAATTTACTTTTTTTTCCGTAATTGCCTTTTTTTTAATTAACAGAGAAAATAAGTATGAAATTTTGAAATAAGAAGAAAATCTTAATACCACAAAAAGCTTATTTTTCTTTGTTCTTTTGATGGATAAGTATCGAGTCAGTTTAATACTGCCTTAACTGTGTTTCTTTTGGTGTTAACTGTTTTTTGTTTTGATCAAGGTGCAAAATTTGATAGATGCCAGGAGGCCCAGAAATTTTGATTTTACAGAAACAGGTTTATTGTATTTTATGGTGCCTTATATGCTATTATATAGTTGAAGGCACTATTTATTTGTTATTGTTATTTCTCATTTAAGAGGATGCATCATTGGAATGAACCATTTTCTCTTGATACCTTTGGTAGTCCAAAACAACAAATGAAATTTAACATGTGTAGGTCTAAGTATATCATAAAACTAGAGCCATTCGTATGTCTATAGTTTTAGTTAATGGGAAATATTATTGAAGTTGCAGTTGTTGATGCACTGAACTATCAAAATATTGTTGTTTTTGGTTCATATGCTAAAACCAAAGTTTTATCTTAGTAGTTTTCTACCCTTAGATTTCACTAAGTAGTTTATTATTCCATGCCTTTAAACACAATGCTCAAACTAGGAATAGGCATTACCTTATAATTCTTTGAGTTGGCTGCATTTTTTTTACTCCTTTAGATCTTCTATATTATTTTTATTCTTGTATATATTCTGACATGTGGAATTGTCGGTAGCCCTCTGCTGCATTTAATCAATTACTGTTTCCTGCTCCTCCTGCAACTATTGGTTCAACTGAAGCTGCCATTTAATCTTCGAATTAATATTTGGTAGTGATATTGATAAAGTTTTTATATTTGGTTCAACTGAATTAATAATATTTGGTGCTAATCTTATAATCTTACATCTGTTCTAGGTACTATCGAGCACCCGAATTAATATCCGTGCAATGAATACCACTGACCATTGACATCAGTCCTGTTGGTTGTGTTTTGGTGAGCTATTGCTTGGGCAGGTACATGTTAAGTAATGTTAAGTTTATTTTACATGCGTGTTGACTTTTATTATTGCTCGTATTTCTCAATTTCAATATAATAATATATTATTTTCCAGCTGAAAGTGGTGGGGACTTGAGAGAGGTCGAGGGACGACGCTACTTAAAGATTTATACGACTTAAATCCTGTCGAGCGTGTCAAAGTAAGTAGAAACAGTCGTGGTCAGCCTGTTGGATCAGAAGCTCGAGTTTTAGCAGGCTATTTGGGCATTATAGCACGAAATGCCAATATGTTGCCCATCAACTATGAATCATGGCATCACATGCCTGATAGCAACAAAAATCAAGCTCTTGATAATATTAAGGTAACAAAACGTGAATGTAATTTATAATACTTTGGTTTAAGTTTCATTTATATTTACTTTCTAAACTCGTGTTTTTTAGGAGAGATTTGCTTTACAGGTCTCGGATGCCTATATCAAGAAGGCATTGGGTAAAAATGGAGAGACCATAAAAGCACTTTGAAAAAAGATTATTTTAAGAAAGACATAAGCCTCGAAGAAAAATTGCGAAATGTCCCGCCGGGAATGCTGAAGTACCAATGGGAAGATGCAGTTAGATTCTGGAATTCAAAGAAATGAGAGGTATTACGTACTTCCAAACTCTTATAAATTTTTCGGTTTATAGTATTTACTATATACGTAAATAATAATTTCATTATGTAGGACCATGAGCGAGTTGGAACAAGCAGCAGGCAAAAACAAAAATTCACGCACACGGCAAGGTCGAGAAGTTTTGCTTGTGTAGCTGAGGCCCAGGTATTATGAATTTATTAATTCTGTCAAATATTAATGACTTTCTACTATTAAATAATATTTTTACTACTATATTGTAGGAAGTCTCAAATGCGGTCAAAAGTTGGACGCCTTGACTTTTTGACATTACGCTATATAGGAAGAAAGATGGATCTCTGATGACATCCGAAATTTGGAGAAATTATGGTATATTTACTTAATAAAATTTGATTTATTATAAATATTTATAATGTTTAATTATAATGATTTAATTTGTCTTTAGTAGTTTTAAATAATGTTAAGTTATGTTGCATTCCTTTTTTATTATATATTTCGTTTTTAACTATTTAATTGATTTATTAGGAGAAACTAAAAGATAAGAAGGCGGAGTATGAAGCGATTGCTTCGACTGATAGTTCTGTTAATTTTGAGGACATTGATAACAGAATTATTAATGAAGTTTTGGGTCCTGAAAGGTATGGTCGGGTTCGATTTCAAGGATCTCGTGTTAACCCGACCCAATATTTTGGATCCATTTCATGACAATACATGCCTTCCGGGAGTCAAGCTCAAGCTGAAGTTCAGAGGTTAAGAGACCAGATAGCTCAGATACAAGCTAGCACAGTTGAGCAATTTTCTCAACTTAAAGCGGACGCAGCAGCGAGGGAGGCAGAGCAGAACATAAAGTATGATGAACTCCAGCTCTGACTTGGACTATGATGAAGATGTTCAAAGATCATAAAACGCCGCCATCTTAGACATTTGTTTTCTTGTAACTTTAACATTATTGTAAGAAAATTTTGAATTATACTTCATTTATAATTTATATCATATATCTTTCGTATAATTTTGTATCATTTAGATTTGCTATTTTTGGTTGGATTTCATGCTATATTTGCTGTTTTTGGTTGGATTTCATGCAGGAAGGGTTGGATATTGGTGAGAAATGTATACTGCAAATCTGCCCAAATTAGCGGCGTTTGTAAAAAAAGCGCCGCTAAATACAATCTCTTTTAAAAATATTTAAACTTTCGACATTAAGACATTAAATAATCAATTAGGTACCAAGTTTGGGCGTGACGAGGGTGCTAACCCTTCCTCGCACGTAACCGACTCCCGAACCCGATTTCTCAAAACTTCATAAACCAAGAATCATCGTTTTGATAAATTTAAACTTTTATTGAAATGATTGAATCACGAGGTGACCCGATCACACCTCATCAAAAAAATGATTGGTGGCGACTCCCGTTTTTCGTTTTCATTTTTCAAAACTCTATGTCGATCCGTTTTACAAAAAAATGGTTACGACAGCTTGGCGACTCCACTGGGGACTGAGAGAGTCGAGCCGTAAAATTGATTATTTTCTGTATTGTTGTCAAAATTTGAAAATCTGATTTGGGAAATTACGATCCTATCATTGCATTTGTTCGTATTGTTATTTCATAAATTACTGTGGTTTGAGTCTCGCATCATATTGCATAGGGACCATTTTGGGTCTTACCCTTTTAAGTGGGAGTGAGAAGCTACTCCTTTGTGAGGTTTTCACCTCCGTGCAGGATAGTGGATCGCTTTCGGGATACATCCGTACCTATGTCTTCGTGAGATTTTCGTCTCCGTGCAGCCATAGGGAAATGTATTCCCCTGAACCGAACTCGGTCCGTATGAGCCTATAATGGGTGAGGATCGAGGAATCTGCTGGTTCGGGTACCCTTTCTTTAGAACCAAACCACATATAGAGAGACCTAGGAGCCTACCCTAGATAGAGCCACACCAAACCCTAGTGGTTACCCGGACAGGTATTATGTGTTGTTTATTTCTCTTGTACTAACGTGTTTTCTTCTGTTTTGATTGCATTGCATTGCATCATCATAGAAATGAGGTATTGATTAATATTCGATTGCTAAATAGAGGAGTTTGTCATAAGAAAATGAATTTCTTGATAAAGTGGATTATAATACGGTCGTCCGAATATAGTCTAAGTAAACAACAAGAGAAGGCTGATAGTCCGCAGAAGAATACAAGACTTTGCTCGAGGATTCAAGCCAACAAGGATTATTCAAGAGTCGTCACGTCTCGACTTTCTTAAAGAAGCTTATGAGCATCGCGAGGGATAGGTGAGTGAAAAGTCGCGGCCTGGATCAAACAACAAGAAGCTAGAAGAGGCATCTATTGAGGAAGTTCACGGGGCACAACCATGACGTCCGGATATGAAGAAAAGGATCGGTATCTTCGCTTGGAATATGAGGGCAAGGCCGCATATGTAATCCGTTTTATGTAAAGGAATTTATTTTCTAAAAAAGTTCTTTTAATGGAATTGAATTCAGAATCAACGCCTCTCTTTCTTTTTGCATTCATTCCATGCATTTGCATTACATCTCATCATATACATTAAAATTTGTAGAATCCAAGCCCTTGCATGTTTGGGAGTGTTTTAAACAATAGGATTGTGGAAGAGATTCATGTATTTTTAAGGCTTACTCAGAGTAATGTTCGGAACACGCTTGTTGCTTTAAGCTTAGAGGTAATAAGAGTCCTTTTGTGGAATAGGCTTGCGTCCAGAATCTCTATTTCAATAAAATGTATCTTTTTGAGCAAATATTTTGCCATTCTTTTTATTTATAGATTCTTTTGTACCTTGGATTTCTATTCAAATATTCTTTCATTCTTTATTCATGATCATACCATACGAATAATCATTCTGGGAATAATTTATTCTCTGGAATTTACCTTTATACCCATAATGGGTCCCCAGATATCTATGACATGAGCGACGCTGTTACTGACTCCTCTTTTAGTGAGATATGTGTCTAGAGGGATCTAAGGACTTTGAAGATGACAGAGATTGCAACTTATTTCCTAATTTGTTAAGAATGGTAGATCCTACCTTACGAAGTGTCAGCGGACACTACGAGCTAACAAAGGAGATGAAGATGGAAGTTTAGCTCACCGCAGGAATAAGGCAAGGCATTATTGAGTTATCTCCAAGAATTCAAAGATATTTTCGCATGATCACAATAAGACACGCCTGGGCTACTGAGGCGCGAGCATGCCGTCAAAGCTAAAGAAATCCTAGAATAAGTCCATAAGGGTATTTAAAGATCACATGCTAATAATCCTACAATATTCAGGCTAATCATGAGGTTTAGGTACTGCTGGTCCACCAGAAAAGGGAGGTTGCATCAGTGCCAGATGGATGAATACAGGACTTATGCGCCTCCTCTATTTCTTCACAGATTCCCTATATGTGGGGCATGGACGTTATCAAGCCAATCTTCTCAAAAGCTTTTAGCCAACATTGATTCATATTCATGGTCATTGGTTACTTCACTAAGAGGGTGACGGTCGCTTCATATGCCAATCTTACAAAGTCAACAGTTATCAAATCCCACTCTCAATGCCCAAAAAAAAAAGGGAAGCTAAAAAATCAGATGCCAACAAAGAATACCAGAAATGATCATGTTTAACAATGCATAATTGCACAATGTCAAAGATTTACAGTCTGACACCATATCAATGCAGCAAAGGCAACCAAAAACCATTCAAATTCTTTGAAAAATGACTGAGATTTGTAAAGGTTGGCATAGGAAAGTTACCATTTACCCTCTATGCTTCTTGAACATTGGCTCGGACCTTCACCTGGGCAACATCTTTCTCATTGGGTTATGAAAGGGAAACAATTGTTGGAAGTTAAGATTCCTTTTCTCCAAGCTTTGATTGAATTGGATGAAGCAAAATGTCTCCAGTAAGCTTGATTGAAAGTATTCAGCATGGTCGAATGTACCAAAAATGGATGATACGAGCTTATGATAAAAATGTTCGCTTAAGAGAATTTCATGATGGGAACCTAGCATCAAGAAGGATTCTTCTCATACAAAAGGACTTCAGAGGAAAGTAAAACCAAATTTGAAAAAAATCTTATGTGGTGAAGAAGACTTGTTTTGGAAGATCATTAACTTTGACCAAGATGGATGGCAAGGACATGTTCAAGTCGGTGAGTTTAGATTTCATCTAAAAGGAGAGGCCAAGGTGAAAACCCGCAAAGGGCGCCTTGAGAAAAAAAAAGGAAAAGAAAAAAGAAATAAAAATTTTCATCAGAAAAAGAAGAAAAAAAAAGGAGAGGCCAAGGCGAAAACCCGCAAAGGGCGCTTTGAGACCAAATGAGATTTGAGTTGAAAACCCAAAAAGGGCGGCTCAAATTTTGTTCGAAAGTGGGGCATATAGTAGTCTTGCTACGCTTGAATTAACAATGAAGAAGAATGTTACGTCTTAGGGCATCGACAAAGTACTCCGGATCCCCTAAACACATATTGAGCTCAAAATGGTCCTCAAGAAGTTTGAACAGAGAAGCTCAGGCTGCGATATCTGGGGCACCTAGTTTCCATTTTACCCATTTTAAATTTGTTATTTGTGATTATCTTATTCTTTTCAAAATACACTACCAATAAATTTCCTTATTGATTGCATTTGCTAGCTTTGATTAACTTGTTTGTTTCTAGCTATGCTCCCAATCAATTTCCTTCTTGTCCATTGTTATAATCTTTTTCAGGCATTTTGCATTGAATAACGATTGGTGGACTAATAATACTTTCATAAAAGGAGTTTCGCATATTACTCTAAAAGCTTCTGAATAATACAAGGACCTGAAACAGGACTATTGTTTAGAACTCACTCAGCTTAAGGTTTGGAAATATTGGAGAAAGATGATTATCTCTTTGGACTTTTTATTGATTTAACAAAAGACAAGACATTTCGTCGGTGATACAACCTCGACAAATAACGAGTAATGTCAACCCAGGTGTATAAGGGGATCATTCTCGGGAAAAAAAAATGATACTTTGCATTCATGCAAATATCAGGCATATACATCTGGTCATTACACCCAGCGAATGGTGTAACAGATCAAATTGATCCTATACCTTGGAGTTGCAGCAGGATGGATTGAAGAAACCAAATGTTATTCTCCTGAAGTTGCAGTGGGAGGTACAAACTTTATGTCCCAGAAGGTACAGTGGAAGGGACTCTGAAATTACAGCGGGGCAAGCTTGCTGAGGAGAATATGATCGTTTCTTTGGGTTTTCTGTCAAAGATACCGACTGAACGAGAAAGTATGGTAACACATCAGTGATAGAACCTTGATGAACTACGAGCAATGACAACCCAAACATTAAAAATGGATCATTCTCATGCATTCATGTAAATATCATTCATACACATCCAATTAGGAGCATTTGATTCATTCCGATCATTACATCCTAATCGTTGCACATTTTAAAAAAAAAGGATCATTCCCATGACATTCTGCATTCATGCAAATGTCGTCCATAATACATTTAATTAGGAGCATTAGATTCATTCCGATCATAGCATCCTAATCATTTGGCATAAACATAGACATAAAAAACCCATTCTACAGGTTATGTCCTCAAGAGGACAGTGTAGCAAGGTAGATTGAAGATATTAGTCTGGTCTCCCCGAGTTTGCAGTGGAGCAGACTAAAAATAGCAGATCTGGCATTCTTGAAGTTGCAGGAGCAGATCGAAGATATCAGATCTTGTGTCCATGGGTTTGCAGTGGAGCGGATTGAAGATAGCAGATCTGGCATTCCTGAAGTTGCAGGAGCAGATCGAAGATATCAGATCTTGTCTCCCTGAGTTTGCAGTGGAGCAAATTGAAGATAGAAAATCTGGCATTCCTGAAGTTGCAGGAGCAGATTGAAGATAGCAGATTTGGCATTCCTGAAGTTGCACGAGCAGATCGAAGACATCAGATCTTGTCTCCCTGAGTTTGCAGTGGAGCAGATTGAAGATAGCAGATCTGGCATTCCTGAAGTTGCAGGGGCAGATCGAAGATATCAGATCTTGTCTCCCTGAGTTTGCAGTGGAGCAAATTAAAGATAGCAGATCTGGCATTCCTAAAGTTGTAGGAGTAGATCGAAGACATCAGATCTTGTCTCACTGAGTTTGAGTGGAGCAAATTGAAGATAGCAGATCTGGCATTCCTGAAGTTGCAAGAGCAGATCGAAGATATCAGATCTTGTCTCCCTGAGTTTGCAGTGGAGTAAATTGAAGATAGCAGATCTGGCATTCCTGAAGTTGCAGGAGTAGATCGAAGATATCAGATCTTGTCTCCCTGAGTTTGCAGTGGAGCGGATTGAAGATAGCAGATCTGGCATTCCTGAAGTTGCAGAAGCAGATCGAAGATATCAGATCTTGTCTCCTTGAGTTTGCAGTGGAGCAAATTGAAGATAGCAGATCTGGCATTCCTGAAGTTGTAGGAGCAGATCAAAGACATCAGATCTTGTCTCCCTGAGTTTGCAGTGGAGCAAATTGAAGATAGCAGATCTGGCATTCCTGAAGTTGTAGGAGCAGATCGAAGATATCAGATCTTGTCGCCCTAAATAGTAGTGGGACAAGGTTGAAGGCAAATCTTGGCTCCTTAAACAGTAGGGAACATGATTTAAGCCACCGTCCTATATCCCTGACCAGCTGTGGAATAGGTTGAAGATTGTAAATCTTGTCGCCCTAAACAGTAGTGGGACAAGATCGAAGGCAAATCTTGGCTCCCTAAACAGTAGGAAACATGATTTAAGCCACCATCCTATATCCCTGACCAGTAGTGGAATAGGTTGAAGATTGTAAATCTTGTCGCCCTAAACAGTAGTGGGACAAGATCGAAGGCAAATCTTGTCTCCCTAAACAGCAGTGGAATATGATTTAGGCCACCGTCCTATATCCCTGACCAGCAGTGGAATAGGTTGAAGATTGTAGATCTTGTCGCCCTAAATAGTAGTGGGACAAGGTCGAAGGCAAATCTTGGCTCTCAAACAAAGAGGGAACATGATTTAAGCCACCGTCCTATATCACGACCAGTGATGGAATAGGTTAAAGATGGTAGATCTTGTCGCCTAAGCAAAGAGTGGGGCAAGATCAAGGCGAATCTTGGCTCCTAAGCAGTAGGGAACATGATTTAAGCCACCGTCCTATATCCACGACCAGCGATGGAATAGGTTGAAGATTGTAGATCTTGTCGCCCTAAATGATGAGTGGGACAAGGTCGAAGGCAAATCTTAGCTCCCTAAACAGTACGAAACATGATTTAAGCCACCATCCTATATCCCTGACCAGCAGTGGAATAGGTTGAAGATTGTAAATCTTGTCTCCCTAAACAGTAGTGGGGCAAGATCGAAGGCAAATCTTGTCTCTCTAAACAGTAGTGGAACATGATTTAAGCCACCGTCCTATCTCCCTGACCAGTAGGGGAATAGGTCGAAGATTGTAGATCTTGTCGCCCTAAACAGTAGTGGGACAAAGATCGAATGCAAATTTTGTCTTCCTAAACAGTAGTGGAACATGATTTAAGCCACAACCCTAGCTCCCTGACCAGCGGTGGAATAGGCTGAAGATTACAAACTTTATCTCCCTTAAGATCACAATGGAGCAGATCGAAGCACCAATTCCTATACTTTTTAAGCTGCAGCGGAATAGAGCGAAACCACAATTCTCACCTTCTTGAAGTCCCGGTGGAGTAGATCAAAGCTACAAGTCTCTTCTCCCTGAAATTACAGTGGAACAGGATCAATTACCAATCCTTGTCTCCTTGAAGTCCCAGTGGATGAAGCAGATTGAAGTTGCAAGTCCTATCTCGCTGAAGTAGCGGTGGAGTGGATCAAAGCAACGAGGTGCAGTGGACTGGAATAAAGCTACTTGACAAGAGAGGAGCGGCAAAAGAAGTCAGGACTCACCAAGACTGGGCAAAATTGGTCTTTCTTAAAAAGTCTTTGCTCCATTCCCGTTACACGACAATGAGCAAAGAGGGGCAGTTGTAAAACCCAATTATTTCCCGGGCCCAATTACTAACCCAACCATTAAACCAACCCAATTAGACCCAAATTAAAACCAATACTAAACCCATTACATTAACCCTAACCCAAGGCCTAGATGACCCAAAACCTAAGACAACTTTCGGCTAAAAAAGAAAAAGAAAAAACCCTAACTATTGCCGCCTCTGTCTTCTGACCAGCCACCAGTCTGGCACCGCCTGTGGCCACCGCCCACGTCACATCTGCACCACCACTTGCACCTGCAAAATATTAAAAGAGAAATGACCTCAAACAACTTGTAAAAGGCTATAAAAGCCTTCAAAAATTCAATGTAAAGAGAGGTTTTTTTTTAGACACGATCTTGAATAAGAAAACAGAGAAATTCAAAATAGAACGAAGTTATCAAATACGAGAACGTCTGATTTCGAATACAACAACCAATATACTCAAACATACAAGCAGCGTATACCAAAAGAGCAGATTAAAATCGCACAAAAGGTTGCCTTAACTTCTTTCCTATTTTCGAAACTGTCATACGAGTATTTCCCTTCCATTTGTCTTTTTTTAAAAATTTTTACATCTATATATCTCTACATATACACTAAGTATAAAAAATAAAAAAAAAAGGGAAATTTTTTTACCTAAGCGCCGCCGCGCACGGCGGTCGCCGGCGATGGACGGCGGCGGAGGAGCGGCGACGGACTGTCGGAAGTCGCATCGGCCCCTAGGCCTGCAGAGAAAACAGAAGAGGTTAGGGGTTTTTTTTTAGAGCAGCTAAAAATGAATTTTTGTTTTGAGGATTTTTTTACTTATATAGGCCACTCAAAACGACGTCGTTTTGGGACTGGCCTTAAACACCAAAACGACGCCGTTTGGCCTAGGATCTGCGTGTCGACCCGACCCGCTCAGGAGGATCCGCGTGTTTGTGCTTAAGGGTCTTATTGCGTTTTTGGTCCTTCCACTTTTTTAAATGGTTTAAAATCCAGTTTTTTTTCTTCTTTTAATTTTTACCCCATTTGTTTTATTCCGTTTTCAATTTAATCCTTCAGTTTGGCCCAAAACGCTGCACACAAAAGACCAGGGATATTTCTCCTGTTAGTCCCTCGCCATTTCGCGCGCGTTTCAGTTTAGTCCTTATGTTATTTATTTTATATAATTTGTCCCTTTTACTTTCTTTAAAATTCAATTTAGCCCATTTCTTTAATTATTTAGCAATTTTTATTTTTATTACTATATCTTATTATTATTGCTATTAATGTTATTATTATTACTACTATCGTTTTAAAATTATTATTATTGTTATTATCATTACTCATTTACCACTGTCCTTTTTTATTTTTATTTTTTTATTCTTTTATATTTATAAATTATTTTCATTATTATTATTATTTCTATTATTATTATTATTATTATTATTATAGCTGTTCGTTATTGCTACTATCATAACTATTATTATATCTATTAAACCTATTTTATTATTAATATTATTACTACCACTATTGTTTATTTATCTATTTACTTACTTTATATTTTTATTTTTACTATTTATTATTCGTTTATTACTATTAGTATTATATTTTTAAAACCGTTTTACCTAATGCTTACCTAATTTATCTACTCTTGGATTTTTGATTAATTTGTTAATTTTCGTTCGTTTACTTACTCGTTTTCATAACAGTTTTTTTATTTTTATTCATTCTTATTTATTTTATTGTTTATCTTATTTTCATTTTTGCTCGTATTATTGCCATTTACATTAATGCATTTACTATTATTCTGCTGTACACGTTAGTATTGTAATTTGTTTTTATATTTTATTGTTATATTTTTTTCCGATATAAAATTGATTCTTTTCATAAAGGTAATATTCAGTATTTAGAAATTCGAGAGGTCGTGCCCTAACGTATTGGGTTTCGATTTTTCTTTGATCTAAATAACCGAATATCCTTTTTAAAACAGATACATAAATTTTAAATAAAAAGCTTATTCTCGAGAATTCGAGACGTCGTGTCCTAACGCATTGGATGTGACGTTTTATTATTTCGAGATAAGATTTTCCAAAATAAGGCAATATTTCGCTTTTTAGAAATCCGAGAAATCGTGCCCTAACGTGCTGGGTTTCGGTTTTTCGCTTGGCCAAATAATCGAATATCCTTTTGATATTTTGAATGCATGAGTCTCGGGAATCATGAGAGGATCTTGGATTTGAGGATTTAAATTACCGTGTCCTAACGTGCTGGATGTGATATTTTATCCCTTCGGAGCGAGAGAATCTTAATATCCGATTTGAGAAAATTCAGATATTTTTTGAAGAGGTCGTATTTTTAAAATCTTTTTCAAATTTTCAAATTTCGACATTAAAACATTAAATAATCAATTAGGTAACAAGTTTGGGCGTGACGAGGGTGCTAACCCTTCCTCGCACGTAACCGACTCCCGAACCCGATTTCTCAAAACTTCGTAGACCAAAAATCGTCGTTTTAATAAATCTAAATTTTATTAAAATGATTGAATAAAGAGGTGACCCGATCACACCTCATCAAAAAGGATTGGTGGCGACTCCCATTTTTATTTTCGTTTTAAACCCCAGTCAACTCGTTTTACAAAAAAATGGTTATGACAGTGTTCGTGGATACTTTGATTTTTAATTTAAGTATTTAGTATTGTTGTCAAAAAAATGCTTTTAAGAAATAAAAGGTCCATTTTAGACATGATGTTGTGATATAAAAAACAGACATTTAAATAATGTTCAAATTTTCAATTGAGTCATAGCTCGATTGACATGGACATTGTTGCCAATGCAGGAGCACGTTTATTCAAGTGCGCTGAAGTGCATTATCCTTCTATTTATGGATAGGGGAGGGGTTATGGGCAGTTCTAGACATTGTGTCGAAAAGAGCAGATATGATTAGAACTTATAATGAGATTGTTCAAAAATAATAATGTTCAAATTCATTAATATTATGATATTTTAGTAAAAATATATGAAATATATTTTAAATATTTGTAAACAATTAATATTAATTCTTTGTAAATTTTAATTTGAATATATAATCTATATTTTAATTACTATTAAAATATAACCATTATAAATTTAAATATATAATTTTATATATTAGAAATAAATTTCAATAGAAAATAATTATATACTTAATATAAATATTACATAAAATATATTAGAATATAAATACGGGTTAAAGATATCATTTTGGCTTTAAAAAGTACTTTTGAGTTCAAAACTTTTTGTTTAGCATTGTTTATGCCTTCAAAAGCACTTCTGACCCTAAAAACATTGATAAGCAATGAAAAATAAAGTCTTACTTTGCACTTTAAAAATATATGATTTATTTATATAATAAATAAATTTAAATTTTATTAATTAATATTGATAACAAGTAGGCCAGATCTAGAAACCCTAGTTGCCAAGAGTGCTCTCCAGAGAGTCCTAGAGAAAACAGCAAGTGTTGTGACTTAGGATGGCAGAGAATGGTGGTGATGATGGGGCAGCGAACGAGATTTCCCTTCTTCTTTGAGGAGATGGTTCAATTTGAATGTAAAGGGGTCGATGGTGACTCCAAGTGAGAAGCCTACTCGATATGTTCAATTTGGACAGGAAGTTATACAATCCAGAGAGTTTTAGAGCACGGATGAAGAGTATTTGGAAGACAAAGAAGAAGTTCGAGATCCAAACGGTAGGGCAAAATTTATTCTTAATTACTTTTGATTTAGAAGATGATCTGGAGTTAATTCTAGAGGAAGGCCCCTGGTTGTTTTTAGTAGAAGTTTAATCTTATTTGATAAGATTGTCCGACCTCTACGTAAAGAGGCCAAATTAGGCTTATTTCTTCACCTTCTCAAGCTAAAGGTTTGTACTTGTTCCCGTAATTTGATAAAAAGATCTATTCCACGCTTAATAGGTGTTACTTTTGGGGGTAATTAGATCTGAGATTAATGATGATTTATGTCGGCTTAGAATTAATCTCGATGTTCAGAAACCTCTTAGGCGTGGCATTTTTGTCTCTATTGATAATGTGAATAAGTCGTGGGTTTCTTTCAAGTATGAAAAATTGCCAGTGTTTTGTTTTGGCTGTGGAAGAATGGGGAATGGCCTTGCTGATTGTCAAGAGTTTAACCCTGCATAAAAAGAAAAATTCAGAATTAATCCACCTTTTTCATTGGCATTAAAAGCAGAGTCAGGTTTAAGTGGGAAGGAGAGTCTGAAATTTAATGCAATCACAAAAACTGGGAAGGTGCAGTATTCTTATACAGGAGACATATTACCACAAAATAGAATAATCTATGACGGCAAGGATACTATGTTTGGGAAGTAGAAAGGTTTAACAGGGGTGAGTAGTTGTGAGGAGCAGTCAAAGGAAGAGAAAGAAGATACTAATTTCATGGCAGAGAGCATGTCAAAAGATAACACCCGTGAAGCAATAGAGCTATTTGTTTCAGGAAAGAGGTCACGATGGAGGAGAGTTGAATCAATTTATAGGGTGGTGAATGGAAAAGGAGACTGCAGTTCAAGAAAAAGGAAAATATTGCAAGCTGAGTTGGAGAGTGGTAGCGCAAAAGACCAAACAGACGGCTTTAAAAGGTTGAAAATGGGAAAAGAGTAGAATGGTGGAGATTCTGTTTTAGTAGAAGATTTTGACACTATGGACAATGAGGATACTTCACATTTGATGAGATCGGTGGCTGCCAAGAGGTAAGCCGACCGGACGCAATGAAAAGTATAAGTTGGAACGTCCGTGGCTTGATGAGTACGCGGGCGTCTAGGAGGCTGCGAAGTTTCATAAAGCAGTAAAAACCCCAAATGGTCTTCTTAATGGAAACGAAACTTGATGGAAAGCGTATGGAAAAAGTTAGGCGGAGTTGTGGTTTCTTAAACGGAATTGATATTGCAGCAGAGGGAACACGTAGAGGGTTATGTCTAGCTTGGAAGGAGGAAGTTGAAGTAACATTGAGGAGTTTCTCCAGGAGCCACATTGATGTTTTGGTAAAGGAGGAAAACACGTCGATGAGTAATGGATATTTACAGGTTTTATGGTTCCCCGTATGCTAATAATAAAATTGAATCGTGGAATTTGTTACGAAGATTGGCTGAAGATAAATCCCAACCTTGGTTGGTGAGTGGGGATTTTAACGAGGTAATGTACTCTTTTGAAAAAATGAAGGGTTCCTTAAGAGAGGAGTAGAAGATGGAGGCGTTTAGGGAGACTTTGGAGGAATGTCAACTTGAGGATATTGGTTTCTCGGGCGCTTGGCTTACATGGGAAAGAGGGAACTTTGCAGAAAATAATATAAGGGAGAGACTGGACAGAGGAGTTGCAAATGAGAAGTGGAGACTCCTTTTTCCTACAGCAAACATTCACCACCTGGCTCATTCAATGTCAGATCATTGCCCGCTTCTTTTGAACACAATCAGTGAGAGAATTTTTGCTAGAAATCCATATTTTAAATTTGAAGTTCAGTGGACCACGAGAAGAGTCGTGGAGGAAACAATTAAAAATCGTGGAATTCACATTCGTGTACAATAGTTGAGAAGTTGGAAAAGTTAAGCGAGATCTTAAGGAGTGGGCGAGTTCAATTAAGAAAGGGAAGGAAGGGATGAAGAGGAAGTCGATGGAGAGGAACTGGAGATGTTACTGGAAAAAGAGAGGAACGATGATACACTAGCAAAGATCATTGATACGAGAGTCCAACTGAACATGGAGATGGACAGAGATGAAATTTACTGGGAACAAAGGGCAAGAGCTAATTGGTTAAAAGTAGGAGACAAGAATACACTTTCTTTCACAATTATGCTTTGTCTCGAAAAGAAAAAAACATGATTTCTAAATTTGGAGTTAGGGGGCGGACGAATGACTACTGAAGAAAGTGAGATTAGTGAATCAGCCACTTTTTTTTTGAAGAGATTTTCATGACAAAAGGAGTTGAGAATTTATCCCATATTTTATCCGGTATTGAGGAACGTATTTCATCAGATATAAATGACGCCTTAGTAGCCACTTTTACATAAGAAGAAGTGTTTGCAGCCTTAAAAGAGATGTGGCCCACTAAAGTCCTAGGACCTGATGGATTCCCGGCTTTATTTTTCCAGCGTTATTGGCATATAATAGGTGGAGATGTTGCTAATTTTTTTTTGGGAATTTTGAATGATGACCAGAGTTTTGGGCAACTTAATTCGACAGATATTGTGCTCATTCCAAAGTTCAAAAATCTTATCAACCTAGCCAATTTTAGACCAATTAGTTTGTGCACGGTTCTGTACAAGATTGTGGCAAAAACAGTTGCTAATAGGCTACAAGGGGTAATAGGGAAGTGCATTGATGAGGCACAAATTGCATTCGTTCCAGGGCGATTAATTTCTGATAATGTGTTACTGGCGTATGAAATGTTACACACGTTTAGGAGAAAGCGGACAGGAACGAAGGGATTTATGGCAGTCAAAGTGGATATGAGTAAAGCCTATGACAGGGTAGAATGGGATTTTATAAAGGAAGTTATGCTAAAGATGGGTTTTGGAAAGAAATGGGTTGACCTGATTTTAAAATGTATTACTACAACATCTTTTGAAGTAAATATCAATGGCAAAAGGGGACGAACTTTCAAGGCTACAAGAGGTTTGCGACAGGGAGACCCACTTAGTCCTTTTCTATTTTTACTATGTAGTGAGGGGTTATCGGCTTTAATGAGGATGGCTTTGAATGATGGCTTACTAAAATGAGCTAAGGCAAGTCGTGGAGGACCAGAGCTCACACATCTTCTTTTTGCTGATGATTGCATACTTTTTGGGAAGCAACAAGGGAGGAGCAAATCGATAAAAGGGTATTTTAAAGGAATATGAGAGATGTTCTGCCAGTGTGTAAATTTTAACAAGTCCACAATATTTTACAGTTCAAACACGCATGAAGGAAACAGGAGGAAGGAAATAGCGGATTTGGGAATGCGAAACTCAACAGATATGGAGAAGTATCTCGGTCTTCCTAGTGTAGTAGGTCGACGAAAAAAAGAATCTTTTCAAGCTCTTAAAGAAAAGATTCTTTTTAGAATTAAAGGGTGGAGTAATAGATTTCTATCTCAAGGAGGGAAGGAGGTATTTATAAAGTCAGTTCTTCAAGCGATTCTGACCTATGCCATGACATGTTTCCTCCTACCTAATTCTTTTTGTAGAGAACTTGAGCAGCTTATGAGTAGGTTTTGGTGGCAAAAAGCTCATGGGAAGAAGGGAATACATTGGTGTCAGTGGCAAGATTTATGTCGATCTAAAGATGAAGGTGGAATGGGTTTTCGTAATATGGCCAAATTTAACCTGGCGTTATTGGCAAACTAAGGCTGGAGATTTCTGAATAACCCTGATTCGCTAGTGGCAAAAGTTTTTAAAGCAAAGTACTTTCCAAAAGAGAGTTTTCTTAATTCAAGACTGAAAACCAATTGCTCGTTTACATGGAAAAGTATTTGGGCAGCTAAGGGTATACTGATGGATGGTCTATGTTGGAAGGTGGGCAGTGGAAAAGATATCTCAGTTTTGAATGATGTGTGGATACCAGATTCACATATTTACAGATTATCGCATCATGTTAATAATTTTAGTGACTTTAAAGTTTCTGAATTAATTGAGGCAAGTAGTAGAGAATGGAAAACATAGGTGATAGGGTCTACCTTTCCGGAGGACATAGCAGCAAAGATTGTGTGTATACCGCTAGCAAAAGAAGCGCACGATGATTTGTTGGCCTGGCGGGGAGAGTCCACGGGAGAGTTCACTGTCCGGAGCGCCTATAAACTATTACAAAACAATGAAACGGATCCTACGGCTTATGCCCTACATAATGTCTACAGGAAGTTTTACAGAAGACTTTGGTCCCTAGAGCTACCTTCTAAAGTAAAAATTACAGTCTGGAAAATTTCGTGGAATTATCTACCTACGAGAGTGAACATGAACTATAGAAGACTGTCTAATATACTTTTCTGCCCCCGTTGTGGACTGGAAGCTGAATCCATGGACCATATTTTCCAGGTTTGCCTTGTTTCTATCACAGTATGGGACAAGTTAGATCTCTCGAGTTATCTAGAAGAGTCAGAAAAGGACTTCACAGAATGGCTTATCTGGGTCTTTGCGCAAGCCACCGTCTTGCAATGCAGGTTTTTTTATTGCGCCCTCTGGGCCATCTGGGGTGACAGGAACAAATGTATTCATGAAAACGTCCGTAGATCTGGAGTCGAAATAGCAGATTTTGTTAAAAGTTATATTGGAGAAATAAATGGTACACAGGAAATAACAGCAAAAATTCGGTTAGAAGTCAGACGATGGGAACCCCCACTTGGGCAGTGGATTAAAATAAATTTTGACGCGGCTTATGAGGAAACCTTGGGTCAAACGGCATCGGGTATTGTGGCCAGAGATAGGAGTGGATTTGTTTTACTTTCGTGTACAGTGATTCAGAACCGAGTAGCTTCCGCTTTTGCGGCCGAAACTCTTGCGTGTAGTATAGCAACCAGAATCGGGGTCGACATGCAATGGGAGAGTATCATCTTTGAAGGAGATGCATTAACAGTGATCAAGAAAAGTAGATCAAAGGTACAAGATAAATCAATGATTGGAGCTTATATTCAAGATATACATCAGTTACAGTCACAGATCGGAAAGTGTAGTTTCAAACATGTACCAAGAACAGTGAATAGATTAGCCCACCTCATGGCGTTTTAAACGTCAAGAGAAGGAGAGAAGTGTACTGATTGGAAAGGTTAGGAGTATGCCGAGAGTGAAGAAATTAGAGATGAGGGACGAACTGCTCAAAGCGAAAATGAAGAGATCAAGAATGGGAAGGCTGAGGGTAACGGAAGAGCAAAATACAGAGCGATGTGGAGTGTAGAAGGTTGAAAATGGTAGTCTAAACGGTGAATCTAGGGGTACAGGCGGTAGACTATGTTGGGAACTGGTAGCGCTATGAAGACGAAAGTGATGGAAATGAAGGGCTCTGGAGATTAATCTCGGGGTAAACAGGTGTTGGATCAATGAGGGTATTTCGTGGGAGGGGAAAGGGAGAGGTAGCGGATGGGTTTCTTGAAGGGCTAAACAGTTTGAGATGAGAGATGAGTGGAGATGAGTATCTGAGGGTAGTATGCGTGAGGTGGAAAGGATAGATCTTCTTTGATTTTCTGAGGGAGTGTTAGAGGGGAAATGATACTGTAAGGCTAAAAGGAAGCAATCAAGTGGCAGACGAACGACCTACATGGGGAACCGAGAGGGCGTTGGGAAGATAGAGGATGATGGGACCAAACGGTGACCCCTTTTTTTCAAATTGGGCAGATGTCAGAAATAACCATTAATATGGCTCTAGAGAGTTCCATTTCATTATTAGTTATTTTGACTTTTTTGGGTTGTGAACTGGTGTTTTTCTGTCTGGTTTTTTAAATCTTTTATTCCTTTAGGGCCATCTTTCTTTTTTCTAGTCTGTTTCTTGTTTTGAAGTTGCTTAGGTTTTATGGGTCTTTCTTAAAGTGGTCTTTTTTTCTTTTTGTAAGCCGTTTTATTTTATAATAAAGCCCAATCAGAATTTGTTTCAAATTTTTTTTTTATTAATTAATACTTATTTTGAAATATTGTCAATTATAATGTTCAAAGTTTGCTATGATTCTTAAATAGCTTTTTGAGTCAATCATTTAAAAAAATTTAAAAAATATTAAATTAACATAATTATCTTTTCCGCCACTAATACAGTAAAAAAAAACTCCACAATCTGATTTAGAATGATGTGAAGTTTTTTTATTATTTAATTTATTATTATTTTACTACATGAGATAATAATTCTATTAAATTAAGGAAATTTATTTTAACATTTAAAAGAATATTTTAGACTCCATAAATAAATAGAAAGGGTTACATGTGTCTCATAAAATATAATAAAAAATTAAAAATTAAAAATTAAATATATAAACAAATAAAAAACTTGTCATTTTTTAACAATATTAAGTTAATATGTGGATAAACAGACCAAGTTATTTAAATATATTATTTTTGAAAATAATGTAAATATATTAATTAATTAAATTATTTTGCGAGCAAAAGATGAACATCGAACTAAATGAGTGTTCAAAAATCTTTTAATAAATTATTTAAATGTAAAACAATTAATTTTAAATACTTTTTAAATTTTTCCTTAATTGATCAATTGTGAGTTTTTTTTTTTTTAGAAAAGCCTGGCCCGTTTTATTAAGTAAATAGAAATCCGCATATAATGAAAAACAAATCAAATAAAAGAGAAAAAAGTCAAGGCCCAAAAGCATAATCCCTAAAAAACAAAACTCCTAAACAATAATCAAAATACCTAACAAACCTTAAAAATCAGCAGCCAATCTTCATTCATTTGACGAATCTCTTTCTTCTTTCACACTTTTTGCATTTCATTTCCAGAGAGACCCGTTAACAAACCAAGAAAACAATGACTCAAATATCCCTTCAGAGAGCGAATTTATTCGCTAAATAGTTACTTTAGTGTGTGAGCAAATTGAGCCAGATATCGTCACTATCAAAACATTCCATTTCCCTAATCTTCAAAGGACTCAATATGAGCATTCTTATTTTACCATTTTCTTGACATATCGTCAATGGTTCCTTATCCTCAACTTGAACTCGTCGATTATGTTCTCCTTCCATCACGTTTATCTTCTTCGACATCCTGGGTAACAGATTTGAGGAGGCCGTTTCTCATATAAGTATCTTCTTCCATATTGATTCTTTCATTTGCTAATAGATGCACCACTTTGTTCATTTGTCTCCCTGCATGTAACAGCCCGATTTAGGGCCTAGTCAGAATAGTGGTTGCGAGACCATAAATCCGAAGTAGAAATATGTGTTTTATGGTTTTTATGAGGTCTATGACATGTTTGCATGCTTATGTGAAAATTTCATGAAGAAATTTTATTATTTAGTGAACAATTTATTCATTAGGACTAAATTGCAAAGATTGAAAAATATGAGATTCTAGAAGACTCAAGTATGAGATAGCATTAGAAAATTTATTGGAGGTCCTTATTTAGCAATTAGACCATTATATTTTATGATGGACAAAAATAGACATGGGAAGAAAAAATCTCAAGAAAGGGGCATTAAGGGCATTTTGGTCATTTGGTTAATAAGTTAATTAAAAGGGAAAACAAGTCAAAAAATTTGTCCATCTTCTTCAACCTTGGCTGAAAATTTCAAGCTCACCATAGCTAGGGTTTTGTCATCTTTCAAGCTTGATTGTAAGTACCTCCTAGCCCCGTTTTTGATGTTCTTCGTATTTTTGAGATCCTCGTAGCTCGATTTAGCTATTTCTAGCAATATTTTGAGCTAGGGTTCATGTTAAAAAATTTACCCATGTATGAAATACATGTATTTTGATGTTTAATAGAGGAATATGAAAGTTTGATGTAAGATAAACATCTTTTTCTAAGTGATTTTCATAGAAACTCCATAAAAAGGACCTAGTTGTAAAAGTGATAAATATGTAGTAAAAAATAGTTTTGAAGGAAAGTGTGAGCTGTTATAGGATCAATAAATGTTAGGCTAGGCTTGGGTAAGCAAGAAAATGAGTACATCTCATTATACGAGCCTAGGGACCATTTTACAAATAAGTGAAAGTTTAGGGGCAAAATTATAATTTTGCCAAAGTATGATTCATGAGTTATTTTAGTCAAAATTGTCATTATAGATCAAGAAACACGAAGTCCGAACCGAAACCGAGGAAAGAACAAAGTGGTGGACTAAATTGAACAACTGTACATATTTTGTTACCAAGGTAAGTTTGTGTGTAATAAGTCAACTTAATGTTGTTATGTTTTAAAATGCTTGATATCATGAGAAATGTATAATATCTTTATGAAATTGATTAATGAAGTCCCGATGAAAGTATGATGAAATTTTATTAAGTTGAAGTCCCGGTTGAACCTTAGGAATAGAAAGGATACCATTGTCATGACATGACATTAAGGAGGTCCCGTATAAGACCATGTTTGGGACATGGCTTCGGCACCTAATTGAGATCCCGTATAAGACCATATCTGGGATATGGCATCGGCATCGAATAGTGATTCCGTGTAAGACCACGTCTGGGACCTGGCTTCGGTATGAAATCGTGTATGACCATGTCTGGGACATGGCATTGATATACGATCTCATATAAGACCATATCTGGGATGTGACATCGGCATCAAGAAGTGATCCCATATAAGACCATATCTGGGATATGGCATTGGCATCGTATTATGTGAATGACGAGTTCGAGTACCCTTCGATATTCTAAGTGGTTCAAAGGGGGTAAAGAGCTTTGTTTATGTTCAAGATGTAAGAGTGCTAAAGTGACACAGGTACATATGAGTAATTTACGAGAAATGAGTCCGATATGTGATATGAGATCGGTAAGAGTAAGCATGAGTAAGTTATGTCAATGTGCTTGAGAATTTGTGTTATTACTTGATGTAATGTATGGATGTTATCATAAGCCTTTATGTTGCTATTTATTTCATGCAAACTTACTAAGCTTTATGCTTACCCCTCTCTTTTCCCTTTCCTTGTAGTACAGCCAAGCTAGCTCGGGGATCGTAGGGCGTCGGAGTTCGGTTCACACTATCAAGCTATTCTTTTGGTATAGTAAAGTTGATTATTCTGGGTATGGCATGTATAGGAACTTGGTCATTTTGTTATATGTCATATTGGTTAGCCAAGGTGTTGGCTATTAATGTTACTCAATTCATTTTGTAAATGGCCATTGGAATCGGCCAAAACTAGTTAAGTTATATCTATTCAATGATGATGAATTTCATGAAGTGCAAGTTTATACAATTGAGTGAGTAAAGTATGAAGTATGAGCATGATGAATGTAGTGGAATTCAAGGTGTGGATGTCTTGATTGTGGATATTGAAGGTGCATTATTGTTATGTCATGTGTAGCTAGAAATAGTATAAGTGTGGTGGTTTTTCAGGGTGGCAAATGGCTTGGTAGATAGCCTTGCATTTGTCCACACGGGTAGACACACAGACGTGTGTCTAGGCCGTGTGTGACACACGACCAGCCCCATGGGCGTGTAGCATGGTCGTGTGTCCCCTGCATCTAATTTGCGAAAATTTTAGTTCGTCACACGGGCCAGCACACGGGCGTGTGGCTTGGCTGTGTGCCCCTGAGGGTTTGCTGACGTCATAAACAGAATGTCCCTTATTTTGGACACGGCCTGAAGCATGGGCGTGTGACATGCCACACGGGCGTGTCACTCCTTTCACACGAGCATGTGGCCTTGTTTTGAGTAAAAAATTTCTAAGTGTTCGTAAGTTTCCGGTTCAGTCCCGAACCAATCTATATGTATGTTTCGGGTCTAGTAGACCTATAATGGGGACATTATGAGTACAAATGAAGGGTTCTTAAGTATGAATGAAAAGTTATGGCCCGATAATGTATGTTAAAGCCTATTAAGTACGGTAATGCCTCGTACTCTATTCCGATGTTGGATACGGGTAAGGGGTGTTACACTGCATGTCCAAATCTACAAGAAATGAATTAATTTTTTAATCTTTTAGCACCAATAATGTAAGCCCTAATTTCAAATCTGTTTTCTTCTTCGATTTTAATCTTCTTTATGACGGACAGAGCATCGTCTTCGATGTCACTTCTTAAGAAGCCTAATTTAGCCTCGAACTGGATCGCTTGAACACAAGCGAGAGCCTTTGCCGCAAACGCCGAAAGAATGTGTCTATTAAAATGAACTTTTATTTTTAAGACTTGCCCACTTGAGTTTCTAATCACAATTCCAGTGCATGATTTCTTTTGTTGTTTGTCAAATGCAGCATCAAAGTTGATTTTAACATAATTCTCTTTAGGAGGTCGCCAGTTTTCCTTCATTAGTTTGTTAACAAGTAACTGCTTGCATATTCAATTCAACTCTCGCAAGTAGGTAAGAATGATTTGAGTCAGTTTATCACTTTTTTGCATCTTTTTTTCATGAACCCATTTATTCTTGGCTGTCCACACAGCCCATATAGCACACATAATAGTTCTAATTTTATGTGTTGACTCATTTTCGAAGAGAACCTGAATCCAATCCTGAAACTGAAATTGATTTTGCTCCAGGGTCCACCCGATCCCTAATCTGGCCCAAATATCGTGTACCAGAGGGTAGTCTCTGAACACATGTTCTGTCGTTTCTTCACATTGCGAGCATATTGGACAGATTATGGAGCTTACCAGCTTTTGTCAAAAAAGATTAGTTTGAGTAGGAAGGAAATTATTTAGAGTTTTCCATACTAATATTTTTATTTTCGATGGTAAATCCACAAGCCAAAGTTTCTTGTACATAGATTTGTATTGGCTTTGTATGGTTTGTAAATTAATGTCCCGATCATTTTGTAATAAAATTTTGTAATCGCTGCGCATTGTGTAAGTCCCTGAAGCTTCTGCACT
The DNA here is from genome assembly GCA_025698515.1 of Gossypium sturtianum. Classification (NCBI taxonomy): domain Eukaryota; kingdom Viridiplantae; phylum Streptophyta; class Magnoliopsida; order Malvales; family Malvaceae; genus Gossypium; species Gossypium sturtianum. The sequence continues at coordinate 116,860,039 of CM046948.1, read as the reverse complement.
CCACACCATGTTGTCTGCTTGTTTTTCAGTTGAGAGAGGAATGCACAGAATCTTCTCAGCCTCATCATGGTGAAAGGTATTTCTAATTAACTCTTCTTTCCATTTATTTTCATTTTGTTCAATTAACTCAGAAACGTATACTAAATTTGGGTTAATAGCTGATAGTTGAATCTTGTAATTTGTAGCACCTGGGACCCACACTCCATTCCAAATTGAAATTTGCTCTCCAGACCCAACTCTCCAACACATCCCTTTCTCAAGAAGGACTTTTACTGCCCATAGACTTCTCCAAGTAAAAGAAGGTAAATTCTCCAATCTTGCTTGCAAAAAATTTGAGTGTGGATAGTATTTTGCTTTTAAAGATCTGGCTAATAACGAATCGAGATAACAAATTAACCGTCAGCCCTGTTTTGCAAGAAGCGCCATATTAAATTTTGACATAACTCTAAAGCCCATTCCCCCATCTTCTTTTAAATCCCCAAGTTTCCTCCAATCGCACCAATGGGTTCCTCATTTATTATGCTGTTTTTGCCACCAAAATCGACCCATAAGATTTTCTAATTCCAAACAAAAAGATTTTGGTAGTAAAAAGCATGTCATAACATAGGTAGGGATTGCCTGTAGCACTGTTTTAATAAAAACTTCCTTCCCTCCTATGAATAAGAAACGAGCACTCCACCATCTAATCTTACTAATCATTTTATCTTTCAAGATTTGGAACGTTCTTTTTTTATTTCTTCCCACATTATTTGGAAGACCCGAATATTTTTCTGGATCTCTTAATGTTCGCACGCCCAATAAAGTCGCTATTTGTCCCCTTCTTTGTTCGGATACATTCGAGCTAAAATAGGCTAATGATTTTTCAAAATTAATACATTGACTTGAACATATTTCGTATTCTCTTAATATGGTTTTGAGATTTTGTGCTCCTCTTTCTGTAGCATCTCCAAATAAGATGCAGTCATCCGCAAATAATAAGTATGTAATACTTGGTCCCCTTCGGCACACTTTTACCCCTTTTATGGTTCCCTCATGTGATGTTAATCACATTACAGACGAGAGTCCTTCACTGTATAACAAAAATAGATATGGGCTTAAAAGGTCTCCTTGTCGCAATCCTCGCATTGGTTTGAAAGATTCCCCCATCTCATTATTCATGCACACTGCATAAGTAACTATCTTAACACATTTCATGATTAAAGACACCCATGCATCAGCAAAGCCCATTTTCTGCATGACTCTCTCAATGAACTCCTATTCCCCTCTATCATATGTTTTTCTCATGTCAATTTTTAGAGCAAGATTTCCATTCTGGCCTAATCTTCTTTGTTTAAGAGAATGCATTAATTCGTATGCGAGTAGAATATTGTCCGTGGTAAGTCTTCTTGGCACGAATGCACTTTGGGTTTTAACAATACAAACGTTTAAAACTTTTTGGAATCGGTTTGCCATTGTCTTAACGATAATCTTGTAAATTATTGTGCAAAGACTGATAGGTCAGAAACTCTTTAGGTTGACTGGATTTACCACTTTAGGGTTGAGGACAATAGATGTTGTATTAATCTCCTCAATTGAACTGTCCCTGTTTAGAATATTTAGGCAAAAATCGCTAACCTCCTTTCGCACAATGTGCCAATACTTCTAAAAGAAAAGTGCTGGAAATCCATCTCTCCCAGAAGCTTTGTTCAGTCCCATGTTTTTAAGAGCATAAACAATTTCTTCCAAAGTAAAGTTTTCTGTTAACATGGGGTTCATAGTTTCTGAGATGCAACTTTCAATCCCAGATAGAATATACTCGGGATTACTTATTCCTCCCGATGAAAATAACTCTTGAAAATATTCCCTCGCCACATTGGCCATCTCCTTTTTGTCCATAACAAGTTGCCATCGCGCATTTTCCAGCTCCTCAATTCTATTAGCTCTTCTTCTTTAGGAGGCAAATGTATGAAAAAAATTTGTATTCTTGTCACATTTTTTTAGCCAATTCATTCTCACTCGCTGCTCCCAATACCTTTCCTCTTTATCAATTTCAAGATTTAGATGGATTTTTACATCAATAAGCTCCTCTAAATTTTCTTCTGTTCTTTCCAATTCATCCAATTTTGCAATATGAGTAAGAAGTTTCATTGATAGCCCTTTACGTGATTTCTTTATTCCCCATGCCCATTTTTGTAAGTCTTTCCTAACATACTCTAATTTTTCCACCACTCATCCTCTGCTCATTTCCTATAATCGTTTCACTTCCTCCTCACATGATTATTCCATGACCCACCAAGCTTCAAATCTAAACCTTATCATTCTTCTACTTAAATCTTCATGCTTTGTTTGAAATAAAAAATGGCAGTGATCCGAAAAAGAATGTGTCAAATGTTGGATACTATAATCAGGAAAAAGATAGAGCCATTCTATATTAGCCACTCATCGATCAAGACGTTCTTTAATGTTTGTTTCCGGAAGGTTCCCTCTTTCCCACGTAAATCATTTACCTGAAAAACCCACATCCTCAAGTCGACATAAATTAAGAGTGTTTCGAAACTCCTCCATACATCTTTCATCTCTAGGCAGACCTCATTCCTTTTCAAAAGATTATAAAATCTCATTAAAGTCCCCACAAACTAACCAAGGCGTGATTGGCTCTCTACCCAACGTTTTCAAGAGATCCCATGTCTCTCCTATTCCTCGTGTCTCTGGGGCACCATAAAATCCAGTCATTCACTATTTAGCCCGAATTTCAAAATCATCAATATCAACATCAATATGGTTATTAGAAAAACTTCTCAAACTCATTGATATTTCCTCATTCTAACCAAGACTCAACCCTTCTCGTGTTCCAATTATCGGCACGTCAATGACAAATTGAAAGCCACAGCGTCGTCTAATTCTTTCCATTCGGTACTTGTCAATTTTGGTGTCCATAATGAAGACTATTTGGGGACTATTCGACTTCAACACATATTGAAGCCTTCTAACGCCCCATGGACTGCCTAATCTATGGACGTTCCAACTTAGGATTTTTATTGTGGTCAGTAAGCTTGCCTATTGGCAGCCGCCGATATTTGATCTGTGCAATTAATTCCTTGTTGGTCTGCTAGTTTACCCTCCCCTTTTGATAAAATTCGACCTAATTCATTGATATTTGACAAGTGTCTTTTCTTTCCTTCATCTCTCACTAAAGATATTTCCTCACTATCTTCGTCCATATACTCACCCTTCTCCTCACTATTCTATACAATTCCCTTTCCTTTATCACGCCTATTCTTACCTTCTAAATTAATTCCTAGGGTTTGGGTAATACAACCCTTATTTTGTCGCATGTCAAGATTATATTCCCTATTATTGTTATTCGTAGCTGTTAGTTTACCTCTAATTTCCTCAAGTTCCCTTTCATCTTATCCTCCCCCAACCATACGCTTGGTATGACACTAGCTCTTTGTGATTGTGCCTTTAAAGAAATATCCCATCCATATTCCGCTTCTTTTAGGCCTAAATTAATCCTCTTTCGAAAAAATCTATCGCCATGCCCCAAGCATCCACACAGGAAACAGAATAAAGATAATTTTTCACATCAAAATTTCACATAAACAAAACTAGATTGAGAAATCATAATTTTTTTTTTCCTTTTTAATGGTTTTCTAACATCAATCTGGGTTCTAATACGCATAAAATTCGATAACCTTGGGTAATCTGTTTCATATCATGTTCCAGGAACTTTCCAACGAAATCCCCCAGTTGTTTCACCACATAATCGGAGAAAAATCCTGATGGAAGATCGTAGACTTGCACCCAAAAGTCAGCATAACACAACGGTACAAAATTCGGATCATCACCCTCTTGTAATCTATAGAGTAAAAGAAGATGATTATTAAAAGTCCATGGCATTCCACTCATCACCCTCCCCACATCAACCTCATAAAAAAACTGGAATAAGTATCGTTTATCACCTAAATCAAATATTTAAATTCCCCCAACAAATGCCATAAATTGGCCATAGTGTTTTTTAATGCCGGGAAGTTAACTACGCTTGCTGTAAGACAACAGCCCACTAAACACATCACAAAAACAGGTTTTTGAGGCCTGGTCTCGATCGCAAATTGCATCCTTTCATCATCTTCTTCTTCAAGTCTTAATTCTTCCAACTCTTTCTCCATCGATATCTCTTCTGCCATGATTCAAAAAACAAAGCTTCCCTAGGTATGGGAATTTGATTTTTTCAACCTAAATCAGAAATTCAAGAACTAAAACATGAACACTATGTTTAGTTAAAAGAGACTTATTTGTCGGCCGTAAAAATCCACTTGCAGAAGCAAAAACCAATGAGAACAAATTGCAGGATTCCTATCGGTAAACCCTAGACTTTTGCTAGACTAAAACGTGCCACCTTAGGGCAGACTGATCAATTGTGAATTCTAAATCTATTTTTGAGTTAAAAATAAAATAAAAACAATTAAGTAATAAATATTTTTAAAAAAAATTGAATTGCTTTTAACAAATTTAACTTTTTTAATATCTTATGTAAGTGAATTTTTAGTTTAGATGAATTGAGGTGACCAAAGAAATTACTTGAAAAATAATTTAAAGATAAAACGAAAATAATTTGAACAGATAAAATTTTTACACACAGAATAAAAAATTATTGATAATATTTATATTTATAAATTATTGATAAAATTATAATAAATACATTAAAAAAACAACAACCTAAAATGCTAAATATTATTCTCTTTCTTTTCTTTTTCTTTCCAGCTTTCCCTTCTTATTTTTCTACCTTTTAATTCTTCTTTTGCTCATCATCAAAATCACCCAAAACCTAATATATATATATATAGTAAAGGGACTGATGTAAGATACATGGGTAGGCATATTTATGGTGCTCCCATGTATTTTACTTTTATATATTATTATAGATTTTAGCAAAAAAAAAAAAAGATCTAATATGCATAGATTTTTTAGCAATTATGTTTAAATCATAAAAATGTTAACAAGCATAATTAAAACCTCTTTTGGTCCCATTTAGGCGGTTCTGAAAGCTTATTGCTAAACTGTACAAATTTACATGGCTTAATTAAGAGCAACATTGTTTGAAGAAAGAAAAATAAGAGGAAGAAATTTCATATTTTATCTGTTTTTCTTTAGAAAATGTTCTTTCTGTAATTTTTATGAACTAATAATTGCATTCTTTTGGCGAAAAATAATCTGAGATACGTGAAAAATAAACTATTTACTTAATCTGTTTTTCAGTGTTGATAGATGATAGCACAGCAAAGCTTTAAACCCACTAGTTCCCGAGGCACCAATGATTTGTGGATCTCAACGATCACCTTCTTGTCATACTTTTTAACTGGACGCTTCCCAAAGGTAGCGATCTCATGATCCTTTATGGTAGCTCCGTACCTACTAATAGGAGTTGGCTAACCCAAGTGGCTAAATTGTAGATATATGTTGATTTTTTTAATCGGTTAAATAGGTCATTTTTTTCAAGATTTAGGAAAATAGATCGATTTTGGAGAGAGTGTGTAAAAGTGCGTCCAATGGCCACCCATATTTTTAGGGTTTTTCTAGAGTTAGGGTTTTTTGTTTAGGAATTAGGGTTTAGTGTTTAGAGTTTTGAGAGTGAAACCATAAAAGTTTGTAGGTAGATTTGAGGGATCGGGGATGCGATAACGTGTCTCAAAACACATATGATTTCAGGGTGACAATGTATGATACGGTCACGGGTCGAAGTTTAAGTGGAGGTCCCAGCCGGTGGTCGTGATATGGTCACGAGTTTGAGTATAACTGGGGGCCAGTTGATGGTCGTTATGCGATCACGAGTTCAAGCTTTTTGGATACCCGCAAATGATGTCTTATATAGACCATACATAAGATTAAGACTATAATCATAGGGAAAACGAAGGGCTTTCCGCTGTAATCAACGTAATTTTTTTCTCTATTTCTAGGCAGACGGTATCTTTAACATTTTATTCTTATCCGAAGGTTGACATCAAGGTGGACATAACAGAGCTTTCAAGCGGAGAGTAGATGTTCCGACGAAGTAGAGTTCAAATTTGGGTCGGCACGATAACTATCGTAGTTACTAATGAATTGTTTAATAATAGAAACCGTTGTCACCCTGAAAAAAACATCACCTTTACTCCACTGTCACAGGCGTTACTCGTTTGAGATTCCTCCTACGTCCATGGCGATGTCTGCCGTCGGATAAGAGGAAGATTAAAGATATCGGTTGCGTGGAAATAGAGAAAAAATTATGCCGATTATATCGGGAAACCCCACAATTTTTCCCTATGATTTATTCCATCGAACTTCTGTATGGTATTTATAAGGCAACATCTCTGGGCATCCAAAAAATTTGAGCTCGTGTCCGCATAAAGACCTTTAACTGGCTCCCCCATTATACTCCGATCCATGACCTCATAATAGTCATCGACTGAGACCTCTACGTAGACTTCCACCCGTGATCGTATAAGAAAAATCACCCTGGAACCCAACTTCCATAGGATAGGTTTTTGATGTAATGGTCTTATCTCAGCAGAATATATGAAATGTGTGTGTCTCGGAACGATATCGCATCACCGAAAACTCAAGAATACCTGAAACAGGAAACTTTATTATCGAAAAAAAATTTTAACATTGAAGCGGTGAAGAAAACTGAGAAAGAGAAATATTGTAAAGTAGAGGGATGATGGTCGGGAGAGATGATGAGTTTAGGGATGATGGAGTGTGGAGGGAGAGCCCCCCTTTTATAGGCGAAGGGAAGGGGTGAGATTCAAAAGAAAAAAACCTGTGGTTAAAAAGGCGTCATAGAAGAGACGATTTTATCAAATATCTAAAATAGGAGCCTCAAATCTTACACAAGATTCCCAAGATCAAGGCACTTTTGTCAAGCTTTGGGTGGTGGTGGACAGAAGGTGCGTCTAGCTGGGTGAGCTTTCCTACTGACATGGAAGGAAAGCGCGCCTAGCTGGTTGCGCTTTCTTTGTATTTAGTGGAAAAGGCGTCCAGCTAGGTGCGTTTTCTTGCCATGTCAGTAGGAAAGCTTTTCCAGCTGGACGCGCTTTTTTTCCACCACCATTCAAACCCTGACAAAGTGCCCTACCTTCGAGAATCCCAGGTACATTTTCAAGCACACTGAAGACCCTTTGAAGCATGCGTCTGCTGAAATTGATACAAGTAAGTCAGTAAGCAATTTTCGGATTTCTCTACACCTTCTATCGATACAACTATTGGTGCAAGTCTAAACCCTTAAAACCCCACACTTCTATTAAAACAAGTGGACTTCTACCAATACATCGAGCTCTAACGATCATAATTTTGAGACTTCTACCGGCACAAATCCACTTGTACTG